>CM076569.1:786049848-786532652 GCA_034641835.2 Pinus albicaulis
CATACACCCCATGCCTCTGTATTAACCAAGTTGTAATACAATAATCAAAATGCTCACCCTAGTGCATGATATTGATGGAACAAAAGGCTTCTTCCCCAAATTCTTCCTTAAAATAATAGTTTTTCAATTCTAACAATGTTGGTGAAGATGTAACAGTTTTCATATTTACTTTCAACCATATGTATATGAAGTCACAACAAAGTATTATACAAGTAAAAAAAAAATTCATTACAAACCAGATTTTTTTGCAAGAAAATTTATACTATATCAATGCGTCCCCAATCTAAAAATTAGATCTATCTGATCCACATATCTCAATATGTAGAAAAAATGGTTATAGGTAAATCAAATTTTCTTAAAATTTCACACATTTTTTCCTATTACCTAAATACTTTTCCACACCAAAATTCAAATCAATAAAATGAATGGATTTCAATATATCAACAAAATCGTTTTAGGTAATAATGCATTATTTTTTGGAATTTACAAATTGGTTTATCATGAAAATTACTGGGTTTAATGATACCTCTTTATTGTAAAAAATTCACAAGAATCTAGTTGATAGTTTGAAGGATATACACAAATCAATTTTGAAATTGTATATATTAAATGAGGAAGAAATGAGAAATCATTCATCACACATAGCAACTCTTTCCCCAAATTGGAGAATTATTATGCCCTCATGGTACACTAGAAAACAAATTAAGGTGGTTGCTAAAATCATGGCTAAAATTTTTGTTTGGTGTATAATAAAATGGAAGAAGGGAGATTTTTAGAATGAATAAGGATATTGATGGATGATAATGAATATTAATGGAATTTTCATGATAATGAAAGTAACACTCCCCAAACGGAAAGATTTTGTCTCTCGAAAATGGGAAGAGGTAAAGAAGGGGAAATAATGGCTAAAAATATGAGTGAGTAATGCTCAATGGTTTTTTATGACATTCTCCTAAATTTTAAATAAATCAAAAGCTTATGCTATTTTACCTCAAGATTGACCTCCTTAAAAATGTGGAATGGCATGTATGGATTTAAATTTGTTGAAGCTGATGTAGGCTAAGCTTATGTTGAAAGTAATGCGGAAGGTGGAAGCCATGCAAGCTGGAAAAAATAATCAGAAAGTGTATCAAGGTTTACTTCCACCGAACTTATTAGTTTCCCTGTCATCGACATCTGTATAAAACACCTCATGAGTATCCTTAATTAGTAATTCATCACCTCAATTACCTCATTACATATAAAGTGACATGATCATTTTATGAATGGCATGGGATAATAATGGATAAGAATGGAAAAGATGCATTTCCTATAGCCATAAGCTTTAGTTTCTATGAGAACAAAAATTATGAGAATTAGTTATCTAGTTTTTACTTCTCATGGTCTGTCCAATTACCTAGGATTAAAAATAAGAATTAGGCCTCTTTATTCTACCTCAAAATAGTAGTGGTGTTGTTAAGCTCTGAATAAATGGTGACTAATTGGGAAAAACAACTAGCTTTGGCTAAAGGTATGATACTTGTAGAATAAAGGAATGGAACATTATATGATACAAAATGTCAAATATAAAATATCGTAATATTCATCCCTCACATGTAAAGTAAATATTTATAACTCAATATTAGATATAAATAATAACCACCATCATCTAAGAACTGATTAAATATTACCCCATGAACCATAAGTTCTGGAAAACCTTGTATATGCAACAGTCGACTTTATTAGAAATTATTTTTGAAAAAATAAGATAACTAAGTATATTATAGTATTATATTAACTTATATACCATAGGCATAGCCATTGCGCCTAGCAGGTGTCCATAGCCTTGATAGAGATTCCCTTTTAACCCATTGAGATGGCAATGTCCCATCTATTAGAAATAAGTACATAGTTACAAAATCCTTTTAATTTACTTAGATGTCAACTGAAGATCATTGTTTAGGCATGGTAACCAGTTAATAACAATGCCATTCATGGGAGCTAACAAAAGTAAGAAAATTGGCTTGTGATGAGACCCTTTGTCCTTCAATTTTATGACCGAAGGCCATTATCATCGCTTGGTTACCGGTAGTGGTAATGTTATTTTATTAGGACCTATGATTGCTGAGCACTGGAAAAGGTATGAATTCACCATGCATTTTCTCATCTTTTTCCTTTAAACATAACTCTTTTTATTCTAGAAAGGTGATTTATTGTAGAATTATGATAGAATTGCATAGACTTGTGTTTATTGTGAAAAAATAACTAAAAATTGCCTTTTATTGTAAAAAAAGGAAACAAACGAAGTAAACAACTATTCGAGAGGCAAGGCTAAAGCAGGAGTAACTACTGTTCCTCCAGTAATGGACCATATCCAGTCAAAGAGAAGGAAATCATAACACATAGCTAAAATAAGGCAGGGAACAACACGACTATAGCAAAAGAAGATCCAGTTCTAGCTAAAGAAAGAAAAGGAGTGAATCCCTCAATATATTTCGACCCTGAGGGATCTTTGTTCAGTCTTATCTTGTTCCTTGTCTTATCCGTCGAAATTGTTATAAAAGGAAATGCCTATAGAGATCGAAGGGAGTCGAATTATTGATTAAACATTTCTCTTGTAACCCTGCATTTTCTTATTGACTCTCGTGATCAGAGAGCGACCGCTGTAAACACTATTTATGTTTGGTTAATATAATAATGTGTTTCTGCCCCATTTCTTAGCTCTGCAGTAGCCCAACAATGTTTCACTGCTGGCTAAGGGCCCGACCCTAGTGGATCGATCTGTTGTTTGTATCTCTATCTTTCAATTATTGTTGTGTGATAGTTTGTGGTTGTTTTCATTACATTTTCAAGTTATTTGGTTTGTTGTTGAATTAATGATTATTTTTTTATGTTAATGAATTGCATTGCTCTTTCGTTTTGACAGGGACCTTAATTACTATATTATTTATCTTGTTATACCTTACAGAGCTTTGTTGTTTAGCATTAGATGTTATGTTCCAATTTATTGTTGTTCTGTTGGATTGCTGTTCATTTGGGATTGCTGCTTAACAACATTTGCTGTTGACAGGGTTTGGTGTTTAATAGAATTTGCTATTTGATTCCATTAAGTTAATATTTGTTGTTCAGATTGATTAGTTAGTATTTGTTGTTCGATTCTTATAAATTACAGTTTGTTACTCATTTACATTTTTGTTCAATTCTAATGCACGGTTCATTTCCAATTCAGTAGCTTACAGATTGCAAAGAGTTTGATTTTAAATATTTTTCTTAGTTTAATTTCAATAGCAGCTTTAGTTCAATTTCTATTTCCCTTTAATTGCTTTAAAGCAAGACTGTCAACTGTAGAGACTACTGGTTATTGCTTCCACGTTCCGAGATTGATTGTCTTGTTGCAGTTTGATTTTAATTGCATCAATTTCGCGATGAATGAGTTATTTCTATTGTATCCTTTATTGATGTTTTCTTAGTGAATAGTTGGATTTCAGAGCATTTGAGTTCATGTTATTGTAATTAGATTTATTTTCCAAGCATCCGTTTACTCTTGTATTTAGAACACTGTGCTACATCTTACAAAGCATTACTCTTAGCCTGAATTGCAACCTCAGATAGAGTATACTCTTGAAACAAAAAGTCGTTCCTGGATTGATGATTAATGTAGGATAAATAGGTGTTAAAAAGATACCTTTTATACCTCAACATTTTGGCGTCGTTGCCGGGGAGAGTGTATGCCATTTATGAGTGATGCACATTTGACTTTTTTTCTGCTTGGGAATAATTTGGTATTAAAGATGGAAGGTAAGAACCTGCACACCGAGCAAGAAACATACTTGCTCATGGCCCGCTTCATAGCAGAATTGGGTAAATTATTTTTTTAGGTAGGAATGAAGGCTTGTTTTTTTTTGAATGAATAGAAAAGCTAAACAAAATAAAATTCCTTCTAAACCCGAAAAACCTAAGGGACCAGTGACACTTGGGTGAAAAAATTTCATTGATGAAATCCTTAAGAAAATTGAATCTCAGCCATCAATAGGACCTACGAAAGTTATTTCTAGACAACCTAATAGTTCCCTTCAGGGCACAGAGTCACCATATGTAGCCTTTGCTAAGGTAAATAGCCAAATGGAAGGAATTGAGAAAGATTCCCAAGAAATTGAGAATTCTCGCCTAATTTCTCCAAAAGAAGGGAACTCTAGTAATCTCCACGAAGGAGAAGGGGACATAGGGGAAACATAAGAACCACAATCTCCTCTTGAGGTAATCCAAACAATGATCAACCCAGATAAGGGAAGTGTTGTCAACATCATTCAAAGCAAAGGACTTGAAGCTCCTCAGATAGTAGGCCAACAGGGAACACTTATTATTCCGAATCAAGGGAGTGTTTTCAAGGTAATTCCTATTCCTTCTAGTTAACCTAGGAATTCCCTCAAAATCCCAGAAGGATATTGGCACATATTTGATCAAATGGCCCAAAACCAAAACCAGCAAATACCTCAACAAACTTCCACACTGCAATATCTCATAGTGGACACTGCAGTTAATGCTCCTATGAAGGCCATTCCTCTTCAAAATATTCCTACATTCCATGGCTTAACATCGGAAGATATAGATGCATTTATGTTTGAATTCAGTGTATTATGCAGGGGGTATGACTATACCACCGATCCCCAAAAATTAAAATTATTTCCTTCCACATTAAAAGGAGAAGCCTTATGATGGTTTATGGGGCTAGGTGAAGGTGTTATAAATGATTGGGACCAGATGAAAGTTGTGTTTCTAAAGAAATATCAGGATTATTGTAGGTCCAGGGAGTTAAAAGACGAAATATTTCAGATGACAGAAAAACCTAATGAAACATTGGAGGAATATGTAGAACGCTTTCAATACAACCTCCAAATATCACCTTATGCATCTTTACCCTTACCTAATAATGTGTTGAAAACTACATTACCTAAAGGGATGAAGGAACTATGGGTTGAAACATTAAATATTATGGGAAAAGGTGATATATATCAGGAAAGTTTTGCTGACATTATTGATATGTGTATCAGGAGCTTGAGAGGTAGCACAAGGCTAAAATCAGCAGAACTTGACATGATCACAAGGGATAATAAGACCTCCAGTGAAGGTGTAACCCGCAGAGAGATTGGAAATCTGCTGGAATATTTTAAAACTGATATTCTAGGGACTCTAACAACTCAGTTCGACATTATGCAAGCCAAACAAAAGCAAGAAGAAGTAGCACAAAACTTTGCAATATTCTGTCCCAAGTGCATGAAGAAACACAACCATAAAGAGTGCCTGCTGGATATAATCAAAGTATGTGCCATCTACAAAAAATATTACTCCATAGAAGGTTGCCCCTCACTCCTTGGACTGAAATCAGTGTACAAAGAGGCGGAAGAAGAATCAGAAATGGTACGCCTACTTAATCAGCGCCGACAATGGAAGCCATGACAAAAAGGTATGCCAATAGATCCATCCTCTTCTTTTCAGCCTCCTCAATATAATGCTCATCAATATAATGGAATGTGGAAAAATCATCCACCTTTCCCAAATTGGTCACAACAGCCATTTCCTACATCACCATGGCCAAATCAAACAAACCAAACTAATTGGCCAAATTTTCCTTTCTGCCCACCGTTTTGGCAAAACAATGCTTATCCAACACAATGGTCCCCCTCCACTTCGCAGAGTCAAACCTAGAAGTCAAACTGGAAAAGACCTACAAATCAGCCAGCTGGAACAATCCCTCTCTCTCAACCTACACTGCTAGCCCGCTATGCATTGCCACAAAACCCCCCAGAACAATTTAAGACCACAACTCCCAGTGCAACCCAACCCAAACCCAAACAATAGGCCAGATCAGTCTGTCCAAGTAATGGAACCACTAGAAATAGAAACTAAACTGAGGGAGTGCAATGAACTTCAATTGAGATATAGGCGCATAGTAGAAATAGACGGAGATAAAAATGTTCAAACTGAAGATCTGTTACCTACAGAACAAAAATTGCAAAAAGAGAATGTGGTTCAACAACAAACTCAACAACAAGAAACCACCTCTTCTCCACCATTCCCAGAACGATTAATCATACCTCGCCCAATAGAATATCCTAATTTTGATCTTCTGGGAGAATTAAAAAATTTGTGTATAAAAATCCCTCTCCTCCAAGCTATCCAAGACATTCCTATTTATGCAAAGGCTGTCAATGAATTATGTGTAAAGAAGCCAAACAGGAGAAAAACAACCAACACAACTATCTAAGTAGTCGTTACTCTATTTTACTTATTATCAGAAATGGAAACACCTGTAAAATATGAAGACCTAGGAAATCCTATAGTGACGGTGCAAATAAATAGGCAATAATTTCCAAATGCCTTAGTTGATTTGGGAGCTGCAATTAATATCCTAACAACCACCACTCTTCAAAAACTTGGCATTACATTATTAGATCCAACAACAACCTTATTGGAATTGGATAACTGATCGGTAGTCAAACTAGAAGGTACACTACAAGATGTAATGGTATCTTTAGATTCCTGGGAGTACCCTGCTGATGTCCTGACTATCCACCCAAAGAACTAGCTAGATGGACACCTATTGATCCTAGGTAGACCTTGGTTGGCAACTGCTGATGCTTACATTGGCTGCCGACAAGGAAACATGACTATAACAAGGGGAAACTATGTCAAGAACTTAGCTTTATATCCCCCAGCCCAACCAAGCCTATCAATAACCAAAACAAGGAAACAACATGTATCATATCTCATGGAAAATATGAGATCACCAGTAACCATAGAAGATGCCCTCAATTTTAATGACCAAACGGAGGATGACATTATTATCAATTTCATCAATAAGCCAAAAATCAGATCCCATTTGCAATGTCACATGATCAAGGCATCATTTGATAATAAAGAAGAAGAAGATCTTCTGAAAGACATACATGATCAATCAATACCCACTACCTCTGTTTACAATAGAAAAATTGTGGAAATTGAACAGGGAAAAACTCTAAACATTAACAAAAACCTGACTGCTGAACAAGAAGAGAAGTTGGTCCAATTACTACGAAAATATAAGGGAGCCTTTGCATGGGATTATCCAGACATGAAGGGAATTGACCGCCAGTTATGTACACACCACATCTACACAAAAAAATATGCTAGACCCATTCACCAAAGCGAAGATTAAACCCTCACCTTAAAGATATTGTGAAAGCTGAATTACAAAAACTGTTGGATGTTAATTTCATTTACCCAATATCTGATAGCAAGTGGGTCTCTCCATTAGTAGTGGCAACAAAGAAGAACGAAAAGTGGAGAATATGTGTAGATTACCAAGAACTGAACAAAGCAACCCAGAAAGACAACTTTCCCCTTCCCTTCATTGACAACGTATTAGATACATTGGCAGGAAAGAAATTCTTTTCTTTCTTGGATGGCTTCAGTGGATACAATCAAATTCATATTGCCCCCGAAGACCAATAAAAAACTACTTTTACATGTCCTTGGCGGAAATTTTCCTATCGAGTTTTAACCTTTGGCCTATGCAATGCCCCTTCTACATTTCAGAGGGCCATTCTCAGCATATTTTCAGATTTAATAAATTAAGGGCTTGAAGTATACATGGATGACTTCACACCTTACATAGATGATTTTGAGCCATCATTAGAAAACTTAGAAAAGGTGTTGCAAAGATGTATTGACACCAGGCTTTGTTTAAGCCATGAAAATTGTCACATGATGATGACCGAAGGACTCATATTAGGTCATTATATTTTAGCAGCTGGAATTCATGTAGATCCAGCTAAAATTCAGATAATTTTGTTAATACCTACTCCTACCACACAAACAAAGGTACGTAGCTTTCTCAGATTTTTTGGTTATAATAGAAGATTCATAGAACATTATTCTCGAATAGCTACACCTTTATATGCATTAACAAGAAATGTTGATTTCATTTGGACAGATAAATGTGACCATGCTTTCGAGGATCTGAAAAAGCTTGTATCAACAGCCCCTTTGCTAAGGGGCCCCAATTGGGATTTTCCATTCCAAATTTCATCTAATGCCTCAGACACAGCCATTGGAGCAGTGCTTGGGCAGGAAGAGGATAATAAACCATATGCAATCTATTATATTAGAAAAAATATATCTCCCGTTGAATTAAACTATACTATGACTGAGAAAGAATTTATAGCTGTAATACATGCTATATATAAGTTTAGACATTATATAACTAGGTATCCTATAGTTTTATATACAGATCACTCTGCCATAAATTCTTTAGCAAATAAACCTGTTACAAATGGTAGAGTAACAAGATGGTTTATTTTGTTGCAGGAATTCGATATCACAATAAAAGATCGACCTGGAAAAGAGAACCTTGTAGCTAATTTCCTGTCACGAATGCCAAAGCCAATAGATGCAGCAACAGTTGAAGATCACTTCCTAGATGAGCATTTGTTTGTTGTTACTGTTAGAACCCCATGGTATGCTAATATAGAAAATTACTTAGCAATAGGCGAATTAGCTAAACATCTAACGCCTAATGAACAAAAACAGATAATACAACATAGTACTCGATTCTCTTGGATCAGGGGCTACCTGTTTCATACAGGGTTAGATATTGTTGAACCCTTAGTTAAACTGAGAGGGGGGGGGGTGAATAAGTTTAACACATACATGGACTTTTAATACTTTTCTTTTAAATCTTATTTACACCTTCATTTCATGATCAACTTAATATGTGAGCAATCTTAATCTGTGAGCAGCAAGTATTACTATCAAACAGATTTTTTAATGTAATAGCAGATTGAATATGAGAGCAGCAAGTATTAAGCAGATGAGATAAACAACATCAACACATAAACATCATGCACAGAGACACTAGATATAAGTGGAAACCCATAAAGGGAAAAAACCACATCTTATTATTGTTGTGATGCAAAGGCAAGCTCCAACTCCCTCTCACCACTGTTTTCTGCAGGCACCAACCTACAGGAGGCTCTATCCTCAATTCTGCAAGCTACAACTTGCAAGGAAGCTCCAACTCCCATCAATTTTCTGCAGGCACCAACCTACAGGAGGCTCCAACCTCAGTCAGCTACAACTGAAATTTTATCAAGCTACAACTTGATGTGGAAGCACCAACTCCCATCTATTTTCTGCAGGAACCAACCTACAGGAGGCTCCTACCTCAGTCAGCTACAACTGACATCTATCAAGCTACAACTTGATAGGGAAGCTCCAACTTCCTTACTCTTTCAAAAGAAAAAAAAAACACTTGCTGATTTACCTTGGATATCAGCTCTGTTTTGTACCTTCTTCTCTGTTGTTCATCAACTCTTATATCAGACCCGCATCATCTCTGCTCAGCCCCTTCTTCTTCTTTGCTCAGCTCCTCCTTATTCACATTCTTCTTGCAGCTTGCTTATTTTCTTCAACTATCTTCAATTCTGCTGCACACTCTCTCCTCTTCTCATTCTATTTTCATCAAACTCTCCTCTTGGATATTACCCCCTTTTATACAAGATAGCTTCATGACTATTTGTATTCTACTGGGAATTCGAAATGGACAGTCATGTCTCTTTGCCTTCTGTCTTCTCATCTCTTTTCAACTTACTCAGAAAAATGTAACTGTAGGTGCTTATTTTAATATTACAGTGGGATATTTGCTCTCTTCGGGAGACTTGCCAATGCATCACAACAATATAAATTTAAATAAAACATTTACATTCAAATTTAAATGAGAACTCCAGCTCACTCGTTTTGTCTCTTGGCTTGCTGCGCATTTGTCTTTTCTCTGATTCTGTCTTTGTCTTTTCTGTGACTGTGTTTTTTCTCTTTTCAGCTCTGTTTTCTCTTCTGTTCTCTGCTGTGGTGTAACTGCTGCATACGTGTAATTGTGCTTTTATATCTGTCGATCGTAACTGCGTAACCCAACCCTTCTATGCCATTAGTGTCTTGTTGATGTGCTCTCGCAAGCGGAACGAACATATTACAAGCCGTTGTATATTAATAATCGCCCTCCCGTTAAGCCGAGGACCCGGTCTACAGACCACGCGGCATGTTTTAATACAACCGCAACAATGTAATATATATACATATAAGAGCGCCCTTTCATATATACAAATAAGTAATTTCAACTCTCGGCATACATACACACTTCATTTTTTTTAAATCAATTCTCAGCATAATATAGTGAAGACATATTAAACATATAAGAACTCCTTTTGGGCCCACTTAACACACTTCCCGATGCAATGAGTCTTCTCCGAATGCTATTTATCGCTTTTTCTCCGATTCCGATGCAAATCGGCGATCGCAAATCGCAATGTTTGAATGCCAAACCGGTTAATTGTTCCACAGTCCGATCCGATTCAATCGGATATCTCCAATCGCCTGAATTGATATCACTCAACTATTGCAGCTCCAATGTGCTCCGATTGCGATTCAATCGGAAATTGCCAATCGCCTGAATTGATATCACTCAACTATTGCAGCTCCAATGTGCTCCGATTGCGATTCAATCGGAAATTGCCAATCAGTAATTGCAATGCGCTTCCACCTTTGGACTCTTCACATTTCCGATCCGATTGGGGAGGGTTCCCACCTTATAAAACTTTGTTTTATGCGCTCCATAATATATATGCCTTGGACCTTTGGTTATATGCTCTCGGGCTTCATTGTATTCACAAATTCTCTCCGTTTATTTAACCCATCAGATTTAATATCATCTCCTTACGATAGACCCACGGTCCCATTCTCATCGCAATCGGCAATTTCCCGTGGGTTACATATTACGATGCTCTTGTGATCTCCGACAAGGGACAAGGAGGGTCCCACTTTATATTACTTCCTTTCCATTGATCATAACACGCTCCACTTAAATATATATGAATGTATATGCCTTGGACCATTGCATAATATGAAATGCGTGACATTTATATGTATTGTGATGGATATTATATATATATATGTGTCCGCCAGCGAGTTAGGCGATTCCCGGAATAATGTTTATGAATTATGTTAAATCTATAACGCCGGTTGGAGTGTGCGATTCCCGGAATTTGGTTTTGCATTATATGCGTAACGCCCGGCTTGGGGTATGATTCTCGGAATTATATATCTGTCCTCCGGGTTGGGCGATTCTTGGAATTATAACAGCTCTACCTCTGCCTCTGTATCTGCTGCTCCTGTCGCTTTGCCTCTGCCTCTGCCTCTGCTGCTATTACTGTGATAACAGCACTGCCAGATAGGTGCCTCTGTTATATTCGTTTCCTCTGCCAGATAGGTGCCTCTGTTATATTCGTTTCTTCTGCCTTTACTTGCTTCTTTGCTGCCTCTATTATATTTGCTGCTTCAACGCTGCCTCCTTTGCCTGTCTCTGCTATCTTTTTGCTGCCCTGCTTCTGTCTCTGTGATAACGGCTCTGCCTCTGTTATATTCGCTTCCTCTGCCTTCATTTGCTTCTTTGCTACCTCCATTGTATTCGCTGCTTCCTTTGCCTATTTCTGCTTCAGATGTTCCTCCTTTTCCATCTCCGTTGCCATCAATGAAAACATTTCCAACAGTCTCCCCCTTTGGCATTGATGGCAACACATCCACCAATAATCCAATGCTTCCTCCAAGTTTTTCTCTGCCTGGCTTCTTTTAGAAGATCCTATCTTCTGCTACTTGCTTTTCCTCCCCCTTTGACATCAATGGCAAAGGGTTGCACATTTCTCAGTGTAGATTCTGTCTTTGCATTTCTTCTCTCTGATATGTGTTTAGGCCTTCTTCTTCTTACTGTGTATCTTGCTGCTCCAAACTGGTGTATAAGGTTTGTTGAGAGAACACTTTTGAGATTATTTGAACTTGTATATACACATTAAGTCGATATCATTTCAAAGCATAGAATTCTTGCACTTGTATAGAGAGTAGGTGATGACAGCCATATATAATCAGACTTGTATAATGCGAACTGCATTATTGGATCAAGACTTAAGGATTGTGAATGCTCCATGTGACATAAATCTTGCTTCAGCTATATTATAATCTTCATTTGAAATCCATATATGTTGAGGAAATTGTAGTTGGAGTATGTCTTCTACTGCAATACTCATCTGCAGTACAATATTTGTTCATTTGTGATGAAGCTAATATGTCTTTTATAGCTGCGGTTCACTTTCCTTGCCTGTTGTTGATGATTTGAGCTAGGATGCTGATAATAATCTTGCATTAAATAGCTGCAGATCCTTGTCATTATCAACCAAGCACTTTTCTTTATGACATAAGGGGTTATGTATGTCAGCGATCAATCTATTTTCAATGGTGAGATGTTAGCAAATCCTTTCTGCTGAAGTATGTTTGTGATAAATCAATAACAGATTTTTGAGCTTCAGCTGTCACAACTCATCCTTCATACTTTCGATGCTTTAATATTATCATGATGATCTTTCACATATATATTCAAGTTGGTTACTTGGGAGATTTCTCAATTCCTCGGTTTGTGAACAATCTTAAAGAAAAGAGGTCTTGAGATATATGTACTAACTTAGGAGCTGGCCCAGTCAAATATATAGAGCCAGATCTTGCTTCAATGTAATATCTTCTTTTAAATGTAAACTAACATGTGATCCTTTGCTTTCTTTGATATTTACTATTATTGATTGAATACATCTTGGGAATATTACCTTGAGGTTATTTTGCCATAGTTCTTTGATTCTGTGGACCTGTATCATACTGCTGCTCTACTGATAATGCTTAGTAATACGTTGATTAGCATGTTGCTTGTACTTAACCATCAATAGATATTATTTTGATAAACCATGCTGAGATTTCACTTTTAGCTTGCACATTTATCCTTAATTAAGACATCCTTCATAAATTCTACTGTAGAGCTTTCCACTGTTCACACCAACAGTTATCAATATCCTGAAATTTACCTCGACATCTTTAACCATTTGCTTATTCTGCCATTCTGTTCAAAGAAATGCCACTGCATTTTGTTTTCTAGGACTGCTCCAGAATCATTGCTGCTTTTCATACAATTCAATTGTTTTAACATAATGAACTTCAAGAAGACATCTTCAATTTCTTTGCTTGGAATCTTCATGGGCAGATCACTCAGAATTTTTTCACTCACTTAACTGTATTTCGTCAAGGGGACTTTTCATAGATGAAAGATGTAATGATATAATGATGATAGGCTCTTCTCTTATTCCTCCTTCTTAAAGTGGTTCACTTGTTCATTCTGGCTGTATGATGCCCACTGTGATCATCACTTATGTGCTGGTGTCTTCTTAGCTTACATGCTCATGGCTGATGTTCTCTCTACCACCAAGGCTTCTTGTTGTCTTCTCTTCTTCCATCAATCTGTTAGCTATTTAATATTTCAGATGATCTTCTTTCTCTTTAGTTCTCTGTTAGAGAAATTGTCTTGTGCATTCCTGATCTTATAGCTATCCTCATTCCAAGGAGCTCTTCTTAGACTACTTTCATGGGGACTTTTTATGAACTGCTCTCCCCCTGGGATGTTGCTTCATATTTTTCATTGATTAGATATTTTCTTTTCTTCCTAGAGCAGCTCCCCCTGAGACTATGATGTTTTACATTATGTTATTGAGATGATAGGCTCCCCCTTTCTCTTTACTTTCCATACTTTATTGGGGTTCTTCATAATGTCTGCACTCGTTTCCGATTCATAGTTTTGTTTGATTGGATTGGATTTCATCATCTGTCTGAAGTTCTTTAATATATGGGGCAGTTTACAGTCCTTTGCTTTGTGGCCAAGCTTGAGGCATATATAACATCTTATTTTATCAAAGTATATTTGAGTTGATGCATAATATTTCATTCCCCTTTTTGAACATAATTTACAATCAACATATTTATGTCCAAATTCATTACATGCATAACAGTAGCCATGGAAATGATTTGTGTACCTGGCGAAAGATTGTCCTTGCCATTTGTTTGCTTGAGGTAGTATTCTCATTTGCTGCATCTTTTGCTAGTAATCATTGATTCTCTTTGTATTGCAATGTGCTGTATCATGTCCTGGTTTGTGGCAGGAGAAACAAGTGATATTTTTCATAGGAGGAAAGAACCTCCTTTGACATCTTCCAAATTTATTCAATTCATCTTCAGGAGCATATGAGCCTTTAGCAACTGATTGTTTCATATTCTCATTCTTATTTGTTTCTTCACAACTCACGTTCCTGCTGGTTTCTGCTTCTGGAGGAATTTGTTGGGCTACTTCATTGATCTTTACAGCTTTTACACGAATGATTTTCTTGTTATCTTCATCCTTGGACTTACTGGTTTCACCTTCATATCCTATCCCAGCCTTTATGAGAGGTGGTCTTTGAGCATTGAGAATTTGGTCCAACTGTCCGAAGCTTTTCATTTGAGGAGTATTCATTAATAAATCTCTTTGGGCCTTTTCTAATTTCTTTCTTAGGTTCACTACTTCTTCTTCCAATTTTTCACATTCCAGATTTTTCTCTCTCATTTGTTGCAGCAGAGTGTCTTCTATTTTTCTTGCTTCTTCAAGGTGTGTCTTCAGGCCAAAAATTTCTTTCTTATCTTCATATTCTCTCTCATCACATATTTGCACCACTATCTTAAGGTCTTTGTTTTCATTTTTCAATTTTTCTATTTCAGTCAAAGCAGTGTCAAGCTTGGCTTTTTCTTCAGCTGTAATTTCTTCATGGTTCTTACTACCATTCACACTAGCAGGTACTTCATTTGATTGAGAATCTTCTTTTTGACATGAATTTCTCTTTTTCTTAATTCTCTTATCCTTCTTGTCAGTGCAGTCCTTAGTGTCTACTCCATGTATGAAGTGCAATCTATCCCAGATTTCTTTTGCAGAGGTTAAATCCATTATCAACTCAAGGTCCTTGTTATGAAGATTGTTATATATCACACATTTTTCCTTGGCATTCCTCTGTTGTTCTTTCACCGTGGGGGAGTCTGTGCAGTAACCATCACATACAAGCTTCCATACTTCAGGTTCATAAGCCAATAATCCTGTTTTAACCTTATCTCTCCATTCAGGAAAGTTTGTTGTATTTAGCACAGGTACATTTTGATAGTCCATGACTCAACAAGATCTCCTTCAAGCTATTAAGCTTACACCAAAGGAACTGGCTCTGATACCAATTGTTGAACCCTTAGTTAAACTGAGAGGGGGGGGTGAATCAGTTTAACACATACATGGACTTTTAATACTTTTCTTTTAAATCTTATTTACACCTTCATTTCATGGTCAACTTAATATGTGAGAAATCTTAATCTGTGAGCAACAAGTATTACTATCAAACAGATTTGTTAATGTAATAGCAGATTGAATATGAGAGCAGCAAGTATTAATCAGATGAGATAAACCACATCAACACATAAACATCATGCACAGAGACACCAGATATAAGTGGAAACCCATAAAGGGAGAAAACCACATCTTATTATTGTTGTGATGCAAAGGCAAGCTCAAACTCCCTCTCACCACTGTTTTCTGCAGGCACCAACCTACAGGAGGCTCTATCCTCAATTCTGCAAGCTACAACTTGCAAGGAAGCTCCAACTCCCATCAATTTTCTGCAGGCACCAACCTACAGGAGGCTCCAACCTCAGTCAGCTACAACTGACATTTTATCAAGCTACAACTTGATGTGGAAGCACCAACTCCCATCTATTTTATGCAGGCACCAACCTACAGGAGGCTCCTACCTCAGTCAGCTACAACTGACATCTATCAAGCTACAACTTGATAGGGAAGCTCCAACTTCCTTACTCTTTCAAAATAAAAAACACTTGCTGATTTACCTTGGATATCAGCTCTGTTTTGTACCTTCTTCTCTGCTGTTCATCAACTCTTATATCAGACCTGCATCATCTCTGCTCAGCCCCTTCTTCTTCTTTTCTTAGCTCCTCCTTATTCACATTCTTCTTGCAGCTTGCTTATTTTCTTCAACTATCTTCAATTCTGCTGCACACTCTCTCCTCTTCTCATTCTCTTTTTCATCAAACTCTCCTCTTGGATATTACCCCCTTTTATACAAGATAGCTTCATGACTATTTGTATTCTACTGGGAAGTCGAAATGGACAGTCACGTCTCTTTGCCTTCTGCCTTCTCATCTCTTTTTAGCTTACTCAGAAGAATGTAACTGTAGGTGCTTATTTTAATATTACAGTGGGATATTTGCTTTCTTCCGGAGACTTGCCAATGCATCACAAACAATAAAAACAATTAAAACATTTACATTCAAATTACAATTTGAACTCCAGCTCACTCATTTTGTCTCTTGGCTTGCTGCGCATTTGTCTTTTCTCTAACTGTCTCTTTGTCCCTTTCTCTTCTCTGTATGCCTTTCTGTTTATGGCTACTGCGTAACTCCTGAATTTATGAACTACATTTTTATTTTAGTTTTATACCAGCGCTTTATATATAAATGAATATGCTAACTGTAATTCAATCCTTTACACGCAGCAAGTGTCTTGTTGATGTGGCGAGTTCCGCAGACCGGAACATACATATATTACAATTGTATTACATTAATAATTGCCCTCCCGTTAAGCTGAGGCCTGTGGGTCTACAGACCACACGGCATGTTTTAATACAACCGCAACAATGTAATATATATACATATAATAGCGCCCTTTCATATATACAAATAAGTAATTTCAACTCTCGGCATACATGCACACTTCCTTTTTAAATCAATTCTCAGCGTAATATAGTGAAGACATATTAAACATATAAGAACTCCTTTTGGGCCCACTTAACACACTTCCCGATGCAATGAGTCTTCTCCGAATGCTATTTATCGCTCCTGCTCCGATTCCGATTCGATATGATTCCAATCATCACAATCGGCAATCAACACAATTCCATAATATATATATATATATACCTTTTAATACCTGCTCCGATGCGATGCAAATCGGCGATCGTAAATCGCAATGTTTGAATGCCAAACCGGTTAGTTGTTCCACAGTCCGATCCGATTCAATCGGATATCGCCAATCGCCTGAATTGATATTACTCAACTATTGCAGCTCCAATATGCTCCGATTTCGATTCAATCGGAAATCGCCAATCGCCTGAATTGATATCACTCAACTATTGTAGCTCCAATGTGCTTCGATTGCGATTCAATCGGAAATCGCTAATCGCCTAAATTGATATCACTCAACTATTGCAGCTCCAATGTGCTCCGATTGCGATTCAATCGGAAATCGCCAATCGGTAATTGCAATGTGCTTCCACCTTTGGACTCTTCACATTTCCGATCCGATTGGGGAGGGGTCCCACCTTATAAAACTTTGTTTTATGCACTCCATAATATATATGCCTTGGACCTTTGGTTCTTTTGTTTTCGGGATTAATAATATGAAACTTATAATAAAGCACTCCTTTTGTATATATTTATGCTTTGACCTTTGTTTATATGATGCGCTACACATATATGTAAGGTGATGGATATATATATATATATATATATATATATATATATTTTTTTTTTCCGCTGGAGTGAAGTGATTCCCGGAGTTATGTTTGTATATGTTATATGTGCTCTGCTTGTATATAACTGATATATATGTTTATATATATATTTTTCCGCTGGAGTGAAGCGATTCCCGGAATTATGTTTGTATAAGTTATATGTATAATGCCGGTTGGAGAGTGAGATTCCCGGAATTTTATAACAGCTCTCTGCCTCTGCTGCGCCGGTTGGAAAGTGCGATTCCTGGAATTTTATAACAGCTTTCTGCCTCTGTCTCCGCCTATGTATCTGCCTCTGCTGCGCCGGTTGGAAAGTGCGATTCCTGGAGTATGGTTCTGCATTATATGCGTAACGCCCGACTTGGGGTATGATTCTCGGTATTTTATAACTGCTCTGCCTCTGCCTCTGCTACTTCTGTCGTTCTGCCTCTGCTTCTGTCTCTGTGATAACGACTCTGCCTCTGTTATATTCGCTTCCTCTGCCTTCATTTGCTTCTTTGCTGCCTCCATTGTATTCACTGCCTCCTTTGCATGTCTCTGCTTCAGCGCTGCCTCCTTTGTTTCCTTCATTTGCTTCTTTGCTATCTTCATTGCCATGATAACAGCTCTGTCTCTGTAGCTATTTGTCTTACGCTCTCTCTTTTAATTCATCTGCTCCTTGACTGATGCTACTCCTTAATTCTCCTTTTGTTGCCTTTGCTTCTTTAAATGAGCTTGTCTCTACTGCTCGACTCTCTCTACATCTTGCTGCTATGCTGCTCTCTTTGCCTTGTTGCTACCTCAGATTTTCCTCCTTTTCCATCTCCGTTGCCATCAATGACAACATTTCCAACACCACTCCGCCAAAATGTTGCTTCCGACAAAGCTGCCCATTTGTATAGCATAGTAGAAGATCTGGCACAATATCCTGCTGCCATTTCAACACTGGAACTCCTCCAGTAGTGCCCTTCACAATGAAAAGCTCTACTATCGGCTGTGGATGTCGTAGATCCTTTCGACGATCAATTTATTTTCTTTGATGTTGTTCGGTCAGAGCATCCTCCTCTCCCAACTTCCGTCACTTTCCAAATCCCAGTCAAGATCTGGAACACCAACGTTTCTCTATGCATTATTGATGAAGGGGCATCCACCTATGTGATTTCTGCTTCGGTTTGGAAGCAAATAAGATCACCTGAGTTGGCTCCTTCCATGATCACTCTCCGAGCGTGGGATGGCCACGCCTCCCAGCCCATTGGCTTATTCTGCAATTTTCCTATTACTCTTGTGGGAAAGATTTTTTGCGTTGACGTGGAAGTCATAGATTCCCCCTTAGATTACAACATTCTATTGGGTTGTAGCTACACTTATGCAATGTCAGTTTTCCCTTCCGTGGTCCACCGCAAGGTGTCTTTCCCTCATAACGGAAAGATAGTCACCATTGACTAGTTGACATATTACGAACCGAAGTCTCAGACCTCCCCTGAGTCCACTATCTCTTTGGTGGCCAACAAGCAAACCGTCAATCCTTGGACCAGTGTTTCACCTGGAGTCTACAAAGATTCCTCATTGCTTGTTACATTCCCTGGTCTTCCTCCTCCTATCTCTGATCCCAGCTCATCGAATGTTTGCATGATGCAATCGTCTCGGGATGCTCTCAAGCAGCCCACATCGGCTAGTCAACAGCCTCCTCACCCTCTGCAGCCTCATCCCAGCCCTTCAATTCAACCTTCTGAACCTCCTCCTCTTAGCCTTTCAGCTAGTACTCACGAGCCTCCTTACCCTCCTAGAATGGTTCCTCTAGGCCTCAACCATTTAGGAGCCGTCCTGCCTAGCCATTACCTCTCTGGTGAGAAACCATTCCTAGCTCCCCCACCAGGAGTCTATACGGCACCTATCATGGCCACCCTCTCTCTTCCTAACTTGACCTTTGGGATTCCCGTCTGGTACCTTGATCCTCCAGCCGCTACTCTGCCAGGTCAAACTAAACCTTATCTTTCTTTAACCCTAGTTCAACCAGTCCCCATGACTTCTCTCGCTGCAACAGTGCCTCAACCACCTCAACAAGAACCACCTCCTGTTGCGACCGCTTCGGGTAAGAAGGGCAAAGCTTGCAAAAGGGCCTCAAAGGACAAGGCCGCCCTGACTGACCCTGCGCTTCCTCCACCTCCAAATCACTGTGCTTTGTGTGATGTTGTCGGTCACGCCACCCATACCTATCCCAAGTTGCCCTGCATCAAGCCCATGGTTAGAGTCACGTTCCCTGAGTCTACGGTCCCCAAATCCTTTGCTTCTTCCTCAACTGCAGCCAAGAAAACCAAGATTATTCACACCAACCAACCTTGTGCTTTGTGTGATCTCCATGGCCATTACTCTCATCATTTTCCCTGCCTTACGCATTATCGTTCCTCTTTAGAGGTAGTTCGGGAGTATGAGATTAAACAGAACCAATCCGCTTCTCCCATACTTGCACAATATGTTGCAGGCCAGACTAAGGATTTACCCGCTCCTATTGACATTCCCCATCCCGATGTCGAGATGACAGAGCATGCGGCCACCATCCTCTACCTATCATCATCCATGGGACCCTTAGTAGAAGCTCCCTCTGAATCTTCTCCTGTTGTTTCGCTTGACCTCCCTTCAG
Source organism: Pinus albicaulis (assembly GCA_034641835.2). Taxonomy (NCBI): domain Eukaryota; kingdom Viridiplantae; phylum Streptophyta; class Pinopsida; order Pinales; family Pinaceae; genus Pinus; species Pinus albicaulis. The sequence continues at coordinate 786,069,943 of CM076569.1, forward strand.
CGATCACCCTGGGCTCAACATTAGTAGATCCCTTATCTGCTTGTTCTTACATCATCCCCCATGACGATGTGCATGTGAAACTTTCTTCTCATGATTATGAGTCAGGTATCTTCGCTGCGTCATGTGGTCTCCCTTCCTCCAGTCATTTCGCCTTCTTTTGTGATGACGACATCATGGAAGCCATGTCCACCCCTGACTTCATCTTTCCCACCCATAAACAGGATGCCATCATCTATACCTATGGTGAATTATGCAGCCTGAGCACAAGCTACACCTCTGGTAGCTCCCACACTCCACCTCACCGTCAGCATGTGAATAGTAGACATCCTACCCAAATCACTCCCCCTCGTGCGGTGCGTTCGATTTCTACTTTGCACTCAGGTTGCCAACATTGTTCATCATTCTCCCATTTATTGTCTTGTGACACCTTTCATATGGACCCCCTCGTCCACACCTTATATCGGTTTCGCCGATGGTGCAAGTCGCTACTCCCGGAATCTAGCCCCGGTAGGTTGGGCCATTTTTTCCCCCTTGCATTCGCTTGTTCTCTCGAATGGTGTATGCATTGGTACCACTACCAATAATCAGGCCGAATATGATGTAGTGCGGGGTTTATTAGCTGATTCCCTTTCACATCGCATCCTCCACCTTCATGTTCGTTTAGATTCCCTGATTCTTTTCATGCAATTTAATGGTGTCTATTGTGTGCATAATCCTATCCTTTTTAGAAGATATTTATGAGTGAAGCTTTTGATGCGTGAATTTGAAATCATTACTTTCATTCATGTACCTAGAGCACAAAATCACTATGTAGATAGCATTGCAAACCATATTCTAGATTGGCGTTTAGCACATGCATTTAACACAAGACAATAACATTAAAATATCACAACGATGCATATCCATAATATGTGTCGTATAAAATGTTTTCGAGTCCATCTACTCAGATACATATGACATGCCCATAGCATGTTACAAAAACTCAAAACTAGGGGAAACACCTGCCCCTACACACTAATCACTATCTGGAGGATCCCGAGCCAATGGCTCTGCTCCCGCAACTCATAGATCATGCATACCCTTTCCGGCCATTTCCATGTGCCACATGACCCCTCACCATTCAGAGGGTAGACCAATACATGGCTCTATCTTCTGGTCATCTAAGTCCTGCCAACCATGCTCTGAAACATCGGTTAGAAGCCTCTCACATCTATGATGGATGTCCTCCAGGACGGCTATTGCATCCTCATTTTGCTGCGCCCTCTCTCCACTAGGTCCCCGATACTGCAGGTCGTCCCATATATTCGGTCGGTTTTACCGATTCCGTATCTGCATACCAAAAGTGAAAGAATCAGTACCACATACAATATTCTAGACCTTTTCATGCACATAAAATATTAGAAATTTTTCACTCACCATCGGGCCCCCATATTCGACTAGGTGATAGTGGCAAATCCAGGTCCCCACAGTAACTCATCCCACGATAGGGATAGTCGTCTTTATACAGTGGCATCTGATCCCAATGAGTAAAGAACTCGAATCAGAACACCCATCCAACCACCCCACCTCATCCTCTGCACAGTAGTCACCCCCACCGACACATTCTCGGCTCTATCGGGGCCCCATCTTCGATCTGTATGCGAGATCGAAGGGTAGAGATCTTCTCAAAGAAGAACGAGCATAAAACTGTACCATATGCATAGCCATGGTTCACTTGCAACTTACATAGTGAAAATTTTCGTTTCAATGACGACAGCATCATCTGGGCCCACCCATAGTAGGTCCCACTCAAAACACTCTCTACAAGCATCATCTACCCTCCACTGATGTGATGGAGTGCCTAGTTTCCCAGGATCCGCAGCACCACTACGGCCACAGCATGGGTCTCTAACCTCTCCAAATCCCCGATAGGTATCCAAGTCCCCTTGACTTGGAGACCTAGTCGACAATGGTGCTCTACAAACTCTATGATATTTCGCTCCTGCGGTAATACTAGCTGAGTATTCCCCACCATCCCAAGTGGTGGGAGACCAGTCAGGAAATATATATCCTAGATTGTCAACTCGATCCGGTGCCCCTGCACTATAAAGGCCTCATGGTCTAGGTCCCAATAGCTAACATTCCAGAACAATAAGGGCTCTCCAACTCTCATCAAAGGGTTCTCCACAAACTTTAGAACCCCAACCCTAGCTAGTGCACTGCGGACACCTTGATATTCTTGGATCTCCGACCGTAATGCGCCAGGTCTCTCTCTCTCCAGTTGATCCATAATTCTGCCATATCTGCACAAAACCATCATATTTTTTAGTATACAAATATGAAAGACTATATCTCATCATAAAAACCCAGTACTCAGCCAAAAAAAAACAGCATGGAAAAACCCCTCCCTGACAGGTCGCACTTTTCAGGCCTAAACCTGGGATAGGTATCTATTTTTTGCTCAAAACCTACTACCTAGGTTGCACTTTTTGCCCCAAAAAGTGTGACCTGGTCATGAAGAGGAGCAGGGGTCTGTTTCTGAGCCCTGGGGACCTAATCTAAACTTTCAATCCACTAAAAAGAAAGAGTAGGGATAGGCCTCTTACCTGCAACTGACGAATCTTGATTCCAACGATCGGTTTGTCTGCTAAGATCACGGCAAGATTTAGGGCCTTCTCTCCTCTCTACATTCACCACAGCTCCACATGAAAATGAGTGAATTTGGAGGGAAAATGCCTTATTAAAAGAGAAACCCATGTTTTTTCTTTCGCCTGCTACGACCCAACTGTAGCTCCATTTACCAAACTGTCTGTACCATTGGAAAGCTCTCATCGAGCCCTCAAATGGGTATCTGCTAGTTTTTAGTGATTTGATACTTCACTAGGACACATTTTTTCCAAGAAGTGTCACTTCACCCCTCTCAAAATCGAATTTATTCACTTACAACACTCGTACTAGGGGCACCACTTTGCCTCCATACTTGTCCACGCTCGTGTCGACTTTCGTCGTGAGTTACCATCTTGTACTCATGTTTTTATGTTCCCCATTGGACGTTTTCTATGTGGTAGCACCATTGAGTCACCCTTGTTTAGAGCATCCGAGTTGAGTCATCATTGCATTCATGGAGTCTATCCCGAGTCCCTTTGCATCCCGCTATAGTCCTCCATCCTTCATTGCTTGGTCCCTCTCTCGTGTCGCACATTATGGCCTTCATCCCCACTTTCCCCTATCCCTCATGATGTTGTGTCAGTCGCTACCAGGTCATCCATGCCCTTTATGCTCTAACAAGGGAAGTCGTCCATTTTCTACTCAGTAACCCCGATTTCATCATCATCATTGGTGTCAGTCTGTCAGTCTCTCTACTATTTTCTCTCGTGCCTTAGTTGAGGATCCCTTATTGCCTCACCTATGGCAGACGTCCTTCTATCTACATCAGCTCATTCATTCCAGAAGATAGGTTTAGAGGGAGGTGTACCTTGGTTCCAACTTCCACTCTTGTTCGGTGCCCCGGATCAGGTAAAGGGACTCCTTATTTCCCTTTGACTTGATTTTTTCTCAGCTCTAGCTCCTTTCAACATGATCGATAACCGTATACTTGATGGTTCGGTGATGCACCAACTAATATCGATGATTTCCGGGTGTGTGTGAGATGTCCCAGCCCTCATGAGGGGGTGGCCCTACAGGTAGCCCCCCACATACCCGAATGACTTCTTCACTTCAGCCTTCGATGCAGCTCCATAGATTTGATGATCTCAGCCTCAGCCGCTTGCAGCGCCTTCTTGATTGCATATATCAGTCATATTTTTAGAGCCCTTTCCTGTTTACAGGGGCATCTAGGTTGTATTTGTATCTCATGTACTCATATATTATTGTACAAGTCCTGGCTGTTATCCCAGGCACAAAATGTATGTGAGATTCATTATCATGTTATTTATATGGCTCATGTTTATGCCAGCATATACTATATTGTTCAGTCCCGTGGTTTATCGGACGCCTCATTTTTTTTACTTTTCCTCCACGGGCATAGGTATGCCTCCCCCGCTGTCTATAGCATAGGTACTCACTCATCAAAGAGACTTTTCGCACCTGTAAGTCTCGCCTCCTCAGGGTCTATTTCTTTTAGCACTTTGTTCTACCTTATACTTCTCTCTCTTTGACTTCCCCTTCGATGTCTAGTGATTGAGTTCTTACAACGTACTTCGATCATACGATTAGCTCCTAACACTCGCACGCTGGGGGGGCAATCTGTTACACCATTTTTTGGTCATCTAAACCATTGTTATTAGTTGGACCCAAGTACACCATCAAAGACCAATTTTACCCTAAGTAAAATTTCATTCACTTTGAAAAATAACTTAGTAAACCACCTTTATTAAGTTGTTTATGGTCTAAACATGAAACCCCATGAGGAAATATTAAATAAATCTACATTTTTTTATTTTCCTCAAGGAATAATTAATTAAACAGTAGTTTGATTAATATTCTTGGTTATATTTAACCTAAAACAAGGAAATTAATTAGATAAATCATTATTTATCTTATTATTTCCTAAAGAATAGTTATTTAAACCTTATTTAAATAATATTCTTTGTTAAATATGACTAAATCACCCATAAATAATTAAATAAATCATTATTTATTTGATTATTACTCAACCACATCCTTAAAATGATAAATAAATCATTTATTTATTTATTATTTACAAATAAAGGGATTTAACCCACGTCAAATTCCTTTTCCCTCTAACAAATATAATAAAATATTCCATAAAAGTTGGATCTTGATTTGGTTAATAATATTTTAATTATGCACCAATATCTAGACTAACTCAATATTTTGGTATAAATAGAACGGTTTTCCCATTCATTTACCACCTTTTGTTGCCTAAAGATCACTCTGGATCTATACTTTTGGTCTGACTTTGATCCACCATCATAGTCATATTTTTCAACCATTTTTATCTGGGTTTTCTACACCATCAAGAGAGAGGAATTTTAGATCTGAAGTGTTGAGGACTTACAAGAATCCATCCCATTGAGGAGAACTGGTAACACCCTTCTGTGTTTTCCTCCCAGGTTCTATTAATACAAAATTCATTCAACATATTCTTGTCTTATCTATTGGATGCATGGAGTAAATATTGTTTTTTCTACTGCTTAATGTCTTCTAATGCATAGATCTAGATTTTTGCAGTATTTATCTTGATCACCTAACTACAGATCTGAGGATATTGGTAGCCATCTTTGTTGTTAGGGTTGTTTGTTATGCACAGCTAAAGTGGTCTTTTTTCGTACGCTTGGAATTAAGATTCGTACTAACATACCCGTCATCTAAGCCAATGGAAGTCCCTCATGGGAATGTTTCTTGCAACGATTCCTATAATTAAACAATAAAAATAAAATGTTGTTAGCTACCTCTTGAGTGGATTTAGTAGCCTCTGGAAGCTTATCCTCTAGAACGGAGCGTTAATCCTGCTCGTTTGAGTGCACGGTCATCTCTTTAGGATCCAATTTCTTTTCTTTAAGACTCTTGGGAATATGGGCCCAGGAAAATCCCGTGCCCTTTTTGAGGCAAATCCAAGGACCGTTTTGGGTCTCTGGAATTTTTAGGGATGATTGGATCATCATAATCCATCTTTGCTAGAGCATCTGGCTGGTGACCACCTATGATCTTAGGAGATTTTATTTCCTTGTCGTAATCAATGTATTCTTACTCTCTTATCTACTTCTACGCTAATTTTTGAATTGAAAGGCACCTGTTGTCGTCTTCTTTGGTGAAGCCAGTATTGCCCATGCCTTCATCTTAATCCTCCTCCATGGTATCCTGGACATATAGCCTATTGAACACCTAGATTTTCTTGTCTTGAAGTATTTTGAAGTGGAAAAGAGAGATGGAGGATTGGGGATGGGCCATCACCCAGGAATGTGGTGAACCTTGTGCAAATTCCCTCTATAGAACGAAATCACCATGATTGGAGGAACCGAGAATCTAATCTCTCTATTCAACCAAATGTATCAAATCATACCTGCAATGGTATGGCTATGCCTTTCCTTCCCTGGACACATACCTTGCAACATGAGGGAAATAAATGAGGGAAATGAACAACTTTGATATTTGAAAGACATATATCCATGAAATCTTGAAATTAAATGAAATGCATAAATGAGAGAAATGAACAATTTTGATATTTGAAAGATGGATATCCATGAAATCTTGAACTTAAATGAAATGCATAAACGAGGGAAATGAACAATTTTGATATTTGAAAGACATATATCTAATGAAATTTTGAACTTATGTGTTTTTCAAGCAGAATTAAATGAAATGTATAAGCTTTTCTTGTTAATAGGGAAGTATTTATAATTATAAATAATTATTAATGGTATGAAAATTGTTGGGTTTCTATGCCACTAAACATTATGGGATGATATTTTGGTTGTGATATCAAAGGTGAATTATGGTGAAATCAAAATAAGTTTTGGGTAGTCAAAAAGTGCATCTAAGTAGTAATGTCATGTTAATGCTAATGATCATTTCTAACGAAATGTATGGTTTAGTAAGGATAAATAATCTATGGATATTTTCCATGATGTTTCATATAGGGAGTCAACATGGGCAAGGTGATGATTTGGCTCCAATATGCTTTAGAAAATTGATATATCTTTGTACATAAACATTAGGGGTTGAAAAATAATATAGTCTCTAGAGCTAAGTTTGTTCCAACTTAGCTATATCTTGAACCAAAAATTGTTTTTGACCTCATTGATATGATAGAAATTTGGTGGCTTGTAGATTTGTCTTGTTATAAAATAAATGGAGGTACTAGGTAGGTAGTAGGAACCATTTTGGTGGAACTTGGACATAAAGTGGACATCTATCTTTGCATAGTTTTTTAGGAGAAAATACACCAATTTTATTATGATTGTAAGGACATCACTTTAGAATCTAGGCTAGTGTGTGGACACTGACCAAAGGGAGATTAGTGAAACCCAAAAAATTATTATAGGTGCTTCTAGAGAAGTAGGTGTTTTTTTTCCCTCATTGATGCTCCCATAAGCTTTCCAACCATATTTGTGCTCAAGGTGTTACCAGAATTCATTGGGTTTATGTGTTCCCTTCGGAGTTGTTCACAGCTAGAAGATGGAAAAGCACCCATGATTAGGGCATGCAGGATTATTTTGTTGTGGAGTGGGATAGTTTCACCAAATCCCTAATTTTCAATGGTCTTACCCTATCTGAGGAGGATGATTCTTTAAAATGGTCCTAGAACTCCTCGTCCAGGTATGTCACAGCACACCATGCCTATTATGTTATATCATAAAGCTACCCTTTGCAAAGGGTTAGTTGGTGGCATTCAAAATTATGGGAGTAGCCTATTGCCCCTAAACTAAAAAAAATTATCTCACTTGCCTTAGATAATTGTATTCAAACCTGGGACTGCCTATTGCGAAAAAGTTTTCATGTGCCAAATGTATGTGTTCTCTGCACAAAAGATTCAAAAATTATCAATCATTTATTTTTTAATTGTGCCTTTTCCAAGTCCCTCTGGTCATATATCTTAGGGGTATTAAAATTATAGGTTAATGGCTAGATGTCACCATAGGAAAATTGCCTTTTTTGGTGTGATCAAAATGGGGGAAATTATAAATCACTATACAATTTCATTGCATGGGGTATTTGGAAAGCCCAAAATAATATCATGTTTGAAAGTAGACCTAAATAGATCATTGCAATCATGGGCCAAATTTTGGGATTCTTTTCGGATTATGTCAAGCCTTGGAAGCCTCCTAAAAGTCAATAATTCTACTTTCCACCTAGTTCTCTATTTGAAAATGTTGGTTTCTTTGATGGAGTGTATCAAGACGAGGTTTAAGAAGGGGGGGCCACCATTTTCCTTCCTGACAATGTTTCCTTTTACATCTGGTTGACTGCAACTGCAGGGATAAATACTAAAGCAGAACTAGTGGATGGTTGGGCACTATTATTTTTTGTAGCCTCATTGAATCTATCCATCATGTATGTTTTTTTTTATTCAAAGTGTGAGGTGTATTGGTTTTCTGGAAAGGGCCATCTGAGGGTCCTCTCACTGAAGCACTGGATGGAATGCATTCAAAATCTCAAATTTTTCTTTCAAAATTTTTTCTTCCGGCACATCTTGAGAGAATGGAATCAATAGGCAAACCTCTTGTCCAAAAAATCTTTGCAAGTGGAGGATAGTTTCATTTTTTTTTTTAAGAAAGAAGAGGTAGAAACAATTTAATAGTTTTTCTTGATTATTTTAAGTTGTTGCTCATTCTATTCTGTTAAAATTCGAAACTACTTTGGTCCACTTAGTTGATGGAGATTATAATCCCATTGAATTCCCCTTTTCAAGAGGACCAAAATCGATTTAAATATCATCAAATTTGGATAAGGAAAATATTTTTTTATTCAAAAATAAATTCTATAAATCGTGATTTTATTTAGGCGGGAAAATTGAAAATAAGAATTTCGAATTTTCCTCCAAAATATCAAAGTCGGCTTCTCTTCTAAATTGTATATAAGAATTCTCTCCTAACCCATTTGAGGCATCGAAAATTTCTCTTGCATATTTGAGGTAGCCAAGTGGGGATAATGGCTAAATGCAGAGGTTGGGTCTGTTTTGAGTGAGTCTATTTTCTTTTTTCAGTGCCGAGGAAGCTATGGGTAGACTGTTGCTCATTTCTTGATAATCTTAGTAGATGTATTGGGGTTTTGTTACATGATTTCCCTCCTCCATATATACCGAGATCCTTAGACAGGATACTGAGTAGATCGAGTTATATGATGCTTAATCTCGAAATTATTAACCCTCTCCCACAAACCAAGATCCATCATCAAGTCATTCGTAGACCTATGGATAGTTTAGAACTACCTAGTGTGTGAATCCTCTAGAGAAGGATTTCCGTAACTCCAAGGAAGTTGTTTTAATCAGGCCGCAGCCCTATACATGCTAGATCTGGGGTCACAGTTATTCCACTGCGATCAAGAAGCTATAGAGGGATACATATAGCCCTAACCAGTTGTGGAATGTTGTAACTATAGCACTAACCAGCCTTAGATTGTGGACAGTGACTTAAAAGCAGAAGTCGTAGCCTTGTAATAATGTTTAGATGAGTGCAAAGGGTTTGTTGTCATACAACAACAAACCCTAACCAGAACTCGGTTCATATCTAAAGCATTTCAGCACTGAGGAAAAAATTTGACTACATTTGACCACTAATCTGGACAGAATATGATTGTTGATGTTTAAAGTAAGAATTATGAATCATGTCTTTGCCATTTGGATAGTGATACTAATCGTCACCTTGGAAATTCAATAATGTTTTCTATCATCTCTGTCTCTCTCTCTCTGTTGTACATTTTATTAAATAATAAGAAGAATTGTTCAAGAGTTTTCCCCATATTGGGGTTTTTCCCTCGCTTCAACCATATTCTCTTGTTCTTTTGTCTTGGCTTGTCTTCAGAATTTCTCATTAATGTTCTTTCGTTAGTTACTGTCTTTTTTTAATGTAATTGATGTTGGATTAATGGGCTCATGATTGAATGAAGTAACTATCCTAAGAAAAGAACGTGTTTCCAAAATTAACGTGGAATTATAGCACACGAGAGGAAAAACCCAAGCTCAAAGAGATTTCAATCACTCAGAAGCATCTGAATAATTTCATTGGTACCTCTATCCCTCTGTATTAAGGATCAAGAATGTCAAATCTGTGGTATTTTCTTAAGGCTTTCTACTAGCCCTAATCAGTGAACATGGGCTCCAATCCAAGAGCAACTCAAATATCATGAGCAAAAGTTGAAATTCATTAAGGTATGTTCTAGTAATATATGTTCCAAGGATTATTTATCAGTCCCATTCAGTCAATATTGAGACTGTATCTTCATTATATTTGAAGCAGAGTTTCTCAACCATAAAATCACAATCCTGGGCATAACACATAGATACAAAATCCTAGGTCTTCTGGGCATAATCACTATGATCAATGTTTGTATCAGTAGTGTAGTATTATCTTTAGTTTGACTCTTTTAGTGTGCCTTTAAGAATACATCGTTTTGAAGATATAAATCCTCTGTGATAAGGTCTTGCCGCTATGGTTCCCTACTTGAAGGGTTAAAGTAATTGTTCGGAAAAATCATATCATCAACAGGTCGTGTTTCTCTATGATCCTTGAATGGATCTCATCCTCTAAGAATTATCACTATGACAGGGAAATCTCGTTCCTAGTGCAATATCATATATGGTTTCACTCAGTTAGCTCGGTTCCTCTGAAGAAGGAATTTCTCAATATCTTATATCTCAGTTCCTACTATACATAATTCATCTTACTCTCAATTGAAACAACCCCACAGTCTATGTGAACATCTTTTATGGTTCTCCCTTTGCAATCTCAAGTTCTCAGCACATGAAAATTATGGTTGCACCATATCTATATACAATTTATGGCAATCAAGGTATAGGTTCAGGATATTATACACATCATCTCAGGCATGTAAGCTGATCTATATTTACTCCTGTTATGACTCTTAGTAATCATATATTATGTAGTAAGTGTGTCTTATTCCTCTTCAATATAGTTTCAATTGGCATGACATCATATTTTTAGGCATACCATTATTAATATACATATGTTCAGTTAGCCTTGAAATAATAATTGAGATATGCATTGTTGTTCAAATCAGTCATGGCATTCTGTCAAAGTTTTTGGAATCTATGATGATAAGGCTTGCTCACAATCTAAGTTGTGGAAAATTCATGGCCATATATTGTATGTTGGAAATCTTATCCATACAAAAGGAGGCTAGCAAATGAGTCATATGACAATGAATCATCAAGGCTCATCATTATTTTGGATAATTATAGCATAAAAATGCATCTATACAGAATATATGCCTCTGTATGAGACCCTTGATTTGCTCAATCCACATCAACTCATACAATTTTTAGTCAACCTGTTAAAGTTTCTTTTAGTTACAGTGGGTACACACTGAGTGTAGACTTTTTTGGGTTACATTCGTAAGCAAAATAGCTTCTGGAATCAACCTGTGGAGATGTTTTCATTTTTTTTAATAGAATTAATCTTCGTTCAGAGTAGAGGTTCAGCTAGAGTCATGACAGTCACAGAGGTCCTGGGTCTCTCAAAGGGAACGAACTTGGAATTTTGAAAGATCTTAAATATAAGTTTGCACAGTAGATATGCTTGGTTATATCAACTCCTCTATGGCACTTTTATGGTCTCCTTTCCATCGTGCAATATGCACAATATTGTTGGGTGTGGAACCTGATTATCTTGTTTATTTTGTATCACAGCATTGGACCCCCGTACCTTAATGGCACGGCAACGTCACCCGTAATTAAACGCTACCTGGGGGGTCTAGGGGGGGATGTGACTTTATGGAGCCCCCCCCCCTAGCGGGGGGTTTTGGGGGCAGCACCCCTGAAGCTAAAAAAAGATGTAAAATTGCCTTGTAAAAGTATATTAATTTCTAGTCAATCTCGGTCATTCATTAGGCGGATGATCTGACGGTAGAAGTTGTGTTTAGTTTATGGTTTTTTGCCCTAGAAGGCAACCCCTCTCTTTGTATGAGGGTATTGTATTGCGGCTGTGTATGGTATGTGTATTCTCATAGAGAGAAACAGATAGGGAGACTGTGAGACAGAATAGAGGATATTACAGTGGATCTGTTGTAGGTTGTGTCTCTTCATTTTGTTGGATAATAGAAAGGAAGGACTGGTTGTTTAAGGTGGACGTAGCCCAAACTGGGTGAACCACATATATCTGTGTATCTCTGGTTTTATGTGTTTTGTGTGATTTTGTTTTCTTCATATTTTATGTGTTGCCTTGCTCTGTAATATATAATTTTCTAACAACTAGTATCAGAGTCGAAGGTCTATTTGGCTGATAATCTCGCAGGAAAAAAGGGTTCCTAGTTCGAGTGGGATCAATGGCAGAAGATGGTAAGTTTAGGGTCGAGAAATTTAATGGCCAAAACTTCTCGTTGTGGAAGATGCAGATGGAAGATTATCTGTGTCAGAAATATCTGTACCTACCATTGAGCAGAAAAACAAAGAAGCCAACTAATATGACAGATGCAAAATGGGAGATTCTCGATAGAAAGGCACTCAGAACAATACGGTTGTGCCTCGCGGCGTCGGTAGCCTTCAATATTTCGAAGGAAACAAAAACAGAGGGTTTGATTAAGGCGTTGGTGAAATTATATGAAAAACCCTCGTCCTCAAACAAGGTATTTCTTATGAAACATTTATTTAATATGAAGATGTCGGAAGGTGGATCTATTGCAGACCATTTAAATTATTTTAATACAGTTACCAGTTAGTTAAGTTCTGTAGGGGTAAACTTTGATGATGAAGTTAGGGCTCTTTTATTTTTGTGCTCATTGTTAGAAAGATGGAGTGGTTTCATTATGGCCATTAGTAACTCTGTCTCTAGATCTAGTACTCTAAAGTTCTATGATGTTGTCGGTGCTATCCTTAGCGAGGAAATGCGATGGAAAAGCTCCGGTGAGACATCGAGTAATGCTTTGAGTGCAGAGTCTAGGGGAAGAAAAATGGAAAGAGGAAAGAGCTCAGCATATCGCAGTAAATCAAGGAAAGGCAAATCCAAGTCTAGATCAGGGATAGTGTGTTGGAAATGTAGAAAGAAAGGACACCTGAAGAAAGATTGTAGATCTTGGAAGGGAAAAGAAGGAGACGCACAACAAGAAAACAATCATGAAGAAAATTTGATAGGTGATGTGTTACAATATGCCTTGATTCTTTCTTTCGAAAATGTTACTGATTCCTGGGTAGTAGATTCAGGGGCTTCATTCCATGCCACACCTGATGAGAAATATTTTCATGACTATGTTCAAGGAGATTTTGGACAAGTCCGTTTGGGTGATGATAAACCCTGTAAAATTTTTGGAATGGGTAAGGTTCTTGTAAAACAACAAAATGGAAAACAATGGCTATTAAAGGAGGTAAGGCATGTTCCAGATCTGGAGAAAAATATGATTTCAACAGGGCAATTAGGCAGTGAAGGTTGCGTGACAACTTTCACAGATAAAACATGGAAGGTCACCAAAGGAGCCCTAGTAATAGAAAAGGGAGAAAAGGTTGGTACATTGTATTTATGAAATGGTATTTCTAACTCTGTTAATGCTTTAACTTCCAAAGGAGCAGATGCAGCATTATGGAATCATAGGTTGAGACACATGAGTGGGAAGGGGATGAAGGTTCTTCACTCAAGAAATTTGTTGTCGGGTTTGAAGAATGTTGATTTGGATTTCTGTGAGAATTGTATTTATGGAAAAAAAAAAGAGTCAAATTTCTCAGAGTTGGGAAAGAAAATAAGAGCGGAAAATTAGAGCTTGTGCATACAGATGTATGGGGACCTGCTCAAGTATCATCTCTCGGTGGCTCTTGTTATTATGTTAATTTTATTGATGATGCAACTAGACAAACTTAATGGATTTATTGTATTCAGAATAAATCTGATGTATTTGATACTTTCAAGAAATGGAAAGCTTTGGTTGAGATTGAGACAGCAAATAAGTTTAAGTGTCTCAGATCAGACAATCGAGGTGAATATTGCAGCAAAGAGTTTGATAGGTACTGTTCATAAAATGGAATACGCAGAGAGAAGACAGTTCCAAGAACACCACAAGAAAATGGTGTGTTATAAAGGATGGACAAAACAATCATGGAGCGTGCAAGGTGCATGAGATTACATGCAGGATTGCCTTTACAATTTTGGGCAGATGTTGTAGATATTTTTGTTTATCTAATAAATAGAGGGCCTTCAAGTTCCTTGGATGGTGGTATTCCAGAGTAAGCATGGACTAGTAAAAAGGTAAACTACTCCTTTTTAAAGCCTTTTGGCTGTGAGGCCTTTTTCCATATTAATAAAGAAAATAGAACAAAGCTTGAGGCAAAATCAAAGAAATGTACCTTTATTGGATATGGTGTTAATGATTTTGGTTATCGCTTATATGATTATGAAAATCACAAAATCATTAGGAGCAGAAATGTAATATTCAATGAAAAGGTATTGTAGTTCTTGATGAGATCACAGAGAAAGTAAAGGTGCCTGAAAATAATAATAATTAACAGCCACCACAACAGCAACAAGCATCTCAAACACCTGAAAGTTGTGTTAGAAGATCTACCAGGATAAGTAGACCCCCTGAATGATACTCTCCTTCATTATATTATTTATTGTTGACTGATTCTGGTGAGCATGAATGTTATGAAGAACCAATGCAGGTTGAAAGCAGGAAGAAGTGGGAGCTAGCCATGGAAGAAGAGATGGACTCCTTAATGCATAACCAGACTTGGGACTTAGTCAAGTTTCCTGCAAATAAAACTACATTGCAGAATAAATGGGTTTACAGGCTGAGGGAAGAAGATGGAGGAAAACAGAGGTAAAAAGCTAGACTTGTGGTGAAGGGGTTTGCACAGAAGAAAGGTATTGATTTTGATGTAATATTTTCTCCTGTTGTTAATATGACTTCAATCATAGCTATTTTAAGTCTTGTAGCAGTGGAAGATTTACATATTCAACAGTTAGATATAAAGACAGCATTTCTCCATGGCGATTTGGAGGAAGATATCTATATGGAGCAACCAGAAGGATATGAGGTCAAAGGGAAAGAAAAATTAGTGTGCAAGTTAAAGTAGAGCTTGTATGGCTTAAAACAGGCTCCAAGGAAGTGGTATCTAAAATTTGACAAGTTTCTGTCTGAACAAGGTTATACTAAATGTCACTCTGATCATTGTGTTTATCTGAAAAAGAAAAATGATGGTAGCTATATTATATTGTTATTGTATGTAGTTGACATGCTTGTTGCAGGGTCTAACATGCAGGAAATAAATGTGCTCAAAAGAAAATTGGAAAATTCCTTTGCAATGAAGGATTTGGGAGCTGCAAAACAAATCCTTGGTATGAGAATAACTAGAGATAGGAAAAATCGCAAATTAACACTGTCTTAGAATGAGTACATAAAAAATGTGTTGAAAAGATTTAATATGCAGAATGAAAAACCATTTAGTACACCTTTTGCTAGCCATTTCAAACTTAGTAAGGAGATGTGCCCCAAGGCCCAAGAATAAATGGACTACATGTCTAAAGTTCCATATGCATCAGCAGTTGGAAGCTTAATGTATGCAATGGTCTGCACAAGGCATGATATTGCACATGTAGTGGGATTTGTAAGCAAGTACATGAAAAATCCAGGAAAAGAACATTGGATGGCAGTAAAATGGATTCTCAGATATTTGAGAGGTACCACAAATCAAGCATTATGCTTTGGTGGTTCAAACATTGCTCTACAGGGATATGTTGATGCAGATATGGTAGGTGAGTCACAGTGATAACAGGAGGAGCACTACAGGATATGTATTTACTGTAGGTGGAACAGCTGTTAGTTGGGTTTCAAAAATCCAAAGTGTTGTTTCACTTTCAACAGCAGAAGCAAAGTATGTTGCTGCTACAGAGGCTAGTAAAGAAATGATTTTGTTACAAAGGTTTATGGATGAATTGGGTAAGAAGCATGATATGGACACGTTATACAGTGATAGACAAAGTGGCATTCATCTTGCAAAGAAGTAAACATTTCATTCTAGGACTAAACACATACAGCGCAAGTACCATTTCATACGGTCGGTATTGGAAGATGGACAGTTGAAGCTGGAAAAGATACACACTAGCCAAAATCCTACAGATATGCTAACAAAAGTTGTAACCAGGGAGAAACTGAGATTATGGTCAGTTTCAATTGGCCTTCAAGGAAGACGAAGAAGATGAGAAACATCCAGGTCCAAAGAGGAGTCATTTTCCAGCAAATGAAGCAGTGGTAGAGTTGCTACAATCAGTCTCCAAGTGGGAGATTGTTGGGTGTGGAGCCTTATTATCTTGTTTATTTTGTATCACAGCGTTGGAACCTTATACCTTAATGGGGTGGCAATGCCACCTGTAATTAAATTTTTCCTGGGGGGTCCAGGGGGTTATCTGCTGTAGGTTGTGTCTCTTCATTTTGCTGGATAATAGAAAGGAAGGACTAGCTATTCGGGGTGGACATAGCCCAAACTGGGTGAACTACATATATCTGTGTCTCTCTGGTTTTATGTGTTTTGTGTGCTTGTGTTTTCTGCATATTTTATGTGCTGCATTGCTCTGTAATATATAATTTTCTAACATATATCATGTCCATCTAAGAAGAAGTAGCGGGGATTCTATGGAAAAAGAAAATACAACACATTTGAAGCTTTCAATCTTGAAGAACTACTTGGAGAAAAAGTGCATGGCACTTTGGAACAGTTCTACCGCTGTCAGCAGAGGTGCCTCAATAAATAGTAAAGATCTAAATATTGAGTTTATGCGACATTCATTAAGATTCATTTTCGAAGAGTAGCAAAGAGAAATCATTGCAATTTCATATACCTTAAAAAATCGAATTACATTTTCATTCAGGAGGATTTAGAGAAAGTGTGTACATACGTGGTTGAAATTTAAGGTAACAAGAGTGATGTTTGAGGAGAGGCCAAAAGTAAAAGAAATTGAGGAACCAGATCTATGGAAGAATAAAAAATCCCCCATAGAAGAAATTGCGAGCCCCCTTCAAAAAATCGTCCAAATGGGTGATTCTGAGAGCGTCATCAACAATGAGCCACCATATCATGACCATGTAATATGCTTGCCAAGTGATTCATCATACATGTATTTTTTTTTTCTTTTCATTTGATTTCAAGGTCGAGTTGAGCTTGTGCTAGTTGGGTTAAGCTTGTGCAGAAAAATAGCTTAATATAATGAAGCTCGTTCAATGAACTTGCACAACTGATACCATTAAGATCAAAAACCCAAAATGAAAGCACAGTGATAAAATTGAAATAGAGTAGTTTACATACTTAGTTTTATTTCCTACTGGTGGGAATCATAGGGTGGGACATCATGATTAAAATGAATGAATACGCTCTGAAATTATGTGGGATAAAATTTGACCAAGGGAAATAAGGGTATAATAAGATAGGATGTGTAGTAATTACTCAAACCACCATTACGTTTTTATGAGTAAAATTATAAAACACCATGGAATAATTTAGCATAGGATTTATGGCCAAAACATTTTAAGAGTTAAAATATATTTTTTAAGTGATCACAATAAAAATAATACATATTAGAGATATATACATGGATCATATATATCAATTTAAAGTGATCTCTAAAGCAACATCTTCTGACACCTAGTGTCCTAGATGCCCAAGGCAAGGTGTCATCAAACTAATTATACAGTCATTCGTATATCTCAGTTGGAAAATTATTAATTTCACAGGAATCACAAGGGTTAATATGTCAATCAAAATTTAAAATTATCCTCTAAAAAATCATATAGAAAGTGGGGTAACATGTCCTATGACATCCAACCTGTGATTTGCAATGGGAAATCCTCAACAGTCTCTTTGGAGAAATAATGTTCCATTAAGGGGTTCAATAAGAGGTATGAGGCCCCACAAATTTGATAGTTAAAGAATTTTGAATGTTGGCTTCTCAATTTTGGCCCTAAGTAGGCATGGCAACATGGAAGGAGGTGACCCCCTTGGAAAAGTTCAAAAGGGGAAGGCCACATAAGGTCTTATATAAAGATCTAAATCCAAGGACCTCCCTCATAAAAATAGTTAGACATGTATTGAGATAAAGTATATACCAACCATCTAAATCTTGATAAAATAAAACAGAACATCCCTTGAATCCCATAATAAATGGAGCATCTACATATGAGGTGATCCTCTAACTCAATGTTGTGTATATGGCAAAGCTGTAATATGTTATTGAGAAGAGGAATATCATAATGTCATTAGTTTCAACTAGACACTAATGTAAACCCACTTTGAACCCACCAAGGGGGGTCTGAAGGGAAACATCTAGTTCTCTTGTGTGTATGAGGGTTAAAAAATAAGGCCCCCTCTTATTTGCGAGAAGTGTTCCTAGTAAAAATCCATCTTAGAGTCAAGTCCATGAAAATATGAAGTTAAAGTACTAAATTTATTGTTTATAAATAACCTCTTTAACAACTTGAAACAAACATATAATGATGTCATTTACATTGGAGGTATATGTCACTTGAATCGTGTTACAAATTTAATCAATCCCCCAACAAAACGTGTCATGCTCCCTTGTGATGATGCATCAACCCTAATGGATAACAATCTCCTGATGTAAAAGAAATTTAAACATGATGTAACTTTAATAGTTCCCTACATTCACCCCTTGGCTCACCACTCATGGAAAATGTGAGGCTATTTAAAGCATTGATGTGGATAATATCATTTTATTTTCTCTTATGTATAGTATTCTACATTGACACAATTGTGTTTTTTTAGCAAACAAAATATTTGTATCAAGGGTTAGCTTCTTGTTCATTAGGGTTGAAGAGGTTGTGTCATTATGAGTGATCTATTCATTGTCAACTCCTTATGTGGGAGAGCACTAAAAGCTCCATGTCAACATGAAGTGTAGATATTGTGAGCAATTCTTATTGAGGGTTTTCAAATTATCTAGTTGTTCTACGTTTGGTATACATGTTAGTAAGGGCATTTCCCACAAACACACACCCTCGAGACCAATACCTATTCTCTAAAAATCAAATGGTACCAATATTCTTAGTTAGAGGTGAAGGATTTTCCTAAGAGGTTACTTTGTTGGTTTGATGTGTTTTTTTTTTGCCTTGGATACTAAGTGGTTAAGGGCTTCAAGGGTTAAGAGTTAAGGGCCAAGGGCTTCGGGGGAAAGGGATTTAGGGGTTAAGGGCTTAATAATTAAGGGATTTAGGTGTTAGGGGTTAAGTGGTTGGGTTTTAAGGTGTTTAGGGGTTATGGATTAAGGTTTAAGGGTCACAAGTTAAGAGAATAAGGAGTTAGTGCTTAGGGGGTTCATGGATTCTAGGTTAGGAGTTAATGGCTTAAGGTTTAATGCATCAAGGGGTTGATGGCTTATGAGTTATGAGTGTAGGGTTAAGAGATTATGGCTTCGGGGTTAAAGGATAGGGAATTTAGTGGTTATGGGTTAATGGATTATTATTTGTGATAATGGGGCCCCTAATCCCCTATCACCACTATCGGGGGTTCCCCTTTCAATTTCTATTATTACCTTCCCTCCAGGCCCCCTAGCCCCTCTGAAATTAGGTCTTAATCCCCCTTCTCATTCTCTAATGCGTGGATTATAGATCTTATTAAACCATGCTTTGACATCCCACTTATACCCATCCATGCTATATGTGTGTCCCCTAGTCCTGTTCAATACACCACAAAATAATCCCCCCACCTTTTTGGTCATGTCATTCAAATTATCCTAACATTATGGGTGAAATTGGTGTTTATGTTGTAAAGTGAACAAAGAAAAAATTTACTTGTTTTTTCTTTTGAGAAGATGTAGAAATTGATTGTCATGATTGGAATGTGCATGCATCAATCTACATTGGCTTGTTTTTCGAGCTTAGACATGAATAATCATTTGGTCATACTCCATCCTATCGATGGCATCTAGTATCACAAATGTATCGATGGGAAGTTTGAGAGATTCTTTTGAAAGCTTGTGTGTTGTGGTATTTAGCTCCTTGAGAATATGTCTGAAAGATAGCCAGTCCAAAGAGTTGGGGGGATCTATGATATCCTGTAGGATGGGATGTAGGTAGATGTTTTCTATCATGAATTATTGACCCAATTGACCATAATTTTTTAATCCCCCATGATCTATAGGGATTTGAATATTTTGATGGATGCAATTTCTAGAAGTGTACAAAGAGAAATGGAATCAAATCAGTTGTTGGAGCCTTAAATTTGGGTATATCTTACTTTCTCGCTATAAGACTGGGAGAGGAAGAGTACCACACCCACTTTGTATCTAGGTGGGATAACTTGTGCAACACCATCAAATAAGTCACAAGGGAATCCAAGAGGGAGTGGAGGAATTACCAGAAACCATTATTTTTGTGGTTTAGGATGAATCCTTTCTTCCAAATGCTATTTTTTATCAATTGAATTGTGATCTTTGTTATAATTTCTCGTGAAAAAAATGTGTTGTTGTTCCAATCCCACCAAATATTTCTGATTAGAATGCATGGGAAACCTTTATAATAATCTTCCATGATATTTAGTAACTAATTTTTGAAATTTTCTTCCAGTTTTAGATAGGACCACGAGCCTATCATGTTCAATTTTGCAAGGGTGGTGGTGATCATGACCTGCACTGTGTTGGGACAAGACATAAATAAGTGTGAAGAAATATCATCATATGACTTACCTAAAGGATCGATGTTGGGGTGATTCGTAAACTATCATGGATATTTCTCGTGAACAAAATGTTTTTTTGTTCCAATCCCACCAGATATTGTTGATTAGAATGCATGGGAAACCTTTTTAGTAATCTTCCATGATGTTGTGTAACTAATTTTTGAAATTTTCTTCCAAGCTTAGATAGGACAACGAGCCTATCATGTTCAATTTTGCAAGGGTGGTGGTGATGACCTGCATTATGTTGGGATAAGAGATAAATAAGTGTGAAGAAATATCATCATGTGACTTGCATAAAGGATAAACGTTGGGGTGATTCGTAAACTATCATGGATATTTCGCGTGAAAAAAAATGTATTGTTATTCCAATCCCGCCAGATATTGTTGATTAGAATGCATGGGAAAACTTATTAATAATCTCCCATGATGTTGTGTAGCTAAGTTTTTAAATTTTCTTCTAAGCTTGGATAGGACCACAAGCCTATCATGTTCAATTTTGCAAGGGTTGTGGTGATGACTTGCACTGTGTCGGGACAAGATATAAATAAGTGTGAAGAAATATCATCATATGAATTGCATAAAGGATACATGTTGGGGTGATTCGTAAACTATCATGGATATTTATCGTGGAAAAAATGTGTTGTTGTTCCATTCCCACTAGATATTGTTGTTTAGAATGCATGGGAAACCTTTATAATAATCTTCCATGATGTTGAGTAACTAAGTTTTGAAATTTTCTTCCAAGCTTAGATAGGACCACGAGCCTATCATGTTCAAATTTTCAAGGGTGGTGGTGATGACCTGCACTATGTTGGGAAAAGAGACAAATAAGTATGAAGAAATATCATCATATGAACTGCATAAAGGATAAATGTGTGGGTGATTCATAAACTATCATGGATATTTCTCATGAACAAAATGTGTTTTTGTTCCAATCCCACTAGATATTGCTGATTAAAATGCATGGGAAACCTTTACAATAATCTTCCATGATGTTGTGTAAATAATTTTTGAAATTTTATTCCAAGATTAGATAGGACCACAAGCCTAACATGTTCAAATTTTCAAGGGTGGTGGTGATGACCTACATTGTGTTGGGACAAGAGATAAATAAGTTTGAAGAAATATCACCATATGACTTGCATAAAGGATAGATTTTGGGGTGATTCATAAACTATCATGTATATTTCTCGTGAACAAAATGTGTTGTCATTCCATTCCTACCATATATTGCTGATTAGAATGGATGGGAAACATTTATAATAATCTTCCATGATGTTGTGTAACTAAGTTTTGAAATTTTCTTCCAAGCTTAGATAGGACCACAACTAGCCTATCATGTTCAAGTTTTCAAGGGTCGTTGTGATGACCTACACCGCATTGGGACAAGAGATAAATAACCATGAAGAAATATCATCATATGACTTGCATAAAGGATAGATGTTGGGGTGATTCCTAAACTATCATGGATATTTATCGTGAACAAAACATTTTGTTGTTCCAATCCCACTAGATATTGTTGATTAGAATGCATGGGAAACCTTTATAATAATCTTCCATCATGTTGTAACTAATTTTTGAATTTTTCTTCCAATCTTAGATAGGACCACGAGCCTATCATGTTCAAATTTGCAAGGGTGGTTGTGATGCCCTGCATTGTGTTGGGACAAATAGAGATAAATAAGTGTGAAGAAATATCATCGTATGACTTCCATAAAGGATACATGTTGGGGTGATTCATAAAATATCATGGATATTCCACTAGACAGTTCATCATAACAGAACAAATAAAACTATATTTGAAAATGAATCAACAAGAGTTTGTGACAGGAAGTGTCAGTGAGTTTCAGGTGTGCTAATGAGGGAGTGACGTCAAGGTATGCTAGGCAGTGTTAAGGCATGCTAGAGGCCAGGGAAACACACCAATATGTGCCAAGTTCCAAGGTGTGCCAATGCACGCCAGGGCGGAGTATTTGGGAGTTCCAAGGAAAAACAAGGGAGCACTAGTGTCAAATGCATGGAAATGAATGAATAAGAGTGTGTGACAGGGAGTATCAACGATTTCTAGGTGTGCTAAGGAGGGAGTTTAAAGGATGCAAGGTAGTGCCAAGGAATGCTAGAGTGCCAAGG
Organism: Pinus albicaulis; assembly: GCA_034641835.2. Classification (NCBI taxonomy): domain Eukaryota; kingdom Viridiplantae; phylum Streptophyta; class Pinopsida; order Pinales; family Pinaceae; genus Pinus; species Pinus albicaulis. Next base: position 786,092,357 of record CM076569.1, read on the forward strand.
CGACATGCTAGGATGTGCCAAATGCTAGGGTGTGTCAATGCGTGCTAGGGAGTGCCATGGAAACACAAGGGAGAACTAGTTCAAAATGCATGGTAATGAATGAATAAGAATGTGTGATAGGGAGTGCCAGTGAGTTTCACGTGTGATAATGAGGGAGTAGCAAGGTTATATGTTAGGAAATTCCAAGGTATGCTAGAGTGCCAAGGCATGTCAGGGAGTGTTAGTGTGAAAACCCTTCTTCATTATATTACAAACTACAATACAACAGGCTAGAGCTCTTGTACCATGGATCATGACCCTTTACAATCACACTGATACAAGGAATACAACTAGGGCTTGGTGTTAATCCTTTGACAACTAATCTGTCATGAACAAGACAACACTTGACCTACTTGTTGATGGTGGCCACACACAACCCTTTTAGTCCACAAGATTAATGAGAGCACCACAGGTTTAATGTTTGGAGAACAAGGGGCCACCCCCTTGCCCAACACTTTTGATGGGTCCCATGCATCATTATAGCACTCATGGACCCCAATATTCCTCCTAGAAGGCCCTAAGACATCAGTTGACCTCTTATGAAGCTTATTATTCCATGTATGAGATAGTTTGGTGGGATTGTCACCAAAATTTAGGGTTACTTACATATTATTTTATGTTTAGGGGCTAATGTAGGCCCATAATCTAATTCGATCAACTCCTAATCAATGTATAAATAGGAGTTATTTTGATTCATTTGTATCATCAATTGACTTGGGATCTCTCTATCTTTAGAGAACTTCACATTTTTCCTTGGAGGACTATTTTGGATGATGGATGCATTTTGATGTATGTATTTCGGCTATTTTTATCTTGGAGATGTGTTTTTTCAAATGTGAATATGGTTGGATATACTCTTTAATATTGTGAGTGCAAATTTAACGTTATTCTTCCTGTTGCTGCATACTATTGAATTTCACTATAACTAGGGCTAATTGTTGCATGATGGAAATGTGGAATTATGTGTCTATTTATATTATTTAATGTATGGGCCATTGTTGGATGAATGTATTAGAGATCATTTTATCTCAATAAACTTGCACCATTTGTATGAAGTATAAATTCTTGAAGGTCATTTTTCGTTTTCCTCTAACATTGGACGAAGTTGACTTTCTGGGTCTCCTTGATCAAGAAATCAAATTATTGTTCATTATCACCCCTGACTCCATATCCCCAAGTGAATTATGCACTAGTACCTCAAAAAGGGTGACGATTTCCCCCCCTTTTTTCACAATTTTCCATTTTTCCCTAGGTCTAGCCCCATTAGGTCACCTAGGGCATAAATTTCCCAAGAATCTAGCCAGAGGAAAACTTTGATCTCCTAGAGGCAACTGCATTAGTGGGTCCCCTCACTCTCCTCATAATTTGGGCCAATTCCGACAATGGAATCTTTAGATACCTCAAGCCCTAGCTCTAGGATCAATTTTTGCATAGGTGTTCCCAAGGCTAGAACCTAATAGGATCAATATGGCCCATCAAAGTAAAAACACTTGCCTGATCCTTTCCCTGCAAATTTTCTAGGGTAGGAACATAATTGGTTGCTAAATTCCATCCTCGAACCTTGGCTGGGTCCACTTGGACCCTTGTGGTCCCATCTGGTGTCAAAGGCCTTTCATCAAGGACCATTTGGGAATCTAAGTTCCCAAATGATTTAAGGGGTTGATAACTTCCTTCATAAGTCTTATTCTTCTCCCTCCACCCTTCAATCCCCCTCCTCTCTCCCTATAAGATCAAGTCCCTTGCTTTAAAGGCAAGCATGTCCCACCCTTTATTCTATCTTAGGGAAAGGGTTTCTAGGGTCACTTCCCACCGATTCATTGACCTATAATATACAAGTGACTTTCTAAACTATCGGGGCTCCTCCCATCAGTGAAATTACATGAAGAGCAAGGAGCCTTAGTTGTGGTGACAATGGGCTAAGCCTCCACCATTGCCCTTGTCCTAACAGTTGCCCTCTTAGGAACCCCTTTTAGGTCCACTACTAGTTTGAGTGGTAACAAGTTGTTCACAACTCTATTTGTGAACAACTCTTTGGTATGCCCACTTTTTCCATAATATGGCTCTAAGATGAGAAGTCTAGGGCTATGGAAGCCGCCCTTCTTCTCACTGAATTAATCCTCTACAATATAGTGAACTAGGGCTAGTTGGTTGGCCCACTTGACTGCTACTTTAGTCCTTCAAAGTCTGCACATCCTTAGGCCCTATACACCTGCCCTTCTACCAATATTTTTTTCCTTCACAAGTATAAGAGTTAGGGCTCTTCTTTGACAGTCACCTAACAACCCTCCAACTATACTTGCACTACCATCAATTTTCCCAACCACAGTAAATTATTTTTACTGGTTTAGGGCTCACAATATTGTCTTCATCTAGGGCTCTTCAAATATTCCACCTAACAATGGTTTGAGTCCTCTCAAAATCATTGTCCTTGTGTATCGAAAATTTGATCTTTGTTGTCCAATCGATGAACAAATCTAAACTACTCCTCTTATCATCCTTCTAACAATATGTAGATGACTGAACTAGGGTCACAACTAACCACTAACAGTTCATTGACTAATTTTTTATAATTTTATTTAGATCTCTGTCTAAAACTCCATGGATAGTCCACCAAATCAACTCCTTTGCACGTCAATCCATTCTTCACATGGCACATTTCTTCTGCATGCTCAATCTTCTGCTCAGGTTCAACCCTCCTTTGGATCTGATATCTCCACACATACTGAATCTGCAAACAATCTTCCAGATCTGCGGTCTATATTTTAGAAATAAAATTTGCTCTAAAGGTCACAACTAATCTTCCTCTATGCAAATTTTTCATAGTCTTAAGGGCATACCTTATGAACTAAACATGCTAGGAAACTGTCCTAACTAGGGCACTATACTTATGTACTTCTAATTGTTGTAGAACAAACCCTATCCACCCAGAGAAAAAACCACGACTCTTGCCTCCATAAGAGACTCAACCTAACTCATATGGATCCATAGATTTTGGGCATTTCTTTGACTAAATCTTGACATGAACTTCAGATCTCAATGTCGACCCTCAAAATAGGGTTAGCTCAGTCAATATTATGCCTACGTCTACTTCTATTCTGGCTCTAAATTATAGTGCAATCCCTCCTCCATTTATGTTTGTCTTTATAACCACCACAAGACAAGATCATATCAACCCTCTTTTCATGTAGAAAATATAACCAACAGGATTCAATCTGATCTTGTAATGTACTAAAACAAGATATTGAATCCTTCCTACAATTTGCGGAAGAAAAACATGATCGCACAATCACATATAAGTAAGAGAAAGAAATTATCAATTGCACAACAAAAGATGTATCTGGGGAAAGAAACTATTAAAAACCCCTCTATCTCTATTGTGTATTAAGTCAAGGAATTATGAAACAATACAATGCTTAATCTCTCATGAGATTCTCCAACACTTTGCCAATTATCTCCTACTAATCTAGGAAAAATCGGTCTAGTACTTAGCCAATTCTCAACCTTCCTTCAGCCTGCCTTGCTCACACAATTACTGGGGAATTAGCACCCTATTAATTAGGAAAATCAGCCTTCCTTTATTGTGAAATCCATCATGGCATCCCAATGACTTTATAATTGCACGTGGGAAATTTTATATAAATACAACAGATAGTTATGTTCCCTTTAACCTCTGTCTCAATCGGGTCTTCCTCGAAACTGACATGCATGCAACTATTAATAGAAAATTATCAGTTATCTGATTGATCACTCATTTTGAATTAAATCTAATTTAATTTAGTTGACCTCTCACTAGCTCATCACTCAGTTAGAACTAGTTAAACGGAATTTAACTCAACTAATTTAGTTAACTAATTCACACCTACACCCCATTAATGCATCAACTGCAACTGGATCCCAAAATTATTAGACTCCATCTACATGCCTCATCTTAGACCCTCATGATCTATAAATATTCAGGAATGCAATAAAATACAAAAATAAACATATACACAGAGATGCAATAGGAATAACACTTCATTTCAGTAATATCAAATACTGAAAAATACTTACAGACATAATGGAAAACAAACTAGCTCAGGCGATGGTAGCTTATCTCTGAGAAGAGATGTGGCAGCTACATGCCTCTGAACTGTGTTACAATAAGTGTCAAGGGCCTTTTTATTATTGAAAAATAAGAGAAAACCCTAACCCGAGGAGATGTAACACCAAGAGTTTATGGGCCCCGTTGAGGGTAGTTGGGCAACCAATTTCTAGGGGTCGTAACTTGGTCATATGATCTCTGTTTGACGCACATGATACCTCGTCAGAAAGATATCTTTGAGGACTACAACTTCTAATGTGATTTCTATGAAATCACTAAAACTTTCATGACCAAAAAATGATGTTTGGGGCCTCAAAACTGCTCCAGTTGTTCAGGACCCGAAAAACTAACAAAAATAGTAGTAAACTATGCTATAATTAAGGAAACTAAAAAACTGAAAGAGGCAATGGTGAGGACCCAAGTGGAATAGGCAGGTGGCCACTAATATCCACCTTGATCCCCTCAACTTGAATTTCTTGAGCTAACTCAGTCATCATGGCTTACTTAACTGACCCAAGTTGTTATGAGATGAATTTACAATTTGTTGTCCAATTTATTGAAGAGAAAAATAAATTAGATGCGTCACATTCCTCACTCCTAGTACATCAAAATTCCTCACTAGTGTGGCTGCACTTTTTTTTTTTCCTTTATGGTTTCCAATTTCACCATTTCTTGTTGCAAATTTCAACACTCCCTCTCAACAAGAAAGGAATTCAATTTATCCCGATCCGGTACCTTTGGAATTTTGCATGCAACACTTATCTAGTGTTGTTTTCACTTGCAAATCCTGAAACTAAATAGCCTCCGAACAACTAAATCAATATAATACATTTTTCATCAGAGTCTTCTGACTGCTACTAGCTACTGCACCTGTCTATAGGAGTCTCTGCACTACTTTTTGCATCTACATCCATGCCCTTTGCACTATTTCCAACTCTGATCTGTGCTCCAATATCTGACATCTTTCACTCTGATTTCTATCTTCCTGACATCCGACTGCATCAGTCTAACTGATCCTTCCTTGTTGGCTCGAGGGGTCCTGACCCAAGTTCGAAGGTTCAAGGTTTTCCAACAAACCCCTATACTACTGGCGCTTTCGGCAGTGACCTGCTTGCGCATGCCAAAGTCTCACCCGAAGTAGTATGAGTGGGTGCTGGAACTAGGTTTCCGCACCCTGGGAGAAGGTAGGTAAGTCAAGCAGAGCTACATTCAACCTTATAGTGACCAGATCTTGTATCACAGATCCTAGATCTACTGATTCCCTTCGCATCCACATGCGTAACAGCAATGATATTCACAGTAATCAACAGATCATGAACTCATATAAACATAACGCAGCTATTCCAGATATTCTTATATGAAATGCAATAGAACAGATCTAGATCGTAGCATAAACAAGTAACACAAGTACGTTCACAACTTAAATCAATAACACAGCAGCATATTTTAATTAATTAGACATCACAGATTCGCATCACAGTAATTCATATATTCAACTATACTTCCACATTCATTAATCCTTCAGATCTGTATGTTTTAAACCTGAACAGAAATTATCTACACACGAATATTATAACAGAAAATAAACAATAGAGAGAGCATAAAACATAAAACAGATAAACACAGAGATTTTTCCCTGGATCCCAAATTGGGATGACCAGCTTGATTTTTCATTATATTCCTTTTAGTGTTACAACACATATATATACATGTCGAAGCATACATAAACCCCAATACATTAACCCTGGATTAGAACATAACCGTAGTTCCCTTGACCGGATCTACAAAATACCAGGGGACGAAAACCATCGTACCCCAAAACCATGTGCAAACGCATGCACAAAACATGGGTGGGTCTGCCTATGAGTGGGTCCGCACACCAAAAAAAAAAATCGTCGGGGCGCTGCCCCGGACCCCAACAGTGGGGGATGCTTCCCCCCTTGTGAACCCCCTGCTGCACCCAGCGCAACATACAGCGCGTGGGGCTAGTTATGGAAAGAATATAACACATACCCAACATTCTCCCACTTGTTGTTTTCTTTTCACAGGGGGCCACAAGAGAGCTTAGTCATTGGGCCAATTCTTCAACACCCATTGTTTCTCTACACTAAGAGAACTTCTGAGTGCTCACAGATTTCGTCAATTCATCTGCAACATTCTTCAAAGTGTCCACCTTTACCAGCAACACCCTTTTAGCCTCAACTATATCTCTAACAAAGTGATATTGAACATCAATGTGCTTTGTCTTTGAATGGTAAGCAAGGTTCTTAGCCAAGAAAATTGCACTTTGGCTATCACAGTCTATCCTTATAGCTTGTTGTACCAACCCCATACTTGAACACAATCTTTGCAACCAAACTACTTCCTTTCTTGCATGAGTGGCTGCTATTTATTCTGCTTCTGTAGTTGAAAGAGCCACTACAGACCGTCTTTTACTCATCCAACTGACTGCGCCTCCAAATAGGCTAAACACATACCCACTTGTAGATCTTCTTTGGTCCAGACCTCCAGCCCAGTGTGCATCAACAAAACCTCGAATGTCCAACATTCTTTCCAATCTTGGTCTTCCCTGGTAGCACAGGCAATAATCACTAGTGCCACGTAAATATCTGAAAACCCGCTTCACTGCTGTCCAATGCTCCTTCCCTGGTTTGACATAAATCTGCTCAATACTCCCACTGCATGTGCAATGTCTGGTCTAGTACATACCATTTCATACATCAGGCTACCCACAGCACTTGCATATGGAACACGGGACATATCCTCCTCTTCTTCTTGTGTCTTGGGACACTGTTCAACAGACAGCTTTACACCTACAGGAATAGGAACATTCACCGGTTTACTATCCTACATATTGAACCTCTACAATATAGTCTCGACATACTTCCTCTGGTTTAACCAGAGCTTCCTCTTTGCCCTCTCTCTCTTAATTTCCATGCCCAAAATATAGTTTGCAGCACCAAGATCCTTCATGTCGAATTTGGAGAACAGTTGGGTCTTCAAATCTTGGATAATTTCTTTGTCATTTCCAATTAACAACATATTATCCACATACAAGACCAAATAAATAACACGGTCACCAATTAATTTAAAATAAACACGGTGATCCTCCTTGCTTCTGGTGAAGCCAAGTCCCCGTATATAGTTATCAAATTTCTGATACCACATCCTTGGTGACTGTTTTAACCCATACAGAGACTTCTTCAACCTGCATACCAGTTCTTTCTTACCCTTCACCATAAAGCCTTCGGGTTGCTTCATGTAGATCTCCTCTTCTAGATCCCCGTGAAGAAATGTTGTCTTCACATCCATTTGTTCTATCTCAAAATCAAATGCAGCAACAATAGATAAAAGTAATCTAATAGAAGTAACTTTGGCAACAGGAGAAAAAATATCACCAAAATCAATTCCCGGCACCTGGGAATAACCTTTCGCTACCAATAGAGCTTTGTATTTCTCCACCTTGCCTTCTACATTCATCTTCTTCTTAAACACCCATTTGCTCCCAATGGGCTTCCTTCCATCCGGCAACTCCACCAGATCCCATGCATCGTTTTTGTGCAAGGATGCCATTTCATCAACCATGGCCTCCTTCCAGAGTTTTCCATCCTCTGAATCTACTGCCTCCCTGACAGTTCTGGGTTCATCATCATTTATAGTTAAGGCAAAACCTGAACAGAAAGCAGATGGACTATACCTTTCTGGTTGCCTTCTTTCCCGAACTGATCTTCTCAAAGCTGGAGTTTGTGGCTCTTCATCTTCTGAGTCTTCTTCTGTTGTAGAGTCTGATTCATCCTCCTTTAGCTCAAAATATATCTTCTCAGGTTCCTTTGGTAGGACTTCATGTTTAACAACATATTTCACTTCTCTAAACACCACATCTCGGTTGTACACAACCTTCCTTGTTTCTGGGTTCCAAAGCTTGTAACCCTTTAAACCATCCTTATACCCAATAAAGATGCACATTTCAGATTTATTATCCAACTTGGTCCTTTTCTCCTTTGGAACATGTACATATGCATCACATCCAAATACCCTTAGATGTGAAAGAGAGGGTTTCTTACCATTCCATACCTCATGTGGAGTCTTATCCTCCAACGTTGATGAAGGTGATCTGTTAACTAAGTAACATGCAGTCTCCACTGCCTCTGCCTAGAATTCTTGTCCTAACCCGGTACCACTGAGCATGCTTCTTGTCTTTTCCATCATCGTTCTCTTCATTCTTTCTACAACTCCGTTTTGCTGAGGTGTGTATGGAGTAGTCTTCTGCCATGCTATACCACACTTCTTGCAGAACTCTTAAAATTCCTTCTTGCAGAACTCCCCACCATTATCTGTCCTCAGCGCCTTTATCTTCTTCTTTGTCTGGTTTTCCACCAGAGCCTTAAATTCTTTAAATCTGTCAAAGAATTCAGATTTATTCCTCAAGAAATATATCCCTATATTCCTTGAGAATTCATCTATGAATGAAACATAGTACACATACTTTCCTAGTGATGGAACTGACACAGGTCCAAACACATCACTGTGCACAAGTTCTAATATCTTGTTCGCCCTCTTAGCACCAGAAGGAAAACTCACCTGATTCTGCTTCCCATATACACAATGTTCACAAAAATCGAAATCCAGAGAGAAATTAGACATACCTTCTACCATACCATTTCTATGTAGTATCCGAAGGCCCTTCTCTCCAATATGTCCAAGCCTTTGATACCATAGCATGGTCTTTTCTCCAGAGACAGCTAGGCTTTCCGCTCCACTTTCAAGAACCACATAACTATTAAACCCATCAATAACAGTGCTGCCTTGAAGCTTGTACAGAGTTCCAGTCCCAACTCCCCGCATTAATACCAGTGCTCCCCGAACCATCTTGCAGGCATCTTTCTCTAACACTATTTTTACACCTGCATCATCCATCTTGCTTACAGAAATCAGATTTTTGGCCAATGCGGGAATATGAAAAACACTAGGAAGTGTTCTAATCCTTCCACCTCCAATGATTTTGGCCTTCCTATCATCTCCTAGGAAGACATCACCATCATATTTCTCATACTCGCAGAACCACTCCCTATGGGGAGTGAAGTGAAAGGATGCACCTGAGTCAATCAACCATGACTCATGATCTACATGTGTATTTGCAGAAGAATCCAAATACACATCCCCACCTTCATCCAAGGTGGTTTTTTCCTCTGTAGAAGGAGCATCATCAGATCCCTTTCCTTTCTCAGGAGCCTTAGATCTGCACTCCTTTTTGTAGTGCCCTTCCTTTCCACATTTCCAACATATCTTTACAAACTTTCCAGGAGATTTAGATCTCCCTCTAGATTTGGATCTCCCACTTGAAACCTTATTCTTGTTTCTATTTTGGGACCTTGCTCGTACATATAAGGCATCTCCATTCTGACCCTCCATATTTCTCTGTCTCATTTCCTCCGACAACAAGGCTAAGACAATGTCATCAAAATTCAAGGTAGTTGTATTGCTACCTATTGCAATAACCAGACTATCCCATGAATCTGGTAGAGAACACAACAAACTAATGCACTTATCTTCATCTGATATCTTAATATCAACAGATGACAGTTGACTTACCACAATATTGAAGGCGTTCAGATGCTCTGTCACCGAGTCTCCATCCTTCATCCTCAGGTTATACAACTTTTTCCGTAGGAACAAATTATTCACCAGAGACTTAGATTGGTACAAAGTCCCAAGTTTTTCCCACAAATTCTTCATCGTAGCTTCCCCAGATACATTCAACAATATTGAATCTGAGACACACAACCATATTGTACTCTTCGCCTTTCGATCCAGTTTCTTCCAGTCTTCATCTGACATTGCCGTTGGTTTAGTACCCGGATCTACTGCGATCCACTGATCTTTATCCACCAGCAGATCCTCCATATTGAGCTTCCATAACTCAAAACTCTGACCATTAAAGTTCTCGATCTCTATCTTTCCGACGCTCACCATCTTCTTTCACCGCAAGAATCGATTCCGCAGATCTCCCACTGAACAGGGTCTACCTCAGGCCCAAGCAAAAAACCCCTCAGCAGCAAAGGCGTCCCCTTGAAGCCGAAACTGCTCTGATACCAAATGTATGTTTTAACCCTGAACAAAAATTATCTACACACGAATATTATAACATAAAATAAACAATAGCGAGAGCATAAAACATAAAACAGATAAACACAGAGATTTTCCCCTGGATCCCAAATTGGGACGACCAGCTTGATTTTTCATTATATTCCTTTTAGTGTTACAACACATATGTATACATGCCGAAGCATACATAAACCTCAATCCATTAACCCTGGATTAGAACATAACCATAGTGCCCTTGACTGGATCTACAAAATACTAGGGGACGAAAACCATTGTACCCCAAAACCATGTGCAAACTCATGCACAAAACATGGGTAGGTCCGCCTATGAGTGGGTCCGCACACCAAAAAAAAATTTGTCGGGGCGTTGCCCCGAACCCCAACAGTGGGGGCTGCCTCCCCCCTTGTGACCCCCCTGCTGCGCCCGACGCAACGTACAGTACGTGGGGCTAGTCGTGGAAAGAATATAACACATACCCAACAATATCTACTTACAGTACCCCAAAACCCAACCTGTACACACAGCAGCAGGGTCCGCACACAGTAAGACAACAAATCTCCACACACATAGTAGTAGGAGTCCTTCCCCAACAACCCTAACCAGATCTATCAGTTTTCACTTAGCATCAATCTCTATTCATTCCTCACTTTACAACTCAAAATGTCCTTCTATTTATAACAATCTAGCCTAAACTTTCCTGTGGTCCGTAAACCATGGTTTGCAGACTCTAGGTATAGCCTTTGACTCATTACAATGCTTTCGAGGCTTTGACCCACCCCAAAACCCCTGCGCAAGACCAAAATATGCCAAAATTGTACAAAATGGGCTAGTTTCGCAGCTTGTAGGAGACCCTGTTCCAACGTTCCTGCTACTATTTTATTATGGACTCCTCGTAGCTAGGTTCGGTCCATGAGACACACCATCTCAATGGACCCTACCCAAATTTATTATCTTGGGATTATGTCTACACATCACCCCACCTTTCACCTAGAGGTATGGTTGCATGTGCTCCCTTTGCCCATTTGGATCAAAATTCCCCCCTCATGGAGGTATCTACTTGAGTGGACGATTCCACTCGGTCTCCTCTCTGCTTCTCCAATTGTGGCTACTCCACAATGTTCTAAAATTGTTTCTAAGGCTGCATGTAGGGGGTAATTTGTACTCCCTCTCAACAACCAAGTCTCTAACCTCCGATTTGCTCCTCAAAGATTTGCATGCAGCTGGTACATCAAGTGCGTATAGGTTCTTGACTCGCACACATTCTAATTTTCCTACGATTACAAAAGTTTTAGAAAAAACTGTTGATTTTAAATCGATGATATCTCCCTCATCCGAGCTTCGACTTGATCTTCCATTTGGGTAATTTTTCGCAAGGATTAATCCAAATTATATGCTCTCTCTTTTTTGAAAAATTTACACCAAAATATTTAGATATTTTCTGCAAACTTGCCACCCAACAAATTTGTGCTCTCATACCTTGTAGAAAATCTAGCAAATGAGATTCAATCTGATCATGTAATGTACTAAAACAAGATATTGAATCCTTCCTACAATTTTCGAAAACAAAACACGATCGCACAATCACATATAAATAAGAGAAATAAACTATCAATCGCACAACACAAGATGTATCTAGGGAAAGAAACTACTCAAAACCCCTTTATCTCTATTGTGTATTAAGTCAAGAAATCATGAAACAACACAAGGGTTAATCTATCATGAGATTCTCGAGCACTCTGCTAATTGTCTCTCACTTATCTAGGAAAAATCGGTTTAGTACTTAGCCAATTCTCAGCATTCCTTCAGCCTGCCTTACTCATGCAATTCCTATGGATTTAGCTCCCTATTAATTAGGAAAAATAGTCTTCCTTGATTGCGCAATCCATCATGGCATCCCAATGACTTTATAATTGCACATGGGAAATTTAGTATAAATACAATTGATAGTTATGTTCCCTTTAACATTTGTCTCAACAGGGTCTTCCTCGAAATTGACATGCATGCAACTATTAATAGTGAATTATCAGTTATCTAATTGATCACTCACTGTGAATTAAATCTAATTTAATTCACTGACCTACCTCTCTCTAGCTCATCAATTAGTTAGAACAATTTTAACTAATTTTAACTCATTTAATTGAGTTAACTAATTCACACATGCACCTCATTAATGCATCAACTGCAACTGGACTCCAAAAATATTAGATTAATACCTCTACATGCCTCATCTTAGACCCTCAACTCGAATTTGTTGAGCTAACTCAGTCATCATGACTTAGTTAACTGACACAAGTTGTTATGAGATTAAATTACAATTTATTGTCCAATTTATTTAAGGCAAAAAAAAAATTAGACACCCCACATTCCTCACTCCTAGTGCATCAAAATTCCTCACCAGTGTGGGTGCATTTTTTTTTTCCCTTTCCGGTTTCTAATTTTAATGTTTCTTGTTGCAAAATTCAACATTTTATAATTTGATGCAGCCTTCACACAAAGACACCATTAAAATCGCATGCCCAGATTCTCGTGAGAAACCTCTCTTAAGCTCAATTTGCCATAATATAACCAACAATATGCCATCTTACTTTTGTTACACAGTAATTTTTCACCGTCCCTGCAATCCCCTGTCCTGCACATTGGAGGGCTTATTCCGTGACCTGTGAGTAGTGACATGACCTGAAACCACTTTCATGGCATTCCCCTTTACAAGGACAATCATTCCCCTGAAGACAATTTCCTATGAAAAGCCCTAAAAATAGCCTTTTTAGCCTTGGCGTGACTAGCCAGTTTAGCCCTCGCACCAATGGGGGAAATCCACCAAAGAGGGCGCGCCAACTGGTGCTCTATCTCAGTGTATCACAATCCCCTGTCCCGCACATTGGAGGGCTTATTCCGTGACCTGTGAGCAGTGACATGACCTGAAACCACTTTCATGGCATTCCCCTTCACAAGGACAATCATTCCCCTGAAGACAATTTCCTGTGAAAAGCCCTAAAAATAGCCTTTTTAGCCTTGGCGCGACTAGCCAGTTCAGCCCTCGCGCCAATGGGGGAAATCCACCAAAGAGGGCGTGCCAACTGGCGCTCTATCTCAGTGTATCACCCGTGCCAGGCTTAATAAGGAGTGTTTTTTAAAAATAAATGGCGGAATTTTGATTCCAACCAACTTCTAAACTGGTCTCTAAATTGAGTTGGGAGGTTTGGCTCCGGATCTGCATGTAGGGGAAGTGGTTTTCCACCTATCATGGAAGCTTCCTTGAGGATAGGGCCAATCCCACCATTGTAGGGATCCCAACTCCCCTTCCACCATCTATATAAGCTTGCCATTTTCCCTTTGCAAGCTAGCCTGAATAGAGCTGAATCAACTGTAAGGAGATTATCATCAGACAGCGGAAGAGAGAGAGACTTGTCCTTGTTCCGACGAGCTTTACCGAGACGTACTCCTCTGTCGACCCGCCGAAGGAAGATCCAGCGTCAGATCTCAGGTTGTATCTTTCTTTGTTCTAATTAATAATAAGCGACTTCGATTATGGTTCCACTCAGATGTTCATGTTTCATGGTATGAGTTGTATCTTCTCTGACTAATACATAATTGCATGCATTAGGTTTTACGTTTGTTTGTTTGTTGTTCCTTCTTGTATGTGCAGGTGTTCGATCACATTGAGTGGGAGAATTGTGATCTTCCAAAGCAAGGGACGGAAGCACCATCTTCTCCGCAAATGACGACAGTGTAGGACTTAAGGTAGGCCTCTTGTCGCATCTTGGTCTTTTGCAATTAGCAACTTGCATCTTAGCGTGACACGGTTGTTGCTAGACCCGATCTGGGCTAGTAGGGATCGCCTCTGTCCGCAGAGGGGATTTACCTCTCCAACAAACTGGCGAATCCACTGGGGTGACATTGATTGGATTTTTTCTTGTCTTTTCAGTTGATTTTGGTCTTTGCCTACTTGATCAACTCTTGTGGTTCGCCCTTTTTCAATGTTACACTATTGTTTAGCCTCACCATCCCTGATCTGCTTCTGGATTTCTCTTTTTCATATTTTCCATCAGTAAACTCGACTGGCGCTATTTTTTCCCTGACATTCACGCCAGCTGGCACATGTTGCCAATTTATCACCCGCGCCAATCCTGTTCTGGCACTATTTGCAGCCTGACAGTCGCGCCAATCCTGTAAGGTGCTAGGGTTTGCTCCTTTTTGGGCTTTCTGAGCCTGGTATGTGGTTTTAATCTCACTTTTTCAACTGCATGAGTGTTTTGAAGCCTTGTTTCGCTGACTGTGACCTTCATCCTCTGGTTTTTTTCCCTCTTCTATCGATTTTACATTCTAGCCCTAGGGCATCTATGTGCTATAGTGTGTCGAGCCTCCCGTGGGAGTTTTTGGTCCTCATTTGATCAGTCAATTTTGTTGTTGCTTCTTTGCATTCGTTTGGTGGTTGTCCACTGTTTTATTGTGTTATTTGAGTGATTGGTTTCTTCTTCATTCGAATTCCACTTTGTCTCACTTTGAGCCTAGATTACATGGTTCATTTGAGTCTTTGGGATTTCTCTTTGATTTGAGGGACTTATTTCTCGATTTGGGATCTAATTGTGTGTGTGGCGTTGAGTGAACTTTCTTCTCTTTCCTCTTTTGCTATCACTTCTCAAATTGTTCCTTTCATTAGTGTTCATTTTGTTTAGTGCACTTTTCTCTTAAACATTGAAAATACAAAAATCTCTTTTTCTTTTGATTAGTTAATGTAAATTGAATCTTTTCTGTGTTATTAGTTTGTAACTTTGAAAGAAAAGATTTTAGTTTTCATTAGCGTGCATTAGAGACACTAGTGGTTGGTTTGTGATCATTTTGTTATTGTGTGAAAGCTCTCAACCTTCCCGTAGTTAGCTATTCATCGAACGAAATGATACATTGTGGCATGTAGTGTGCATTTAGGAGATTTTGAGGCATAACATTCAGTAGGGCCTGGAAATTGAAACCTAATTGAAGATCAACATCAAAATTTATTCAATTTACCTTAAGGCAGCATTGAAACATTAACGAAATATTTAGAGGTCTAGGCTAGTGACGTGTTCTGGAGTCGTTAAACCTAGTAGCTGTCGTTCACCTCTTGGCTTTAGATAGCACTAGTACGGACTCATGCTCCCCGTACCGTCGCGTATATAAAGGGATACCCCACTAGGTTGCTATCCTTTATCCGTAGGAAGCCGAGTCTGCTGCCTTATACCCGTGATACACCATACACAGCATTCGGGGAGATTGCCTGCACGTATGCCAAGTCCTTGGTTGATTTCTTTTTCATTTTGAAACCAAGGTGTATATTGCAGTTCATGGATATCTGGTACACCCTTTTCCTAGATTACCAGAGTAGTCATTTCGATCTTTTCTGACTCTTTAAATTTGAAAGGATCATCAAGCACTTGTCTTTTCATGCTTGTTTCAAAACTGAAAGAGATAGAGTCACCTTTCATCCGTTTCTCAACTCTTAAAACATGAAATGGTGAAGTTTCTAAGTTTCAATGTGGTAAAATAAAATCACCTGCAATCACACGCCCTGTTAGAATTTGTTTGTTGGTCGTTTGATTGTGTGCCTTGATTTTTATTAACCCATGTGTTTTGTTTGATCTCTTCCTTTCGTCGTTACTGTCATAGTGGCGGAACCCTCAGTTTCGTCTATTGGTAGTCCATATACAGACGATTCATCAGAGGTCTCTCAATCCTCTACTGAACCTCAGTAGCATATTGTCTCTGAATTTCCCGACGGGGGACCGGTTCTATCTAAGCTTCCCTTTGGAGGACCAGTTGAGTTCAATTGGCCCTTATCTGACGCTTGGTCTGGATTCGGAGTAGGGGAACATCTCCCTCCTCTTACATCGGGTTCACCTTTTCTAGCTGCTGTTATTCCTCCTAGTCCTCGCTTTATGCTACAAGATCTTGCGGCAGGTTCAGATATGGGCTCATCCAGCCATTCTCCTAGTGAGGAAATCCCCACGTCTGGCGAATATTACCAGTTTTTCCCAGAAGACAACCCTGATTTATCTGTCATGTCTTTGCCTGGTCCCTCACTTCCAGCGGGATATAGATCTTTAAGTCAAATTATGACCGTCGTTGCCTCTATGGGGATATCAACTCCTTCTACGAGGCCAGTTATTCCTTCATTGGGGATGTCTCCAAGGACACCCATTACGTCATCCCCTCAGTTTACCATAGTACCTGTCAGGCCCACTGTCTATGTGGCCGCATCTACACCCATTGTTACCACTCAGTCCGTAAGGACTGTGTTCCTTCCCAAAGACGTCTATATAGCATCTGCTATTCCGGAGAGAATTTCTCCTAAGGAATATCGATTTTCCTTACAGCAATCGAACCCCGAGGTCGGTCAATCCTCCCAAGATCCCAACCATCCGTATTTTTCGCATTATGCATAGGATGGTACACCCGTTTACATTTTTCCATATCAATACAATGAGCAGGGAAAACCTTTACATTTACTCGCTCCAGAGGCTTATGGTCAAGGTTTTTCATCTAACCAGGTTGGGAAACCTTACAACCCGCAAGGACAACCCTTTCAGGGCCAACCTTCGGGCCAGTCTGGTTATCTTTATGACCCGCAAGGACAACCCTTACAAGGTCAACCTTCGGGCCAGCAGGGGTTGTTATACGGTCCGCAAGGACAGTCCTACAACCCTTCAGGTCAACCTATCCAGCCTCACCCTATGGTCCAACCAGGGCAACCTCAAGGACCCACAGGTCAATCGGGGTACCAACCGGGGCTGTTGTACGGTCCTGGGGGGCAATTCCAACCTTCTCAACCTATGGTGCAACCTCAGCAACCTCAATATCCTATTGGTCCAAATGTTGCACAGCCAAGATCATCCTACGGTCCTGTTGCAGGTCAAAACAGTTATTAGGCACAACCTGGCTCCATTCCGCTACCAGGCCAACCGGCCCATCCGGCACAGCCTGGTGTCCCACATCTGCTAGGTCAACCTGTACAACCTGTGAAACTTGTCCACCCGGGTCAACCTGTTCAACCAGGGCAGCCTGTTCAGCCAGGTCAACTTGTCTAGCTAGGCCAGCCTGCACATCCTGTCAACCCTGCTCAATAGCCTATTTATTTGATGTCGCAACTGAATCAACCGGTGCGCCCTACTTATCAGGTTCAGTAGGGCCCCACTTATCAGCAGGCCGCTCAACCCCAAGGCAGTTACTATTCTCAAGGTCAATCATGACTAATTTACAACCTACCCCAAGGTTCCCATTATTATCCTCAACAACCAGGCTATACCTATACTCAGCAGCCAAATCTGCATACTACTCAAATGGGGCCGACATATAATCAAGGTCCGTACCTCGGTTATCAACCCCTATACATTGGTTACCAGCAACCATATTAGACTGGTTATATGGCATATACCCCCTATGGTTTGAATCCTTTGGGACAGAACCCATGGGGGCAAGGTTATGCTCAACCAGGGTGGAGTATAGGTACAGGTCCTTATCGAGGGCCTGGAATGCATTTCAATCCGCAATTTCCGTTCTTAGCTACCTTGGAATTACCAGATGTTTCTAAATTAACCAATGATCTAATTCTTCACAATCCTTATTGGCCTCCAGTTCCGACCAAGGTACCCAGCGACTGTCCTAAGTTTGAAGGTAAAGCTAGAGAGGACCCCAAGGCTCATGTAATGACCTACCATCTGTGGTGTTCATCCAATTCTTGGGTGGATGATTCAATTCGTCTACGTCTCTTCCAGTGCACTCTTACCGGTGTTGCCGCTAAGTGGTATATAGAATTACCCCGTGGCATCTTTCAAGACTTCAATACGTTAGCTATGGCTTTTCTGACTCACTTCCAGTTACCGGTTCGCTATGAAGCCGGGATGCATCTCCTGACTTCTTTGAAGCAGGATAAAGCCACCCACATATCCGATCAAATTCATGAGTGGTGACGTCGTCGTATACTAATCAATTTTGATATACCTGATCATCTACTAACTCATTGGTTCACCACCTCCTTCAGTAAAAAAATCGCTCAAGATATTTCTATGGGGGCATGTGTGACTGAAGAACAAGCCATCGTGTGTGCCCATTACCTAGATCTGGTGTACTCTCATTCTAGCACGCTTTATGATATTTTGACTGATGCTCCGCGGCAGGGAACCTCTAAAGCACCTCCCACCCCAGCAGTGGATGGTGTTATTGGTTCCGTTTCTCAAAATTCTCGGAAATCCTCAAATGGGAAGTAGAAGTCCAATTCTTCCCATAATTCTCCTCTTCCTGCCCCTCCAAATTCTGGCAAAACTACGGAGGTCAACGTCGTTCAGGCTAATCCTACGGAAAAGGCCTCCAAAGGAAAGAAGAAGGGCAAAGGAAAATCCAAACCTGACGCCCCAAAACCAGAGTCTTCTAAACCTCGTACTGATGACGATTCCCAACGTAAACCGAAGTACCCCTGCCTTATCTGTGAAGGAGACCATTATACCAAGGATTGTCCTCGACGATCTTAAATTAGTCAACTTATGAAAGGCTCCAAAGGAACTCCGACAGTTCTCAAATAACCGTTCCCGTCTCAGCAGACCCAGATGGTTGAGTATCCTTCACCATCTGCACCATTTGGGTCCCAGGTATTTATGATAAATGGTGTTTCACTTGTCTCAATTGCTACGCGTTCGAAGGATTATGCCGATTCATGCTAGGCAGCAGGGAAGGAAGTCGTGGATGGCCCACCTCCCTCACCTATCTCTGGTCCTTTGGAAATTGAGAAGCCCGGCGCTGAACCTGTTGTAAGGCCACCTTCTAAAGGTGTTCTGCGAAGATAATCCTACAACCCAAATGCCCGTGCCGCTTAGCACTACAGTATTGTTGAGGATTTGGCACAGGCACCTTCTTCCATGTCTGCATTGGAAGTACTTCAAAGTTTCCCATCTCAATGGAAGGCTCTGTTGTGTGCGATCTGTGGAATCGATCCCGTCGATTCTAATCTTCTCACCTTCGACCTAGAAAATTTTGTCCCCCGACTTCCACATCAAATTGCTCTGGTTATACAAGTCGGCATCAACGCCCTTAACATCCATAGAGCCATCGTGGATGAAGGTGCTTCCACCTGTGTTATGTCATCCACCTGCTGGAAGGCCATTTTCTCTCCGGCTCTTACATCATCTCCCAATGCCTTAGAGGCATTCGATGGTCGGGAATCAAAACCCCTGGGTGTTCTCTAGAGTTTGCCGATTACGTTACAAGGGAAGACAATCAACGTAGAAGTTGAAGTGGTTGACGCCAAGCTTAACTACAATCTTCTTCTTGGCCGCAATTGGACTCACGCCATGATATGCGTGTCATCCACCCTCTTCCAGCTACTTAAGTTCCCTCATGAGGGAAAAATCATTACTGTGGATCAGTTGTCTTTCTTCACCTCATCCTCTGAAAACAACGTTCCTTACGTGGTTTAGATCCCCAATCAACCTGATAGTGTAGGACCCGGTCTATTCAAGGACCCCGTCCTCATGGGTATTTTTCCAAGCCACCACCGCATACCGTTCAAGTTAATATGGTCTCTCGGTCCGATGACCCTTGGATCATCCCTTCGCCTGAACAGGTGACCTCTTTCAGAGAATCGATGTTGTTAACTCCTGTTGAGATCAATTATTGTGAAATCGTTGCTGCATCTGATCCTCCTCCCGAACATGCTCCTTCGAGCATGGCTCTAGACATATATTCTCAATCCCCTTGGCTCGGCGATGTAGATTCGCATGACCCTTTAAGAGAATTTTTCCCTTCTGATGAAGCTATTGTTGAAACCATGTCTCTTAAAGATCTGTCATGGAGAGATGGACATCATCGTTCCTCGTTCATGCCTGGCCTGGGGCAATGTCTAATTGTCTAGAGCGTGATGTATCTGGTTATCCCCCTCCTGAGCCTCCTCTATTGAGCTCGTCGGAGCACAGTTCCTCTTCTTGTGTCAAGCTCCTAAAACAATGAAACAAGCTGCCATGAGGACAGTTATTTTAAGTGTGTCAACCTCATTAAAATAATGAAACACGAGCCCATTCAATTCGAGTTTTGTTATATTTAGGTAAAATCTCTTGTGTTTTGAACCTTCACTCCATTTCTTATGGACTGAAGCTTGGGGGGCATGTACCTCGAATTGAGACACCTACTGGGGGCATGCCCATTTTTCTCATTTCAAGCATAGTTTGCATATGTGTGTCCATGTGTGCTTTTAAGCTTGCGTAAAAATAAAATGTGATTCAAGCACTTTGTGAACTTTTCCATTGGGTCGTTTTTTATGTAACTAATGCATTAGATAACATTGTATTAGACATTTTCATAACATATAAAAAACATCATCACATGTAAAAAGATCCATCCAGAAATAGATATATATATATGTCGATAGTTTGTAGTTTGTGTACATCACATAAAGTCAAAAAATATACATGTCTGTCTGATAATAGTTGGAGACAACATGTATCTCAAAAAAATATGCATATGAAAGCCCTAGATGGCTAATCAGCATGGTGCTCATGATAACATGCCACCGCGCGCATCAATCGCCTCAACAGTTGGTGGAGGTGACTAGGGACCCCTACAGTGTGTCGTTGGTAAGCCAACGGGAGGGACATCTGCAAGCCGTGCATAGTCCGGGATTCCCCGGGCAATGCCCTCTAGGTTTTGGATCAGCTCACTCCCTTCGCCACCCTCAGCTTGGGGGTCATATGCGAAAGGGGTCCTCTGCGCAATGGGCGACATGCCCGCAGGCCTCTCTGGGCCAACGTCTGCATACACATAGAACTATTGTTAGAATAGACATGTATCACAAAAAAAAAAAAAAAAATCATAAATACATAAAAAAATCAAAAAGATTCATACCCAGCTCCTCATCCCAGTCCTCCCCCTCCGGAAGTGGAAGATTTGGGTCTCCCGTCAAATCGGTACCTGCGTAGGGCCAATCCTCAACTACAATCAGCTGATGACGTAACCATACAAAAAAAATCAGGCCTCCAAGACATCTACTAACCTCCTCCAGACCTGGGCATAACTGCTGCACATCGAGCCACCCTCGGCTCCCTCAATGTCGGCTCGGCGACTATCGCCCCTTGGCCCTGAAAAATTGGTAATTGTTCCAGAATTAACAAAACCAAAAAGGAACAAGAATCCAGATGATGTATTAGATTGGTCGCAATCACCACCACAAGTTCGCACACCAAAAGCTCACTGTTTCTCTCCAAATGAGGTAAAAAGTAAAACTAAATATGTTTTTACCATTTGTGGCATATTTATAACTTTTGAAGTCAAAATTAGGTTTTGAAAGTCATTTTTCTCAATATTTTAATATATTTTGTCGAAAAATGGATTTTACACTCGCTTTCATGTGCAGCGACAGGTTTTTACGTGACTTGGACAATGATATGAGTTGTATTTTATACTTTTTCAGACTCGGTAAAAACACGAAAAATTCATTTCTGGAGTCATCTTTCAGCTCTTTTCTGACTCTCTAAACATGAAAATATTGCCGAGTCCCTTGTCATTTTGATCTCATCAAAGTGGCTACGAAATGACATCTACCTAGTGTACGTTTACCCCTTTTTCAGGCTAGGATAGATTATTTACGAAAAAGGAATACCCTAGCCTATCGCGACTAGGAGGTTTTCTCAGACATAATTTTCTACCTTTTCGGATCTGAGGAACTATTTACGAAAAGGGGACTTCTCATCTCATTATCTGTTTGCCTCTGTGGGTTTGGGTAATCCTTTTTGACCTCTCATCTACTGTTTGCCTTGTCATCATGACCTCTGATCTTTTGATGTCAAATACTGCCAAATCCACTGTTGTGTTGCCGATATGTTCAAGACAAGTTGACCTCTGCAGTTTCAACCTTCCTCTGATTCTCATCTGATCCTGATCCTCACACATTATTTTCCTTTGTCTCGCATAGATGATGTGGGAAACACTATGGCCTACCTTCGATCAAGCTCACTTCCTGTCGACTTCAGCTCATTATCTAGGAAGTTGATCTAGAGACTTCCTTCTAGTACCTTCGAGCCTGCATGCCTCAATGGCAGGTTCTTTGCATTCAACGCAAGGTTTTCATCATTGACCTTCGATCGGATGATTCTGCGGGTGTTCGACGCCAGCTCACTGTTCACATTCCGTGGATTGTATCTATAGTACCTTGAGGGCCATTTTCATTATTGGTGGTTCCTGTCGCATCTGTTAATAGCTTTCATCACTAGCTAGTAATCAGATGATGTTCTTTCATGTTCGACTTCAGCTCACTTATTCACATGCTTGAACTTGTACTTTGTTCGGGTCGAGATGGAGCGCAAGACCCTGGATTTTTTCTGTTAGAATCTAGGCTGCGATTTTGTGGATTATTATGATTGGTTACATGACTCATTGATTGGATGGCTGCGACCATAGCTGAGTCTATTTATCATTCCTTACTGGATGGCTGCGTCCATGCCTTGGATCTTGATTATTGTATACTCTGTTATGGATGGTTGTGCCCATACCACATATATCATGTACTTGAGATATCAGTTGTACTTGTCTACACAGGTTTTCCGACGGCAGTGTTTTCAATTGGGCACGTTCTCTTAAAGCATGCCCCCTAAAGCATGAGGCCCAAAAGAGAGAGAGGGGTGAAATGCTTTACGAGAACGCGCCCAACTAAAAACATTGCCATCGAAAAACCTGCGTAGACAAGTACAACTGATATCTCAAATACATGATATATGTGGTATGGGCACAGCCATCCGTAACAGAGTATACAGTAATCCAGATCCAAGGCATGGACGCAGCCATCTAGTGAGGATCGATAAATAGACTCAGGTATGGTCGCAACCATCCAATCAATGAGTCATGTAACCAATCATAATAATCCACAAAATCGCAGCCTGGATTCTAACAGACAAAATCCAGGGTCTTTCACTCCATCTCGACCCGAACAAAGTACAAGTTCAGGCATGTGAATAAGTGAGCTGAAGTCGAACATGCCAGAACATCGTCTGATTACCAACCAATGATAAAATATGTTAACAGACGTGAGAGGAACCACCAATAATGACAATGGCTCTTAAGGTACTATAGGTAGAATCCACAGAATGTGAATAGTGAGCTGGCGTCGAACACCCGTGGAATCATCCGATCAAAGGCCAATGATGAAAACCTTACGTCGAATGCGAAGAACCTACCATTGAGGCATGCAAGCTCCAAGGTACCGGAAGGGAGTCTTTAGATCAACTTCTTGGATAATGAGCTGAAGTCGACAGAAAGTGACCTTGATCAAAGGTGGGCCATAGTGTTTCCCACATCATCGACGCAAGACAAAGGAAAATAATGTTCGTGAATCAGGATTAGATGAGAATCAGAGGAAGGTTGAAACTTCAGAGGTCAACTCCTCTTGAACATATCGGTGGCACGACAGTGGATTTGGAAGTATTTGACATCAAAATATTATAGGTCATGATGACGAGGCAAAGATAAGATGAGAGGTAAAAAGGGATTACCCAAACCCATGGAGGCAAATAGATAATGAGATGAGATGTCCCCAACCCAACACGAATGCAAACAAGTTCCATGTTCAAGAGCGACATACTGCCGACACGACGACGATACTGGTTCCATTTTTCCCCACCATTTCTGGCGAGTACCCCAATTATTTTTTAGAGAAAGCTTGAAAGGGATAGCATATGCTTGTAATGTAAGTTCGTTCTTCGGACGAATCCATCCTAGTACACTTAACGAGCCCCAGGAAGTAGAAACTCGAATATTGTCATTACGACTGGATCCGATGTCATTAGGGTTTAACGAGTCTGACAAAGGAAGAAATCAGCGTCTTTTTATATTTAGAGAGTTTGAAAAGACAGCAGAAAAGTAAACTCCAGTAGTCCCTTTTCGTAAATAGTTTCTCAGATCCGAAAAGGTAGAAAAATATGTCTGAGAAAACCTCCTAGTTGCAATAGGCTAGGGTATTCCTTTTTTGTAAATAATCTATCCCAGCCCGAAAAATGGGTAAACGTATGCTGGGTAGATGTCGTTTCGTATCCACTTTAATGAGATCGAAATGACAAGGGACTCGGAAATATTTTCATGTTTAGAGAGTCATAAAAGAGCTGAAAGATGACTTCAGAAATGACTTTTTCATGTTTTTACCAAGTCCGAAAAAGTATAAAATACAACTCGTATCACTGTCCAAGTAGCGTAAAAACCTGTCGCTACACATAAAAGCGAGTGTAAAATCCATTTTTCGACAAAATATATTAAAATATTGAGAAAAATGACTTTCAAAACCTAATTTTGACTTCAAAAGTTATAAATATGCCACAAATGGTAAAAACATATTTATTTTTACTTTTTACCTCATTTGGAGAACAACAGTGAGCTTTTGGTGTGTGAACTTGCAGCGGTGATTGCGACCAATCCAATACATCATCTGGATTCTCGTTCATTCCAGGTAAGAGACGCTCCCCTTAGCTTTGTTTTGATTCATTTTTTGTAAATTTCCATTGTGTATTTGACCTCTAGAGGAACCCTTTTGCAAATTTAGGGCTCGGCCAATTGGCACAGGTATCGAGCACGGACCCGCGCCAATTGGCTCCTTTTTGCAAAGGGGTCGCGCCAATGGCGCAACTCAAATTTCCACGTTAATTTTCCAAAATGTGAGACATTCAAATGAATTTTAAATGCTACAGATATCTAATAAGGTATTTTTGACCATGTTGGTGCAGATATCCAGGCACAATGGTGATTGAGTGGAAGGAAAGGGAACATGGGGAAGAGGACAAAATGGCCATGGAAAATGAAGCTTGCATGAATGCCCTCTGGGACTATGGTCTCAAGAAGTTCTTCCTCACACCATGTTTAAGAGCTCAACCTAAGCTATTGCAGTATTTGGTTACCATATGGGACGAGAATGAAGAAGTATTCAAACTCCGAGACCAAGTACTGGTACTTGAGGTCTCTGATGTTTATTTTATAACCGAATTGTCACGCAAAGGCCCAGTGCCAATCATGACAAGCAGCAGACCTTCTAGAGAAAAAATGGATATGGTAATGGCGAGAGTGTGCCCAGGGGCACAAACAGGATCGGGTAGTGGGAAAGTAGACATCCACACAGTCCACGATCTAGCACTTCAGGTAGTGCTTCACACCATTATGCGGGCTGCAGGATCGCAGGCCCCGCATGAGGCAACCAAAGCACAGCTCCTACTAGCTTCCGAATGCTTGAATCCTACACTTTTCAATTGGGCCACTACTGTGAAAACAAACATCAAACGACATCTAACAAAGTGCAAGAAAGCCAAACTAAAACAGTTTGGGTATGGTTCCATTTTGGTGTCGTTCATTCTAGAACGATTACCAATTTTTCCAGGGCCAAGGGGCGATAGTCGTCGAGCCGTCATTGAGGGAGCCGAGGATGGCTCGATGAGCAGCACTTATGCCTCGGTCCAGAGGAGGCCATCAGATGTCCTAGAGGCCTGTGTTTTTTGTATGGTTACGGCATCAGCTGATTGTAGTTAAAGATTGGCCCTACGCAGGTACTTCTATTACACAGTAATTTTTCACCGTCCCTGCAATCCCCCATCCCGCACATTGGAGGGCTTATTTCGTGACCTGTGAGCAGTGACATGACCTGAAACCACTTTCATGGCATTCCCCTTTACAAGGACAATCATTCCCCTGAAGACAATTTCCTGTGAAAAGCCCTAAAAGTAGCCTTTTTAGCCTTGGCGCGACTAGCCAGTTCATCCCTTGCGCCAATGGGGGAAATCCACCAAAGAGGGCACGCAAACTGGTGCTCTATCCCAATGTATCACCCATGCCAGGCTTAATAAGGAGTGTTTTTAAAAAATAAATGGTGGAATTTTGATTCCAACCAACTTTTGAACTGGTCTCTAAATTGAGTTGGGAGGTTTGGCTCCGGATCTCCATGTAGGGGAAGTGTTTTTCCACTTATCATGGAAGCTTCCTTGAGGATAGGGCCAATCCCACCATTGTAGGGATCCCAACTCCCCTTCCACCATCTATATAAGCTTTCCATTTTCCCTTTGCAAGCTAGCCTGAATAGAGCTAAATCAATTGTAAGGAGATTATCGTCAGACAGCCGAAGAGAGAGAGACTTGTCCTTGTTCCGACGAGCTTTACCGAGACATACTCCTCTGTCGACCCATCTAAGGAAGATCCAACGTCAGAGCTCAAGTTGTATCTTTCTTTGTTCTGATTAATAATAAGCAACTTCGATTATGGTTCCACTCAGATGTTCATGTTTCATGGTATGAGTTGTATCTTCTCTGACTGATACATAATTTCATGCATTAGGTTTTATGTTTGTTTGTTTTTTGTTCCTTCTTGTATGTGCAAGTGTTCGATCGCATCGAATGGGAGAATTCTAATCTGCCAAAGCAAGGGACGGAAGCACCATCTTCTCCACAAACGATGACAGCATAGGACTTAAGGTAGGCCTCTTGTCGCATCTTGGTCTTTTGCAATTAGGAACTTGCGTCTTAGTGTGACACAGTTGTTGCTAGACCCGATCTGGGCTAGTAGGGATCGCCTCTGTCCGCAGAGGGGATTTACCTATCCAACACTTCCTAACTCGAACCGACCATTAACGTATGCAACATTATTTTGAACCCTCACATGATGATCTTGCTCTTGGAGGATGATCATGGCCTCCCTTAGTAATCCTTACTCGACCTACTTTAGGACTACATCTCTCTTTTCCCCCTTGATCAAATGAGATCCTTCTCACTTTATGTTATTTCCTTAATCCTAAGGCCTCCTCAAATAGTTTCCCCTAGACCTATTAGGAACCCTCTAGAACTTACTGGTTTTATCCACTTAGAACTTAGGAATTATTAATTTTCCTTTTTAATTTTCTATTATATTTTAAACCCCATCTTGGGTCCAAAATCCCTTTGCTTGGCTTCTTTTCCCACCAATCCTTTTGTTACCAAACTCACACAAACCCATCTCACTAGGCTTGTGGAGTACCTCCCAAGCTACACAATTCAACAACATCATCTAGTTGTAGTAACCATAACTTGGTCAAGCTCTTTTAGTCAAGCGAGGGCTCGGTTGGGTTCCCAAGTTGCAAATTAAGTAAGGGTAGTTGTGAGGGAATGATAGATAAGAGGGTCAGGGCATGCACATTAGGAATTAAAAGGCATGCTAACACATGTTGGACAATGTCAATGCATGTTGAATAGTTTTAGGGAGTGATGAGGAATATCAAGGGATAACTAGGTCAAAATGCATGGAAAGGAATGAATACGAGTATGTGCCAGGGAGTGTGAGCGAATTCAAGTGTGCTGAGGATGAAGTGTGTTAGGAGAAGTTCAAAATATTATTTATAGGAGGCAAGCCTATGGTTGTTATATGGGGCTCGACATAGCAATTTTAGACAAAGGGAGATCACTTTGTGCTAAGCACAACATTGTTTTGCCTTTAGCTATTTTTTTATATGAGATGTGGCACACTTTGGCTACATGCTCATGTTTTAAAATATTCTAGATAATTTCATATTGTACATTTTTGTGTATAATTTTTGGGGCACTCGACTTATGTCGACTTATATCTTGTGGTTCTTGCAAAATCTCAGTTAATGTTCTACTATTTATATGAACTGAACATACATGTGAAATATTTCCTATGTAAGTTATGTTTCTTCGTTGTTTTATGGCCATGGCTAGATCATGTGATCCTTGTCTTGGTAACTAGTCAAGTGGGACAAGTTGAGCATGGACATGAGTGGCATAATATGAGTTATAGGAAGCTCTTAGGTGAAAAAGGCACAATCTACTTGTAGTTGGTGCAATTGGCCAAGTTGTTGCGATTGAAGCAAGCCAATATTGTCACTTGAACTACAGTAGCCAAGGAATTGATTGGGTTCCCAAGACATGAAAAAATGTAAAGGATAGTTGTGAGGACATGAGTTCCAAAGCGTGCAAGGGAATGCTAAGATGTGTTAGATAGTGCGAAGGCATGTCAAACATGTTAAGATGTGCCAAGTGATAAGGAATGCCAAGATGTGCAAGGGTGTGTCAATACATGCCAGGGAAATTCAAGGCAACAAAAGGAAGAAACAAGTTAAACTACAAGGAAATGAACACATAAGAGGGTTAATAAGTTATCAATTTACCTTTTCCAAGAGGGGCATGCTACGCACACCAACACTAGGCTCCAATAGGTGCCGAGTGCAAAGTATTAGTGCATTTTAAGTGCCAAGTATGCCTTTGTTGCTTCTCATCTACTTTCCAAAAATTGATTTCAAATAAATTTAATATTAAACCATGCCAAATTATACCAAGGCATGTCAAAATATTCCATACATGCTAAGACTTTCCAAGCACCAACACGTGCCAAGTGCCAATATGTGTCACAGAGTGTTATGCATGCTGTGAAGAGGAAGGGCATGTTGAAGAGTGATAAGGTGTTCTAGAGAGTGCTAATGCATGTTGAGGAGTGTTAAGGAGTACTAGGACAAAACATTAAGGGAGAACTAGGTCAAAATTCATGGAATTTAATGAATACGAGGAACATGTACCAGGGACTAGTGTTAATGAGTGCTAGTTTTCATGCCAAGGAGGGAGTGATAAGGTACGATAAGGATCGGTAATGCATGCTAGGGAATATCAAGGCATGTCAAGAAGTCTCAAAGTGTGCTTGGGAGTTCCAGGGTGTGCTAATTATATGTTTCAAATAGTTCCAATACATGACAGGTGCTAAGGATGTGCAGAGTGCCAGGGTATGTCAATATATGTCATGAAATTTCAAGGAAACAAAAGAAAGAACCAATAAGAGGGTTAATAAGTTGGGACTTTATCTTTTTCAAAAGGGGCATGCTAACCACACTAATAATATGTCCCAATAAATTCCAAGTGGCAGTGTGTGCCAAGTGCTAATGTATGTCAATGCATTCAACCAAGGTGTTCTAAGGCATGCTAGGGACTACATGCATGCCAACACATGCTAGGAGAGTTTTATGTTGTGCTAGTGCATGCCACCATGTGCTTGGGCTTTAGTGTCATGGAAATATGTTCTAGGTACAAATATGTTCCAAGACATGCGAGGTTCTAAGAAATGTTAGTGTGTGCCAAAGCATTAATTTAAGGTGTGCCTGGATTTTTGAGGAGCGTTAGGCCTTTCTCATTAATATAATTGATAGAGCTTGATTATGTATTGAATAATATATTTCCCACACACACTAGTGGGACCTTATCTAAAGGTAAATTTCTATATAATAAACTTAATAGACATGAATCATGTGTTGACTCATAGGAAAACTCTATTTGACTAGTCATTACTTGATGGAAATGATACACACTAATTACTTCTTAAAAAATTGACTGACTCTAACCACTATGGCCTTGGACATATTATAAAAAATACTCCACAATAATGGTATTAAATTTTTATATTTTGACAAAAAATATATTAACAAGAACATAACGTCATCAAAAACTCATTGGAATGATCAATGGTGATGAACACTTTTTTACTGTCACCAAAATTAACAAAAATAGCATTGGTGAGGATCATTAAAAGTACATCACTTTTGTTGAGATTCAACAAGATGATGAGCTTAGTGAAAAGAGTCGCCTTCACCAAGTGGGCCCACGGGCTATTTTTGGTGCAAGTCTATTTTTAGACATGGTGATCATATTTCAGAAGTTGCAGAATGCTATTTGTGGATGGTTGGTCAAGTTGGAAAAATAGATGAAATTCTATTTTTAGAATATTGGGTGAAGTCTATTTATAGATCGTCGATATAAAAATAGAAGTGTCGATTATTATTATTATTAGCTCTTAATAATAATCTGACAATAAACAACAACTTATTCTCTTGGAGCACTTAGTTTCAGTGCACAGATTTGGAAAATCAGTGGGCTGAAGGAATTATGCAATTCCTACGGTTTACTGGTGGTTCATGCATGGAGGACTCAGTTAGAACTGAAGTGGAAAAGTTATGACAGAGTTGGAAGAGTAGTTCATGGAGTTGTTATTCAGTTTAACTCAATTAATGGAGTTAAACTCAGTTGAGCTAGTTGTATCTAGTCTAACTGAATGATACACTAGTGAAAGTGGAGTGAATTAATTATTTATTTAATTCACAAATAATAACTCATTAATCAACTGAACAATACAGTAGTTAACTACAGTGCATGGCAGTTCCAATGGAGACCCAGTGGAGAGATAGGCAAAAGGGCAAGATGGTTATCTGTTGTGACTATAGTGATGCATTGATTGCATCACACACACATTGGATTTGCCAATGAGGATTGTGCATTCAAGGCAAGGGTAATTAGAATTCATTCAGAGCTATTCTTCAGTAGGGATTGCGCAGTGGAGGCAAGCTAGCAGATGGAAAGAAATTGGTGCATGGCTTTGCAAATTTCTTCTAATTAGTGTGTGACGATTGATTGTACTGAGAGCTTGATGTACTAAGCTTTGTATGAGATTGTTAAATGATCTCCATGATACATAATATATGATAGTTGGGTTTTTCAACTTCAGGATTTTCCATTAAACAACTGTGTTATGTGCGAATGTTTTTATTTATGCTTGACATGTGTTTGCAATTAATTTTCCACAAAATATTAACAGTGGAATGATTTTGTATTTTGCAAGAAGTTAAATATTGTGAGATCAGGAGAATCTAGATATATACATGCATCTTGTATATAATTTATACATGGTATCAGAGCAGTGTTAATTCTTTAAGATTGCAATTGTGAAGAATTGTTGAGTTTGTGTTGGTGGACAATTCGAATTTGCTATAGAAAATTCTTGGTGCGGAAGTTGAGTATACATTGAAATTTCTTTCAATGGATTGCGAGTGGAGTATGCCCTTGATGGGAGCTCGAATTACATAGCCTGGAAGGATAGGATGGAGGCGGTGCTGGAGGATAATGGACTGAAGGAGTTCATCGATAGCAATGTTCCTAAGCCAGGATCTAGTGATGCTGCATTACTTGATGCATGGCAAAAGAAGATAGAAAAGACAAGAATAATTATATTGGAAGGTGTGAAGGACCATATTGTGTCCAGACTTCACTGGAAAGCCACTCCATTCTTAATGTGGAAGGCTTTGACATATTTTTTCCAAAGTAGTAGCGACCAAAGGAAGTTGGTGCTGAAAGACAAGCTCAGAAAAATAAAAAATGGAGAAGGGCGACAGTATTCCAAAATATCTCACGAATTTTTTCCACTATAGGGATGAACTAGGAAGTGTGGGGATTACTGTTGATGATGAATATTTGGTGAGCTTGGCTCTCTTCGGCTTCCAAATAGTTGGCATAGCTACGAAGACATTGTCAATGGACGGGAGAAACTGCCAGGATGGGAGCGACTTTGGTCGGTTCTTGTGCAGGAAAATATAAGGTGGGGTACCTAGGATGGCTCTTAATCGAAGAATGAAGATAAAGAGAACTTCGCTTTGGCTGCCAAAGGAAGGAAAGGGAAGGGGAAGAAATTTCCTTCAAAATCCGAAGCAAAAGGCAAGAAGTAGGATTTTTCCAAAGTGAAGTGTTTTCACTGTCACGAACATGGGAATTTCGCCACTAACTGCCCACAGAAGAAGAAGAACAAGAAGGTTGTTGGAGCTGCAGCTGGAGATGCCTTAGCCTCACAATTTGAACTTGATTTCTCTTTGATCACATTCTTGGTTTCAAGCTATATGGGATTGGTGTGGTATCTTGACAGTGGTGCGTCTTTCCATATGACGGGAGACAAGGAGTTGTTAGTAACTTGGAGGAGAAGGACCTCCAGATGCATATAGAGATGGGTGATGATGTTCGATACAGTGCTACCAGCATTGGGACCATTACCTTTGAGAGGGAGTCTAGTAATCCATTCTTGTTGAAGGATTTTATGCATGTTCCAATTCTGAAGAAGAACTTGGTCTCGGTTGCAATTTTGGAAGACAAAGGTTATGATGTGTTGTTTTTAGTGAGGGAAAATCCTTCCTTCGACATAAAACAATGGGTCAAACCAAGAGGATAGGGATTTGAGTTAAGAATCTCTACAAGATGGAGGTAGATGGCTGCGCTGCAATGGTGGGTAAAGAAGAAGAAGTGGTGAGCCAGGATGAGGGAGAATTATGGCACAGGAGATTGGGCCATCTTCACCATGGTGCTTTGAAGATTTTGTAGTAGATTTCTACTAGACTCCTCAAGGGTACTCTTGCACAGTCAGATCAGTGCAAGGTATGTACTATGGGTAATTTTGTGAAGACCACCTTTCATGAGAAGGATAACTGTGCTTCGGTGATCCTGGAGAGAATTCACACAGACGTGTGTGGACCTTTCTTGGTTGCTTCAACAAAAAAACATGGGTATTATGTTATATTTTTTTATGAATATTCTCGTAGATGCTGGATCTTCTTCATGCATAATAAGAGTGAAAATTTCTCAAAGTTCTGTGAGTTTAAAGCATTGGTGGAGAAGGAGTCGGGGAAGCAATTGAAATCTCTACGGAGCGATAATGGTGGTGAATACATCTCGGGTGAATTCAAATACTTCTGTAGCAAAGAAGGAATTCAAAGAGAACTCATAACACCTCATAACCCACAGCAGAATGGGGTCACACAGAGGAAGAATAGAACGATCGTGGGTGTTGCATGAGCGATGTTGCATAACCAAGGCCTACCAATGCACTTGTGGGTGGAAGCATGCAACAATGTGGTTTATGTGAAAAACTGTTGTCCTCATAGAGTACTTGGCATGAGTACACCTGAAGAAGCTTTTACTGGTAAGAAGCCTGATATTTCTCATTTGAATATTTTTGGCTCATTTGTTTACATTCATGTGACAAAGGACACTAGGAAGAATCTGGAGCCGACTGCAGAAGTTGGGATATTTATGGGGTACACAGAAACACCCCATAATTATCCTGTGTATTTTCCAGACAATCGGATGACTGTGGTGTGACGGGATATAAAATTCAATGAGGTGAAAGCCATGAAGTTGTCTCTTGAGAGGGAGCTACATTTGCATGCAGAGAAGGAACTTCTTGTTCCCAAATATGAGCCTCTAGATGTGGATCAGCCACAGGAGGAGATTCATGGAGTGGAGGAGTCCACTCATGCAGAACCAAACATCAGACAAGGTAGAAAGCAGACCACAGAAGCTAAGAGACTGAAGTTTGATGTGGCACAGAATGTAGGAGTCCCTACATCACAGCGTAGAAAGAGATAGTCACCTGACCAATTTACTGGATACATGGCTCTGATGATAAAATATATCGTGACAGAGCCATCTTCTTTTGAAGAAGAAGCGCAGGAGCCCACATGGGTAGATGTCATGGTGGAGGAGTATGAATCCATTGTCAGAAACAGTGCTTGGGATATTGTTCTAAGGGAGGTGGGAAAATCAGTTGTAGGATCTGTTAGTCTCCTATACCAATAGGTGTCATTTTTCATGATTGTCTTGATTGAACTATGGAATATGTTCAAACCTTTTTCTTGAGCAAAGGTGTTCCATATTCTTGAAAAACCAAAAAAAAAAAATCAAAAAATTTAAAAAATGTAAAGAGGGTATACCCTAAAAGAAAAATCAAAGGGTAAGAAAAATAAATTGGTCAAGAAAATGAAAGAAATGAACCCCAAGAAAAAAATAGACCAAGGAAAGTGTGCAAATCCAAATTCCACTACTATTTCATTTTTGTAATAAAGCAATTGTGTGCAGCTTATCAAACTTTTGCCACAATTTATGAAGGGTCAAACTGTTTAAAATTGACTTATTCATATTTCAATTTCATGTTATAGAATAGAGAATAAATATCTGACCAAACAGTTTAATCTTGGCAGATAAGTAGATAGGTAGAGTTATTAAAAGGTGCTCAACAGTTTAATCTGAGCCTCTGAGCCCTTGGATGTAATAAGGGTAGAATTAGATAGATTTGCCTTGTAAAAAGAAAAAGATTGATAAGGGTTTGCAAGTCTAAATGCACCCTAATAAAGAAGAGAAAATGGTAGTGTAAAGTAGATAGGGTAGGAAGATGGTGTTGAATATGTTTGATCTTTAACTTTCATCACAAGTACTGAAGCAAGAAATGCACTGGAAAATTCAAAGAAAACAAAGTCAAAATCATTAACTTCCCACATCACTTTCTCCCTAAGGGTTTTACTAATTTCCCTAAAGTGCTAAGGTATTTGAAGATTAAAAGGGCTCAAGGCATTTCCTTGACTTTTGGAGGGACCGAACCCTCGGCCTGATGATCAAAAAGACCTAAGTACTTGAAGTTATCCATTATCATTCACTTTCAATCTTTTCCTAAGTAAAATCCCATTTTGCTTAGGAAAATCATGCAAACTTCCATAAAAATCCCTCAAAATAACTTACTATTCTAAGTTTAAGTGTTGAAGATGATATATTGTAATTTACTTCAAAGATCTTCACTTTCTTAATTGTGTAAAGTATTTTGAGTTGTCCTTATCCCTTTGTCATATTAACATTTAACTCTATTTACTAAATCCCTAGTGAAAATGCATTATCCTAAGTGTATAACTCCTTTTATATAAATATCCAAAAACCCCTCTATTATAAAGTTTAGCCAAAGTATTTATTTCCCCGTGCATTCAAATAAAAACCCACTATACAACCCCTTTGGTTAAAATATATCATTATATAATACTCCCGCCCCTATGGTAAATTAATTATATCGATTAATTTATCATATAATAAAAAACATATTTGAGAAAAACTTTAAACATATGATATGTATGTTTAACACAAAAATATAAATAAAACCAAAGTTTTAATTCAAACCAAAACTTCGGAAAAGCCCCCATGCCACCGTGGCCCATCCACTTGGCATCCCACCCGACTTTTCAACCACAATCGAAACCCCACCGCGACCCCTATTTCTATTATACCATGGGATTAATTAATTATCAGAATTAGTTAATAACCAAACTTTTCCGCCTATTAGACGCCCCCCGGGATACTTAATAAAGTTAAATGCGTTTAAAACCCCGCCGGGCCCGCACGATAACGCCCCACCATCTCCCCGTCCCTTCCACCTTTGGATCGCCCCTCCACAGATCTACGACTAACATTCATCCCGCTAGTCGTCCCTTGTCAGCACTTTAACGCACGGGGGAATGGTGGTATTGAAATAATACTCCAGCCACGTGTCACTCACCCAATGGAATCGCTCCCCCCGCGCTCAATACCACCTTTGCCAATAAGCGATGCGGGGACTAACCGCTTACCACCCGACCCCTGCCCCACGTCAGCTCGTACTGAAATGACGTCATTCCTCGAAAAACTAAAAACCCCCTTTTTGAATTTGGAAATAAAACAAATTTGCGTGTTTTTGTGTCATTTTCGTTATTCGAAAGCGACTGCGCCTTCTGCTGCAAAATTCAAATTTTCACTAGAATTCACTGTTCTATCCAATTTTGCTCCAGAATTCTGCCAGGCCTGTGTTCAAGCATCCTCCTGCTACCGCCTGATACCTGTTAAAAGCCAGCTTTCCTCCAAGAATAGGTATTTATCCTATAGCGCTTCGAACTTCAAAAGAAAGTCTGTTTTCCTTGTTTTCCACTGGATTAGTGATTAAATCTTATCACTGAGATCATTCCCTGAAGTTTAAAACTGTGAATTGTTCTCCTGAAACTACAATTGTGCTAATTTCCTTCATTTAAACTGAAATCACGCCCCGGCTTGTAAAAAAAACCCAGAAACTTCCATTTTGAACCCACAAGAACCAAAATGGAAGCCCCGGCAGCCTTGAATGTAACTCCACTGAATGCCCCCCACAGAGAGTTAGAATATTTGCCCTTAGTGGATAAATATTTTCAGATTAAAGACTTTCATTTTGATGAAAGCCCCCTTCTGAGTTATTTTCGCTGCAGAGACGATTTTTCGAAGGGGCAAGATGTCATTGGGTTGTGGGAATCCAATCTCCCGAGATATCTCATCCCCTCAGTCATTACTTTCCCAGAAATTATCCACTACTGCCATTCTAACTATGATCCAAATCAAAGAGCAGTAATGTCCCCTAACCAGAGCGTTCTGTTCCCTATCACTCCTCAGGCCATCAATGCAATGCTACATTTTGAACCTGGTTAAAACCTCACTCCCTTGTCCATTAGGGAATTTCTTGAAAAATCTACTCAGTTGTCCCCTGAAGAGGTGACCAGAAGATCACATCCTTGGATAAACAGTCTTAATACTAGTCATAAGACTTGTTTACTCCAATATTGTTATCAAATCTATTCAAACAGAGGTTAGAAAGCATAATAGCTAAAGAGTATCAGTGGTTAAAGTGTATCAGGTAAAAGTCAGTGAAAGTTAAAATGAAGTTACAGAGCAGTCAAAGGTAAACAGTAAAAGTAAATACAGAAGGCAGTAAAATGGTAAAAAGAGATGAGAATACTTTCACCAATAGTGATTTTTGTCTAAAGTGAAATTAAAACAGTCAAAAGAGCAAGAAAGTAAAAAGATGAAAAAACATAACAAGAAGGAACATTTTTGCAGAAATTGCATATTTTAATCATAGTTTTGCAGAAACTATTGTGATCAATCCAAGATGAATTTTTCAAAACTGAAGGAGGTTTTTGTTCTTACGAGGATTATATACAAAAACCTCTCTCACTTTTCTAACAGCCATTATGGTTTTGGAAATATTAAACAATGTTGGAAAGTACTTTTTGCAGAAAATCCAGTTTGAGTCATCATTTTGCAGAGCGTATTGTGGAAAATAAAAAATGCATCGTACAAAACTGAAGGAGGTTTTTGTTCCTAAGAGACCCATATATAAAAACCTATCTCATTTTTTGCACAGTGGTTTCATAATGAGAGATACATGCGCATCTTTACAGGCCATTTTTCAGACTCTGTAAAACTCTGTTTTACACATATGTTGTACAGAGACTATTATGCATAGCTGGAGAGGAATTTTGGGAAACTGAAAGAGGTTTATCTCACCAACAAATTTATCTACAATAACCTCTTTCACTTTTTACATATCGATTACGGATTGAGAAATACAAAGATATCATTGGACCCCAATTTTGCAGAATTGTTGGAGCAGAATGCACAAAGAAAGGAAGCAGTTAGTGACTTGGATGCCTCTTCATCAACTAAGAGTTGGATCAAATTCTTATTCTCCTCTTTTTCATCACCTATCCATACAAAATAGTGCCAAATAGATGCATTAGTTTGAGTGTCCTTTAATTAAGTTCTATTTATGTAAAATAGTTGGAGAGATTTGTGAACCAATTTTGATATTTTTTTCAAGATATTTTAGTTTAGAATTTGTATAAATACTCCACTCTTGGAAGAATTTGGGGTGGATTCTAATACTTGGATGTGACATTGATGTTTTTGGAATAAAAAGTGTTTTGGAGAAATTTATTTGTGGCTTAATGGATGACAATTTGAAGCTCAAGACTTTTTGCAGGATTCATGTGTCGGACTACAGTTCAATAAGTTTTTCTATCCTATGTTTTAAGTTTTATATCTGTTTATAATATCATTATGTCCATTTCTAGATTATTTACATAAAGGATTGAATCAGAATTTACTTAATTGTACTCTGATTTCAGATGTGATTATTCTTAATGTTTTCCTCTAAATTGGTTATAAGCACGAATTCTTAAATGCTCTTGCTTTGCTAATTTAAACATTCCTGATTACTATAATAAAGAATTCTTCATTGCTCTTTGTTTGTAGTCATTTCATTTCTTTCTTTTGAACATGGTGAAAGATTCTTAGCTACCTTTCATCCCTTCAAAATCATCCCATCCACTTTAAATTTTAAGGATTGTTCTCTGTCTGGCTATCTTGCCCTGCAAAGCCATCTTGTGTGTAGAATAGAAATCCGGTAAAGCCATCCTTTGACTCCATAGCCCAATGGACTGAAAATCTTCAACCTTGCCCCTAGTTTGTGGATTCCACCGTTTTCAAACAAATTCTTGGACTTATAACTAGCCTAAAACCTTCTAAGAACAAAGATAAATCATAAAGAGAGAGCCCTCTCTGGATGCAGATTGGCTAGATTCTGCATCTGAAGGTTGGTTTGTGGTTACCTCGGGTATACTTTCCTTTTCCACAACTTCAAGGAAAACCTGAGTGATAACAGGATCAAGATGGATCTACAAGTTAAAGCAAGTTGCTGATGGGAGCGTCGAGAAGTATAAGGCAATATTTGTTGCCCGGGGCTTCTCACAGATCGAGTTGACTGATTATGAAGAAACCTTTGCACCTGTCACACGGTATTCTTCCATAAGGACCATCCTTGCTCTCTCAACGTAGATGGGTTGGCACATTCATCAAATGGATGCGAAGACTGCATTCTTTAATGGGATCATTGAGGAAGAGGTGTACATTGAGCAGCCTAAAGGATTTGAGATCCATAGCAGCGAGTTGCATGTGTGCAGGCTCAAAAGAGCGTTGTATGGGCTGAAGCAAGCACCACATGCTTGGTACACACGGATCGACAACTATTTCACTGGACTTAGCTTCACCAAGAGTGAGGCGAATGAAAACCTGTACCAAATTGTGGTGGAGGGTAAGATTTTAATCATTGTTCTTTATGTTCATGATTTAATACTAACGGGTGATGAGCAGTTGATACACTCATGCAAGGCAGATCTTGCAACGTAGTTTGAAATGAAAGACTTGGACCTCCTTCATTATTTCCTTGGATTGGAAATATGGTAGCGGGAAGGTGAATTGTTTGTGTCTCAAGGAAAGTATGCCCGAGAGATACTGGAGAAGTTTCACATGCAAGGCTACAAGCCTATCGACACTCCTCTTCTAGGAAATTGGAGGAAAGAGGATGCTACATCGACAGAGGTAGTGGATGCCACTATTTATTGACAGTTGGTGGGTTCACTCATGTATTTAGTTAATACAAGACCGGACATATGATATGCGATGAACCAGCTTTCACAAGCAATGGTTAAGCCTACCAAGCTATTTTGGAAGGCAGGCAAGCATGTCCTGATGTATCTCAGGGGCACATTTGAGTATGATTTATGGTACAGACAGATAGATGAGGTGAAGTTGCATGGCTTCATGGATGCAGATTGGGCAGGCAACCCAACAAACAGAAAGAGCACATCAGGAGGGATTTCCAGTACCATATCTACGACAGTTTCTTGGCACAACAAGAAACAAAGATCTGTGGCACTCATTTCAGCAGAAGCAGAATACATGGCAGCAATTCAAGCTGCATGTGAGGCTATCTGGATGAGGAAGATCCTGGTTGGTTTGTTCGGTTCACATTTAGATCCTATAGTGATACATTGTGATAATCAGAGTTGCATTAAACTCTTGATTAAACTTGTGTTTCATGATAGATCTAAAAATATTGATATTCAGTATCATCATATCAGATATTTTGTGTAGCGGAAGATCATTTTGCTTCAGTACATTCCTACGGAAGATCAGGATGCAGATATTCTGATGAAGGCGCTCACCAGGAGAAAATTAGAATACCATAGACGCAAGATCAGGGTGAAGGATAATCCCTATCTTTTTGAGAGGGAGTGTTGAGATTCAACAAGATAATGAGCTTAGTCAAAAGAGTCGCCTTCACTAAGTGGGCCCACAGGCTATTTTTGGCGCAAGTCCATTTTTAGACTATGTCTATTTTTAGACATGGTGATCATATTTCAGAAGTTGCAGGATGCTATTTGTGGATGGTTGGTCAAGTTGGAAAACTAGATGAAATTATATTTTTAGAATATTGGGCAAAGTCTATTTATAGATCGTCAATCTAAAAATAGAAGTGTCGATTATTATTAGCTCTTAATAATAATCTGACAATAAATAACAACTTATTCTCTTGGAGCACTTAGTTTCAGTGCACAGATTTGGCAAATCAGTGGGTTGAAGGAATTATGCAATTCCTACATTTTACTGGTGGTTCGTGCATGGAGGACTCAGTTAGAACTGAAGTGGAAAAGTTATGACAGAGTTGGAAGAGTATTTCATGGAGTTGTTATTCAATTTAACTCAGTTAATGGGGTTAAATTCAGTTGAGCTAGTTGCATCTAGTCTAACTGAATGATACACTAGTGAGAGTGGAGTGAATTAATTAGTTAATTAATTCAAAAATAATAACTCATTAATCAACTGAACAATACAGTAGTTAACTACAGTGCATGGCAGTTGCAGTGGAGACCTAGTGGAGAGATAGGTGAAAGGGAAAGATGGACTATCTGTTGTGACTATAGTGATGCATTGATTGCATCACACACACATTGGAGTGGCCAATGAGGATTGCATAGTCAAGGCAAGGATAATTCGAATTCATTCAGGGCTATTCTTCAGCAGGGATTGTGCAGTGGAGGCAGGCTAGTAGGTAGGGAGAAATCGGTGCATGGATTTTCATATTTCTTCTTATTAGTGTGTGACGATTGATTGTACTGAGAGCTTGATGTACTAAGCTTTGTATGAGATTATTACATGATCTCCATGATACATAATATATAATAGTTTGAGTTTTCAACTTCAAGCTTTCTCGTTAAACAACTGTGTTATGTGCGATTGTTTTTATTTATGCTTCACATGTGTTTGCAATTAATTTTCCGCAAAATATTAACGGTGGAATGATTTTGTATTTTTCAATAAGTTAAATATTGTGAGATCAGGAGAATCTAGATATATACATGCATCTTGTATATAATTTCTAGAACTTTAAGTGTCACTAAAGACAAAATTAGTGATGGTCCTTTAACGACCCTCACCAAAAGTGTCATTGAAAATGGCTTTGGTGACGGACCTTAAAGGACCATCACTATATGCACTTACAGCGACACTTTTTTAAGGACCGTCACCATATGTGACATTGGTGACAGACCTTAAAGTTCCATCACAAGCATGACCCTCACCAATGTCGTTTTTTCTTGTAGTGTTTGTTTTAATTCATAGAAAACTTTAATTATATTTATTTGACAAATTAAACTAGAAAATGATTTTGTACTTAAACAGCAAGTTGATTCTCGTTCTCTATTTTAGGTTAAATGCTCAGATCCTACGTTACCTCTATTTGTGCCTCAAAGCTTACGAGTCTTAGATTGATAATTTAATGTTGGAAACTATAACACATATAATTTACCCAACACACATGTGCCAAGTCCCATCCTTCTTTGGCACCAAGACAATCGGTGAAACACATGGTGAAGTACATGGGCGTATGATACCTTTGATCAGTAATTCTTAAATTTTCTTCTTGATTTCCATGCTCTCCATTATCGACATGCGATACATGCCAATGTTTGGAAGTGGAACATCTTGCTGCAGCTGTATCTCATGTTGAATTCCCCTCTTGGGAGGTAACCTATTTGGCTCCTGAAACATATTTCCCTGCTGACTTACCACATCAAACAAATCATATTTTAATTTTTCATCACAACCTTCAAAGGATTCATATTCCATATCATTATTTTTCTTGATCATTAGAAGCACAAAATTTTTACTTGCATTAACTAGTCTCTTCATCTACCTTGTATTAACCAAAGAAATATTAATCTTTTTCGGATGATCTCTCAAAATATACTCCACCCCATCCTTGAGAAAATGATATTTTTTCTTGTGGAAATAAAATACCGCTTTCCTATCATACAAAAATGGGTTTCCCAAAATAATTCCTGAAATTTCAAGTGGAACCACATCTAATTAACCTTCATCAACAAAATTTGCAGTAATGGAAAACCTGAATATACATTTCCTTGTAACCTATAAATTTTCATTCTTGACTATCCAACCCAAAGGATATGGCTTATGATGAGGTACAATTTCAAGGTTAATCTTTTTGACCAATTCTTTTGAGATTAAGTTCACTTGTGACCCACTATCAAATAATGCATCAATATTTGTATGGTTTGAGATCACCCTTACATGGAACAATTCTATCCTTTTTTCTTCAGTTGGAGTGTTGTTGTGATAATTTGAGGAACTAGTGCTTGCTATGGATTCTTTTCCCTTTGTGACCGTGGTTGTAATCTTGGTCTCATCAACGCAATTGGATCCAAGGTCATGTTGTG
This sequence comes from Pinus albicaulis, assembly GCA_034641835.2. NCBI lineage: Eukaryota > Viridiplantae > Streptophyta > Pinopsida > Pinales > Pinaceae > Pinus > Pinus albicaulis. The sequence continues at coordinate 786,134,581 of CM076569.1, forward strand.
TGGTAGCATTCATATTTTGTTTCCCCTTGTTGTTTGGTTTCTTAGGCCTTAGTTTGGGATGTAGTTTCCAATAGTGGGCTTCATCATGCCCCTCTTTGGAACAATGTTTGCATGTAGTTTTCTACCCTTATTTCTTAGCACTTTAATTCTTCTTTCCCTTCCATTTTCCTCCCCTCTCTTTATCCTTACCCTTGTATGGCTTCTTCTTACTACCCTCTTCCTGAATGTTCTTTCCCCTTTCTTCAAGGTGCATGGCTTGCACAGAAACCTCATCTAAATTGTTTGGATTGAAAATAAGGATAGTGTGTCTCAAATAGGAATGTAAACCCCCAATCTATTTCAATAGAGTGTCTTGGGAATTCAAATTTATTCCTAACAACAAAGCCATTTTCCTAAACTCATGGGTATATTCTTGAACTGTTTGACCCTTGAGTTGCCAAAAGTTTTGCCAACTCATAATGGATTTTTTCATGTAAGCTACAGGATAAAATTGTCTTTTAATTGAAGAAATAAACTCAACCCAAGAAATGGATATCTTACCATGGATTCGCATTTCCTCTTGAGTCTTTGCTTCCCACCAGAATAATGTTTCTCCTTCTAGCCTTAATGAAGCCAACTGGATCTTTATGTCATCTTCTTGCAAGTTATGAATTTTGCAATAAACCTCCAATTGATGAATCGAATTTTCCAACTTCTCTGCATTTACCTCACCATTGTACATGGGAATTTCAAACTTAATGTCCAATTTGAGTAAGGGATTTTTTCCTTTTGGGGTTTTTGAGGGAGTATAGGTGGCTTTTGTGGTGGAAGTGGAAGATGATGCTAATGAATATGATGAGAATGATGATGAAGATGGTGGATATGGAGAAGGCTTCCCTCCAGTACCCTTTGAATCCTTCTCTTCATCCTTTTTTTCTTTTGAGGTTCCCTCTCCATGTGGAGACTTAGAATTCTCTACAACCATCCTGGTGCTCCTCTCTTCAAAGAGGATCCTAACCCTCTCAGTTAGGTCATAAAAAGCCTTCTCGAATTATTCCTCTTATGAAATACCTTAAGTCTCTCCTACACTTGACATGATGGCTATGTATTCAAGCTCAGCTTCTGGTGCAACTTGTACATCCTCAATCTTAGCTAGATATAAAACTTGAGGTCCTTCAAGTGCAGCTCGGAGTGAAACTTTGGTGGAGATATTAGGCTTGTGGCTCTCCTTATTATGTTCCTAACCTTAGGACTAGCAACCAATATTTTTCCTTCTCCTCTATGCAACTTCAGCCTTGTAAGAATCACAAATTTGCAACCATTAAAACCCTACTTGCACAAAACTCAAGTAAATCAAGAAAATAACATTTGCTCTGATACCACCTTGATCTGAATTTGAATGTTAGTTTTACTGTGTTAATTTCATCTTCAGAATTATAAATAAGTTGTTTATGTTGAACAGTAGCAATAAAATGTACATCAAACCATAGAATGATCCATTAACACAATTTTTTGATTAAGGAGTTCACCCCTGCTGGGCTACATCTCCTTGGTCCAGCTTCCATGGCTTGGGCCTATATATTAGATGAAAATGGAAAAAAATTGTTGTTTAAACTCCTCTACTGCTCTTGAAACCTACTCCAACATGCTCAGAACATCCAAATATGCTAGGAGAGACTCTTTCTGAGCCAAAAACGGTCTAAATTTTCTCTAGTTATGTTTCATTCAATTTTTCCCTTGGAATATCCTCCAAAACGGGAGAGAACTCCAATTAGCGCCACTAAGTTTGGATTCCCCCCGTAAATGGTAGACTCTGCCAACTCCGTCATTGAACTAAACTGGATTAATTAACTGTTAATTGTGAGTTTAATTAACAGATAATCTTGTGTTAGTGCTAAAGGCACATTTGGTTGGGCATTGTTCCATGGTCATGGAGCATGGTTCTATTGTGAGGGGGCTGGCCCACAGGGCTTGCCCCCTCCTCCGCCAATCGGTCCAATAGTATTGAAATAAATATATGTCATGACCGTTAAAAATAAAGAACCATCGTAGTGGTCTAACAATATGTTGTGTTGTTGGTGTGGGGGAGATCGCGAGGTTGACCCAACCTCCGCCCTTCCGCCTGTGTATAAATTTTCCCCACCGTTTCATATGATTTAAACCATATAAAATATTTCTACCATGACTTATTTTGAATTAAAACCTTGGAAGGGAGCACGTGGCCGCCTCCGGGCTAGCCACGCGTCCTCATGCCATTAGTTCTCTCCCAAACCAATAAGAATGCAAAAAATCAACTACACAGCAACCAACCACAGATTGATACTTGGCATAGTTCCATTGGACAAATTAAAGGAATATTCCCATAATGTTATTTTTTTTTTACTAGGCTTCCATGTCACCAATCTGTCCTTTTCTGCAAATTTTTTAACTATTTAGGAAAACGAACAACAAGTTATAACTTTCACATACGGAGTCGGTTTTTTATGAAATGAATTACGTTGAATTCCTGGTGATGAGTTCTTTGTTTTCATTCAGGTTCTGATCAATTCCAAGCACTTCCATTTTTTAACTTAACTCTAAGCACCTTGTTGAGCCTCAAATTTGTGCTTTCCTTCACCTCATTTTACCTCATTCTCCCTTGTCCATTTCTATTTTAAACCCAATTGATCAATAAAAATAGTTAAAATTACTTCTAGAATGGTTTACATGACTGACTTGTTGAATTTTGTGATTATTTGCCATTAAAGCACATTTTGTGGGAGCTTAGGTACGAATGCGAACATTCGTAACTACTTAAATATGTAGTCCCTATGACTTACCCTTGTGAATTGAGCATGTTCCAGGTGGCCTCTTGAGGAAAAACGCATATGGGCATGATCCACGTCGTGCCTACATGGTGTGTTGCTCGTCATGGAAGAGGAAATGAATTCTGGGTACGGTTATGCACATGGGAACACATTTGTGAAGGAAGACTCCTACTAGGACTGTCTCAGTCCAGGTGTCTTTTCTCCTTCACGTAGCCACCTCAAAGACTCCTAAGATGATTCGGATAAGGAAAGACATTATTCCTAAATTGTTGTAATTATTGTTACTTTCATTTACTTTATAAACTCTTGAGTAGACCGAGAGCTTAGTTAGAGATTTTATGTTAGATTTGCTGCTAGATTTTGTTCAAACTCTGTGATACATTCCTAAAAAAACAGAGTGTCATGTTCAAACTTTTGCATCGTTAATGGAGCAGAAAAAGTTATTTTGAAGGCGTGATTTAATTTGGAGTTGAATGCCGTCAAGTGGTAGAGAGCCCCTGCCTCTTGCACGGATTTCTTTTGCGTAAACTAGATAAGTTTTTCCTAGCTGCCTTTACGTTTTGCATTTGAATTGATAGTTGTTTTGTTTTATCTACTGTAGTCGTATTCATTCTAGCTCTTCCACAAGAAGACACTCTTCCAACAGACCAAAATGATGAATGATTAATGACTATGGTATTGTAGGATAGGAGTTGAATTTGTATTTTTTTTTAACTAGATACTGTAGTTATATTCATTCCAGTTCTTCCACAAGAAGACATTCTTCCAACAGATCATAACAATGAGTGATGAATAACTATAGTACTGTAGGAATTAGTTGTAGTTTTTGCTATTCACTATCACAGTCACACTTGTTCTAATCACTCTTCCACAAGAATAAATTCTTCCAAGACATCCTTAAGAAGTTCAAGAAATAACCGTGATAATGAATGATTTAGTTGTGTGTTTATACTAAGTGTCATCTCTGATCTTGCTCTTAAACGCTTGCCCAATACATCATAAGAACGAGTAGGGTATGGGTGTGATAACTTAGTTTTTCATTTGCTTTCAGTTCATTTGCTTTCAATTGCATACAAGTCCACAGTCAGAATTGTTCTACCTCTTCCACAAGAAGGAACTCTTCCAAAATATCACTAATGATGAACAAACAGATTGTGTAACTACATATATTAATGCATGTTAGTATAGTTAGAACAACTCCGGAGTTTCATTTGCATTTAATTCATGATCAGTTACTTCATTTCAAGTTTGATGATGACTTATAGTTTAACATTGTTCTAGTTTAGAATCATCTTAGGTTCATGCTTAAATTAACTTATTGCACTTGCATCTCATAGTCACACTGTCATCCTTTGCACAATAGATTACTTTAGTTGTTAGAATTCACAATACAGCCTTCATTATTTACAAACATCTTTTTGTTCTGAAAACTACAAAGTGATCCATAACCATAGGAACAGAAGATAACATCACTATAAGGTCTGAAGTATCTCTGCAATCTCCTCATCATTTTATAAACAGAGCTCTTCCTCAAAAGAACTACTTTGAACTGGAATCTAATAACTTCTTGAGTATAGGTTCTGAGACATTCAATTAAATTGCAGAATAGAACTAGGAATTAGTCATGGAATAGATGAGCTTAGAACAAAATGTTGCATCATGATAAGATTAGTGTTTAACTGTCTAGTTAGAGAACTTGCATATTTAGTGATCATTTCTCAAGTTTAGTTTGTGTCATTTGCCTAAGAAGTCATTATCAAGCTTTTGTTTTCATTTAGTCATAGTTCAGATTCTGCTTTAGTGTTTCCAATTTCATTTTCCATTCCACACATTAGACTTAACTCTGTTTTGAACACCAACCTCTTTTCCATTAGTTTTCTAGGCACTTTCATTATAAACATAAAACACCAAAAGATCAAAAACATTATAAATCAACATAAAAGACCAAAAACATCACAAAACACTACACACAACGCATTAGGAAACAAGCACCTAGGTACATATGGTACACTTCACTTCAGCAGTTTACAAATCCTGGTTGACAATTAAATGAGCTCAGTTTAGGAGACTAGATTGAGACACAAAATTTTGGCACCGTTGCCGGGGAAGTGAAAACTAGGTAACCTTTGTTTCTTAGCATCGAAAAACAATTTTATGCGTAGGGAGAGAGATTCAAGGGGAAGATTTATAAGCAGCAGAGGCAGAAGTTTGACATCTAGAACACCACTTGTTTCATCTAGATCCAGAGCTAGTACACCTTCAACTCAAACCCATCTTCCATCCCTTTCTGATCCTGGACTTCTAGAAGATCTAAGGTCACCTATTCCATTAGAGAAACCTTCCACTTCATCTACTGAACCTGCCATAGAAGAGGATCCAAAAAATTTTGTTGAGGATACAAACCTTTCTACTTCCACAGGAGAGTCAACCATGGCAGAAGAAGGAGGAGGAGGAGTTGTTAATGGAGAACACACATTGTTTGGAGGAGGTAGAGGTAGAGGTAGGGGAGAAGGAGGAAGAGGAGAAGGAGGTAGAGGTACAGAAGGAGGAAGAGGTAGAATAGGAAGCTCTTTTGGGTTCCCTATACTTGATGAAGAAACCAATACAACCATGAAAAACATTTCACCTTCTGTCCTTCCGAACTTCTATGGACTTAAAACTGAGGATCCTGAAACTTTCTTATTTGAATTTGAAGTGTTGTGTAGGACTTATGACTATCTTCAAGATGCTCAAAAATTGAAATTGTTTCCTTCAACTCTAAAAGGAGCAGCATTGAAGTGGTTTATGATTTTAAACAGTAGTTCCATTAGAACATGGGAAGACATGAAACAAGCATTTCTAGAGAGATACTTGGATTATTGTATGCCGGTTAATCATAAGGAAGAAGTGTTCAAGATGTTACAAAAAGAAGATGAAAACTTAGAATATTTGTTGGAAAGATTTAAATACAACATAAAAAGGGCACAAATGGAAAACCTAGATCAAGACACTTTAAAAGCTCTTTTGTTGAAAACAATTAGGGATGAATGGTTGGATATCCTTAACATGATAGGAAAAGGGGATATATCACAACTCACATTACCTGAAATATCTGAGTTATGTATCAACCTTTCCAGAGGGAAATCTAAAACTGTCAAAGGTCCAAGAGATCCTGCTCTTGCAAGGGCAAGTAAATCTGCTTCTGGGACAGTAAGTAGATCAGAAATAGGACATATGATTGATGATTTTAAATCTGACATCTTAGGGAGTCTTAGTGAACAAATAGACACCCTCAAGATACAAAACAAGCAAAAGGCTGAATCTGATGCCTTGGCAATCTTTTGTCCCAAATGTAGGAAGAAACATGCCTTGAGAGAGTGTCCTCTAGATGTCAAAGTTGTAGAAACCTGTGTTATTTGTTTTGAGAAACATGAGACCAAGAATTGTCCTTCTCTTCCTGGTCTCAAGGCTGTTTTTCAAGAAGAAACTCCTACAGACTCCACAGAATCTCTTAACTTTGTATCTAGAAGACCTTGGCAGGGATCTCAGACACAAGGATTCCATGATCAAATGTATAATCAACCTCTACCTTGGAATTCTTGGCAGCAACCCTGGCCCCAATTTCAAAATCAATCTCAAGCTTGGGCACAAGGATCACAAGGTCCCTATGGAAGATACTCTCCATATTATCAGTATCCACCATCCTATCCACCATATCCACATTTTTGTCCTCAAAATTCCCAACAAAATTTTCCTCAAAATCTTCAACAAATTTTTCAACAAAATCCTCAACAACATCATCCGAACCAACCTCATCAAAATCAACCACTTCCATTACCATTCCCTCAAAAATCCAATCAATTGCCAGCTCAACCCATACCAAACCCCAATAATAAGAACCCTCAGAATACATACATGATAGAAGGACAAAAATTTCCAACTTATTTAATTACTCCTTTAGACCTTAGTGATGTTCAACTTAGGTCTGGAAGGATACTTGAGAAGAGGAAACCTTCTGTGATCATACAAGAACAAGATGATTCTGAGGAAGACTCCCTACGGGTTAATAAAAGTCTTGAGGAAGAAACATCCTTTCAAGGCCAAAACATTGAAAAACAGAAACAAAAAGATCCAATAAGCCCAACTCCAGTATTAGAGCAACCATCCACATCTACTTCTATACCTCCCTTTCCGGAAAGATTACAAATTGATAGAGGTGTAGAAAAACAAATCATGGTGCCTAATTATGATTTCTTAGATGAATTGAGAAATGTTTGCATTAAAATTCCATTATTGCAAGCCATCAAGGAAATCCCAATTTTAGCCAAACAATAAAGGAGTTGAGTATGAAAACAACAAGAAAAAGAATAAGAGAAACCAAGAAAATTCAACTGGTAGGACAAATAGCAGACATTATGATGGGCAAGATTGCTATTCCAAAGTATCTTGACCCAGGAAATCCAGTTGTCAAAATTCACATCAATGGAATTGAAATTCAAAACACACTCATTGACTTGGGAGCAGCAATAAATATCATGAGTAGACAAATCATGGACAAACTGAAACTTCCTAATCTTCTCTTTACACCCACACTATTACAATTAGCAGATAGATCTGTGATCAGACCAGATGGGGTAATAGAAGACATTCCAGTGTCCCTAGATTCTTGGGAGTACCCTGTGGATTTCATGATCCTAACTCCTAAGAATAATCTAGGAGGCCATCTTGTTATATTAGGAAGACCTTGGTTGGCTACAGCTGATGCTTTTATTAGTTGTAGATCCGGTGATATGTATATCTCTGATGGTAGTTCAACTAAGAAATTCACTTTATATCCTCCAGCTAGGACAATTACAGATTTAGATGACACTCAATGGATAGAGGATGAAAAAGATTTACAACCTCTCTTCACAATTTCAGAAATTAGTGAAGATAATCAAATTCTGAATACTCTAGAAAATTTTGAATCCTCTCCAGAACACAAACATGAATCATTTCAAGAGGGATCCAATACTGAATTTTTTTCATCAAGCTAGATGTCTCTTCATTCTATGGACAAATTTGGCAGCTTTACAAGTGAGATTTTCCCAGGCAAAACTTTGAACATAAACAAGAACCTAGAAAAATCTCAACAAGAAGAGTTAGTGAAAGTATTACAGAGACATTCTTCTGCATATGCATGGGAATACACTGACATGAAAGGGATAAGCCCCAAGACTTGTACTCATCACATCTATATAGAGGCAAATTGCAAACCAATCAGACAACCTCAAAGGCGGATGAATCCAAATCTTAGGGAAATTGTTAAAGAGGAATTGCAAAAATTGTTAAATGTTAATTTCATCTATCCTATTTCAGATAGTCAGTGGGTTTCTCCTTTGGTAATTGTGCCAAAGAAAAATGGAAAATGGAGAGTGTGTGTTGACTACCGAGAACTGAATAAAGCTACTCTTAAAGACCATTTTCCCTTACCTTTCATAGATCAAGTATTAGATACATTAGCTGGCAAAAAGTACTTTTCATTCCTAGATGGGTTTAGTAGTTACAATCAAATCCAAGTAGCACTTGAAGACCAAGATAAAACCACATTTACTTGTCCTTGGGGTACCTATGCCTACCGAGTATTGCCATTTGGATTATGCAATGCACCTGCAACATTCCAAAGGGCAGTATTAGGAATTTTTTCGGATCTAATACATGACTGTGTAGAAGTGTACATGGATGATTTCACAGTTTATGGGGACACATTTGAAGAGGCTTTAGAAAACTTGGAAAAAGTCTTAAAAAGATGTCAAGAAGCAAACCTTTCACTTAGTCATGAAAAATGTTTTATGATGTTCACTGAAGGTATTGTTTTAGGGCACCACATTTCAGGGGATGGGATTAGAGTTGATGAGGCAAAAGTTGAAGTCATTTCTAACCTATCCATTCCAAGTTGTCAAAGAGATGTAAGAAGTTTTCTAGGATTTACGGGGTACTATCGGAGATTTATAGAAAACTTCACCAAAATAGCATCTCCTCTTTTCAAATTACTCACCAAAGATTGTGAATTTAAGTGGACTTCTGATTGCCAGTTAGCTTTTGAAACCCTGAAAACCAAAATTTCTGAAGCACCTATATTAAGGGGACCTAACTGAAAGTTACCTTTTCATATCTCGACAGATGCTTCCGATACAGCTCTAGGAGCAGTATTGGGACAAAAAGATTTAATTCCCTATGCCATCTATTATATCAGTAAAAATTTGACTCCTGCAGAGTTAAACTATACTGTAACTGAAAAAGAGTTTTTAGCTGTTGTTCATGCCATTAACAAATTTAGACACTATATAACCGGCTATGAAACTTTTATTCACACTGATCATTCTGCCATTAGATATTTAATGAATAAATCAATCACTAATGGTAGAGTTATAAGATGGTTGTTATTATTGCAAGAATTCAACATTACTATTCTAGATAGGCCCGGAAAACAAAACACTGTGGCTGACTTCCTGTCTAGAATTCAAAATATCAAAGATGACACTCCGGTTGAAGATCAATTTCCTGATGAATATCTTTTTGCAGTTTCTACTCAAACTCCATGGTTTGCCGATATTGCTAATTATTTAGTTTCAGGAAAGTTTCCTTCAATTATGAATGCAAGGGATAAAAGAAAAATCATTAATGATAGTGCAAGATATTCATGGGTCGCTAATGAGTTGTACAAGACAAGTCCAGATTTGATCATTATAAGGTGTGTTCGTGAAGATGAGATGCCTGAAATTCTCAAGGCATGTCATGATGAACCTTGTGGCGGACACTTTGCAGATAAGAGGACAGCCTATAAAATCCTTAATTTAGGATATTATTGGCCATCCTTGTTTAAAGATGCAAGGGAGTATGTCAAAAGGTGTGACAGTTGCCAAAGGGTAGGGAAACCTTCTCCTTCAGGTGAGATGCCATTGCAACCTCAGGTACACATTGAACCTTTTGAAAAATGGGCCTTGGATTTTGTAGGACCTATTAGTCCTCCATCTAGACAAAATAAATACATATTAGTTTGCACTGATTATGTTACTAAGTGGGTAGAAGCTAAACCATTACTTGTTGCTAATGAATCATCTGTAGTTACTTTTCTTTTGAGGATATTTTTACTCGTTTTGGTGTCCCAAGGGAAATTGTTACAGATCAAGGAGCTCAATTTACATCAAGGCTAGTGGAGCAAATGATGGAGAAGTACAAAATCAGATATAGAACATCTACTCCTTATCATCCACAAGCAAATGGTCAAGTGGAATCCACTAATAAAGTCATTGAAGGAATCCTAACAAAGACTGTTCATCTACATAGAAGAGATTGGGTAGATAGGCTTCCCGAAGCCTTGTGGGCCTATAGAACTACATGGAGAAACACAACAGGCCATACTCCTTATGAGCTTGTTTATGGAAATCAAGTTTTGTTTCCCATAGAGTTCCAAATTCAAACCTTCAAGATGGCAGTTCAGCTAGGACTTGATCTAACGGAGGCACAAAAGCATAGACTGGAGCAAATTAATGAATTGGATGAGATCAGACAAGATGCAGTTCAGAAAACAAGTCTAGTCCAACAGCAAAGGGCTATATGGCATGACAAGTACATCAAAGAGAAGAAATTTAAAGAGGGTGATTGGGCTCTCTTGTTTGATTCAAAATTCAAGGATTTTCAAGGGAAATTTCAGACACATTGGCTTGGGCCATATGAAATTGTTCGAATTTTTGATAATGGGGCAGTAAAAATCAGAACTATAGATGAAGAGGAGGTTACTTTTCTCGTGAATGGCCACTGACTGAAGCTATACCACAAGCCACTCTCAAGAGAAGAGTTTGTCAAGAAGTTCCAAGGAGACAATGATGTGAAGTTAATGAAGAAGAGTCTCTCTTCTTCATCAACTTGATTAAATTTTCTGAAGCATTTCTCTTTTGAAAAAAAAAAAAAATAAAATAAAAAAAATAAAAAATAAAAATAAAGGTATAAACATGAAAACCAATCACTGATTGGCATGTTTATACAGAAAAGATAGGGTGAAAATCAGAGTTTCTCTGACACTCTAACTTTTCCCATTTTTGTTTCTAAGAAGTTGTTATAAAAATCATAAGTTCAGTGCCATAGTACTTATGATTCATTTCATCTCATTCCATTCACTATCCATCCATACTTCATCTCATCCATCATTCACATCTCACTCCATTCCATTTCATTCATTTCACTCCATTCCATTTCATTCATTTCACTCCATCTTCCATTCACTTCATTCTCATGTCAAAACATAGAATTTGATATCTTGCTGCAAGAGAATAAAAATATGCCATGAATTGCAGTACACCCCTTATGTTCCTTCATTCCATGAACTGAATCCATTCTTATTTCATTATCCACTTCATAATCCATCATCCATTTCATCCATTTTCATAAACATTTCACCCATCTCCCAGAAACATTTCATTTTCATAATAAAAGTGTTCTACAGGGACATTCTGCAACTCAGTGTACATTCTGTAGCTGATCGGCCTTTCTGCAGCCCGATAGTTTTTCACAGCTACAAATCCTGAAGACATCAACCAGCAGACATCAGAGTTACAACAAAGTGATCCAAAGAATTCATGAATCAAAGACATCAAGAAAATAGTGAAAGATTCCTCCAAAGATGAGCAGAGAAGACAAAGGCTACACAAACATCAAGGGAAGAGGTAACAAATTTAAATTACGATGGAAATTCATGAAAATTTAGCATAGTTTAGTTGTGAAATTATTCAAAGAGTTGTTTTAATTATTTTATTGATCAAACACCAAACAAACCCCTCTATAGACTTTGTATTAAAACTTCCAATTCAAATTTTCTATCCAATAGCATTTGAGCGGTGGAACGGCCAAATCATTTGAAATTCCCACGACTCTTAACCAAGTTCTTTAATGATGAAGATTTTTCCTGCCGTCGTAAATCCTTCGCTGTCTCCTCAAATCATTAATGCATTCCTCCACCTCACTTCACCACTCTATGCCGTGACCATTTGCCATAACGTCATTCCGTAGCCAGTATTACATTCCGAAGGCAGAAGCATTATTATCATCAGGGACAGAACAAAAGAGGTACATTGCAAGCATAACGGTGTGAGAACTCACTGAATAGAGAGCATATCACTGAGAACAAAGTTCGGAGCATTGCACTGTCAACACAGAATTGTGGCCGTGAAGAGTTTAAAGCCTGTTGCTACCAAAAGACAGAGGTGCTAAAATTGAAGACTTTGCTACCAAAAACAGAGGTATGGTAGTAATTGAAGTTTGAAGTCTGTTATTACCAAAGACAGAGGTGTGGTAGTGACTGGTTTTGAAGTTATTGTTATCCGAGACAGAGAGGCTGTAGTGTTGAATTTGAAGCATACCATTTGCTACTAGAGACAGAGGTTGAGTTTGAAGTCTGGTGTTACTAGAAAATGAAGCGTTTTTCAGTGATTAAGTTTGAAGTCTTCTGTTACCAGAGACGGAGGTATTGCACAAAAAGAAATTTGGAATCATCTACCACTGTCTATCAGAGACACATTAGCCCGAAAATTGAAATTGCTTCCATATCATTCCAAGGTTCAACAGAAGTACATCAGACCGAGGATTCGAAGGCATTTTCCAAACAGAGGCATACAAACCAGAGATTTTTAAGACTGTAGCTATTTCAAAGGTATGTTCTTCCAAAATTGAAGCCATTTTTTTTAGAGATTGAAGCCATTTTAATCCGAAAGTAAAAGCCATTGTTTTGTGGATAGAGAAGAGTGTTAATTGATAGTGAAAATCATGGGTTTCATCGTAAGGATTGAGCCTATAGGATCAAAATATTTAGAAGGTTATCCACAATGCAAGGAGATGCTACAACAAATAGGATGGCTCCAATTCTTGGAAAAGTTTAATGGTTGCCATAAGGAAGTCACCAAAACGTTTGCTAGATCATTCCAAGGCACTGAGGTTGAAATAGGAGATGTTAAGTTTACTGTTAATGAAGCTTTTATAGTAGAGGCTACAGGATTATCCAGAGCTGGGGAAAGATGGTTTAAAAATAGGGAATTCCATAATGACTCATGGAAACAAATCCTAAAATCACCAAACATGGATGTTAGTGTGTTCAAGAAGGGAATTCCCAGTACAGCATTGAAGAGCAAATGGAGGAATATACTACTTCTTTTACAAAAATTTGTTACATGTGAGGGTAGGTATGGGACATTTTATGTCTACCATATGAGACTAATGTTGCATTTTCTAAGAGAAGATTTTAATTTACCATATTTCTTGTATCAAAGTCTGAAGAAAATGGCTTCCTGTGTTCAGAGAAGAGTTCAGTTTGTGGAAACAACCCTGTATCATCATGGGTTAGTAAAAATTTTAATTGAGCATCATCTATCTAAATCAAATGATACATGGGGTGATTTCTTAATAAGAAATCATTTTGAGGAAGCAACAGAACTATCACCTGAACCACAAGCCACAAAGAGAAGTAGGAGATGGAGGACTCCAACAGGTAAAATTGACAAACCGGTTCAAGAAAGCAGTGAAGAAGTCATTCTGGAGAAGTTGACTAGAATCAAGAGTCAACTCAAGGCAGAGAAGGAAATCAAGGAATTTGTTATGGAAAAAGGGGAGGGTTCCTCTCAACTTAGGAGAAGCCACAGATTAAAAGGAAAACTGAAGAAAACATCAATCAAACAAACAGGGGTAATCAATATCGAAGATGAAGAAACATCTATGGAAGAGTATGATGATGAAGATTTTTATGAAGGCACCCCTGAGATTGATCCTGCTCAACAGGAAATCTATGATTATGTGGAAACTCTAGAGAGAACAGCTTCAGAAAGAGAAGAGAGAACCCCCAGTCCTCCACTAACCGAAATTGATATATTGAGGAGGGATAGGTATGAGTTGGAAGTGTTGAATAGACACATCAGAAATGAGAATGAAATTCTCAAAGATCAAATCAAGCTCAAGACTGACATGAACTCAACCTTATCCCTGCATATAGACAAAGTGGAGAGAACCAATGAGAAGATGAAGACAAGGAACAAAAAGTTGATCAGGGCACTCACAAACCTCAGGTTCAAACTTGTGATCAGAAAACCCAGAAGGCCTCTAGCTTTCAGACAAAGGAGAAGAAGGGGATTAGATGTCCTTGCAGAAGCCTCAGAATTCATAGGATAATTTGCATGAGGACATGCAAAGAGACAGCAGTGGGGGTATGTTGAGCCTCAAATTTGTGCTTTCCTTCACCTCATTTTACCTCATTTTTCCCCTTGTCCATTTCCATTTTAAACCCAATTGATCAATAAAAATAGTTAAAATTACTTCTAGAATGGTTTACATGACTGACTTGTTGAATTTTGTGATTGTTGCCATTGTTAAACATTTTGACCGGAACTAGCTGCAGAATGCAGGCATTCTGTAGCTAACCGGCGATTCTGCAGCTACCTTTATGTTTGAGCATGTTCCAGGTGGCCTCTTGAGGGAAAACGCATATGGGCATGATCCACGTCGTGCCTACATGGTGTGTTGCTCGTCATGGAAGAGGAAATGAAGTCTGTGTACGGTTATGCACGTGGGAACACATTTTGTGAAAGAAGACTCCTACTAGGTCTGTTACAGTCCAGGTGTCTTTTCTCTTTTACGCAGCCACCTTAAAGACTCCTAAGATGATTTGGATTAGGAAGACATCATTCCTAAATTATTGTAATTATTGTTACTTGCATTTACTTTTAAAACTCTTGAATAGGCCGAGAGCTTAGTTAGAAATTTTGTGTAGATTTGCTGCTAGATTTTGGTGTAAACTCTGTGTTACGTCTTTTAAGACACAGAGCATTATGTTCAGACTATTGCATTGTTAATGGAGTAGACAAAATTATCTTGAAGGCGTGATTTAATTGTGAAGTTGAATGCCGTCAAGTGGTAGAGGGCCCCTGCCCCTTGAACGGATTTCCTTAGCGTAAACTAGATAAGTTTTTCCTAGCTGTCTTTACGTTTTGCATATTGAATTAGTAGTTGCTGTGTTTTATATACTGTGGTCGTATTCGCTCCAGTTCTTCCATAAGAAGACATTCTTCCAACAGACCAAAATGATGAATGATTGATGACTATGGTATTGTAGGATATCAGTTAGATTTGTATTTGTTTTAGCTAGCTACTGTAGCCATAATTTGTTCCAGTTCTTCCACAAGAAGACACTCTGCCAATAAATCAAAACGATGAATGTTTAATGACTATGGTACTGTAGGATAGGATTTGTATTTGTTTTAGCTAGCTACTGTAGCCATAATTCGTTCCAGTTCTTCCACAAGAAGACACTTTGCTAATAAATCAAAACAATGAATGTTTAATGACTATGGTACTGTAGGATAGGAGTTGTATCTGTTTTTAACTAGAGACTGTAGTTATATTCATCATAGTTCTTTCACAAGAAGACATTTTTCCAATAAATCTTAACAATGAATGATGAATAACTATAGTGTCATAGGAATTAGTTGTAGTTTTTAGTCTTCACTATCATAGTTGCACTTGTCCTAATCACTCTTCCATAAGAAGAAATTCTTCCAAGACATCCTTAAGAAGTTCAAGATATGACTGTGATGTGACAACTTAGTTTCATTTGCTTTCAGTTCATTGATTTCAATTGCATACAAGTCCACAGTCAAAATTGTTCTACCTCTTCCACAAGAAGGAACTCTTCCAAAATATCCCTCATGATGAACAAACTGATTGTGTAACTTCATAGGATAGTGCATGTTAATTAGAATGCTCCGAAGTTTCATTTTGCATTTAATTCATGTCCAGCTACTTCATTTCAAAGTTTGATGATGGCTTATGGTTTAACATTGTTCTAGTTTAGAAGCATCTTAAGATCATGTTTAAATCAATTCATTGCATTCATATCTCATAGTCACACTGTCACCCTTTGCACAGTAGATCATTTTAGTTGATAGGATTCCTAAGACAGCCTTCATTATTTACAAATATCTTTTTGTTCTGAAAACTATCAGTGATCCATAACTTTAGGAACAGAAGATAACATCATTACAAGGTCCGAAATATCTCTGCAAATTCCTCACTATAAACAGAGCTTTTCCTCAACAGAACTACCCTGAAAAGAAACCAATAACTCTTGAAGAATAGACTCTGACCTTCAATTGAAATTGCATAATAGAACTAGAAATTAGTCATGAATAGATGAGTTTAGAATAGAATGTTGCATCATGATTAGTGTCTGATTGTCTAGTTAGAAAATTTGCATATTTAAGTGATCATTTCTCAAAGTCTAGTTTGTGTCATTTGTTTAAAAAGTCATCATCAAGCTCTTGTTTCTATTCAGTCATAGTTTAGATGTTGTTTCAAGTGTTTTTGATTACATTTTCCATTCCATACATTAGGCTCAACTGTGTTTTTGACTACCACTCTCTTTTCATTAGTTTTCTAGGCATTTTCATTGTAAACATAAAACTTCAAAAGACCAAAAACATCATAAATCAACATAAAAGACCAAAACATCACAAAACACTACATACAACGCACTAGGAAACAAGAACCTAGGTACATATGGTACATTTCACTTCAGCAGTTTACAAATCCTGGTTGACAATTAAATGAACTCAGTTTAGGAGACTAGATTGAGGCACAACATCACTCTCAGAAGAAAATATGTTATAGCCAAGAATGTTCTATTGGTTGAAAACATGAATCACAATCTGCTTAGTGTTGGACAAATGTGTGATCAAGGACACACAATGCTATTCAACTCCACAAAATGTGAAATCAGGAAAGGCAGGTATGGTAAAATTGTGGCTATAGCAAGTCGAGCTCCAAATGACATATATGTTCTAGATGAAGCAACTAAAACATGTCTACTAGCTAAAGAAGATGAAAGTTGGTTATGGCACAAATGAATGGGTCATATAAACTTTGACAATATTGTCAGGATAAGCAAAAATGAAGCAGTACGAGAAATGCTGAAAATCTCAAAACCTTCCAACACACTATGTGAGGCATGTCAGCATGGCAAGCAGACAAAAGTCCAATTTAAAAAAAAAGAACACTTTTCATCACATCCATTGGAATTGATACATACTGATCTATGTGGTCCTGTGAGAACAAAAGGTTTAGACGGAGAATTATATTTCATGTTGATGTTAGATGACTATACCAGGATGACAGCCGTCAGTTTCCTAAAGAAAAAATCTGAAGCATTTGAGTGCTTTAACATCTACAAGGAGTTGGTTGAAAATGAAACTAATTTGAAAATAAAGTGTTTAAGATTAGATAATGGTGGAGAAATCACTTCCAAATTATTTCAGCAATACTGTGACAAAAATGGAATAAAAAGGTAATTTTCAACAGCACGAGCACCTCAACAAAATGAAGTTGCTGAAAGAAAGAATAGAACTGTACAGGAAATGGGTAGAACAATGTTGAAGGACTCAAAATTGGATGAAAAATTCTGGGTTCAAGCAATTGATATGGCAGTCTTCATTATCAACCGAAGTCTTCTTAGAAATAATTGCAACAAGACTCCATATGAATTATGGAAAGGAAAACCAACTAATGTAAAATATTTCAGAATCTTCGGAAGCAAATGTTATATCAAAAGAGAAGATCAAAATTTGGGTAAGTTTGAATCACGTGTTGATGAAGGTATCTTTGTTGGTTACTCATGCAAAAGAAAGGCCTATAAATTCTATAATCTAAGACGAAAACAGATAGTGGAGAGCATAAATGTTACATTTGACGAAGATGGTGTTCTAGCGAGTAATGATGAGGATCTAGAATATTTGAAACTTGAGACAGAGGCTGAAAAAGACACAGATAAAATTGTAGAACAAGAAGCAACTATCAACGAGGAAGAAGTAAACAATGATCATCAAGATATACCAAAACAACAACAAGAAGCTCCTCCAAGGAGAACAAAAGAGTGGATTCAAAAGAACCATCCATCAAATCAAATCATTGGTGACATAAATGAAGGTCGATAGCTTCGTTCATCACAACAAGCTCATGTTGCTTTTCTAGCAACCTTTGAGCCTAGTAGTTTTGAGGAAGCCAGCCAAAATGAACATTGGGTAGCAGCTATGAATGAAGAATTGGTTAAAATTGAGAAGAATAACACCTGGGAATTAGTTCCACGACCAAAAGATAAAAATGTAATTGGGAATAAATGGGTGTTCAAGAACAAATTGAATGAAGATGGGCAGGTTACCAGAAACAAAGCAAGATTGGTTTGCAAAGGCTATGCACAAGTGGAAGGAATTGATTTCGACGAAACATTTGCACCAGTTGCCAGAATGGAAGCCATTCGAATGTTTCTCGCCTATGCATGTTCAATAAAAATCAAAGTCTACCAAATGGATGTTAAGTCAGCATTTCTGAATGGAGAATTAGAAGAAGAAGTTTACATCGAACAACCTGAAGGTTTTCTACTATCACAAAAAGAAGACTATGTCTACAGGTTAAAGAAGGCTCTATATGGTCTCAAGCAGGCTCCCAGAGCATGGTATGCTCGTCTTGATGGATATCTATGTCAACAAGGGTTCAAGAAAGGTACTGTTGATAGCAATCTTTATGTACAAATAAATAAAGATAATTTAACAATTGTTGAGGTATATGTGGATGATATAATATTTGGTAGCAATGATGATCGACTAAGTAAGAACTTTTCTACAAAGATGCAAAGTGAGTTTGAGATGTATTTACTTGGTGAGCTTACATACTTCTTAGGGCTTCAAATATCTCAGCAAGAGAAAGGAATATTTATATGTCAAGCCAAGTACATCAAGGAAATGCTCAAGAAATTCAAAATGGAAGATTGCAAACCCGTCCTTACTCCAATGGTAACAGGTTGAAAATTAAGCATAGATGACACATCTAAGGATGTGGATCAGAAGTTGTACAGATCTATGATTGGTAGTCTTCTATATGTAATAGCCTCTTGGCCAGATGTTATGCAAGCAGTTGGACAAGTAGCAAGATTCCAAGAAGCACCAAAAGAATCACATATTATTGCCGTCAAAAGAATTCTTCGATATCTAAAGGGCACAGAAGAATATGGCTTGTGGTATCCCAAGGGTAACAATCTCATTATTCAAGCCTTTACAGATGCAGATTGGGTAGTAAGTGTTGATGATCGTAAGAGTACTAGTGGAGCAACATTCTATCTAGGTGGTTGTCTCGTATCATGGTTGAGCAAAAAGAAAACTTCAATCTCGTTATCTACAACGGAAGCAAAATACATTGCAGCAACATCATTTTGTACTCAAGTCCTTTGGATGAAACAAACTTTGCAAGATCTTCAAGTACAATTCAGTGAGCCTATTCCCACATTCTGTGACAACACTAGTGCCATCAACATCTCCAAGAATCCTGTCATGCATTCAAAAACAAAACAAATTCCAATCAAATATCATTTTGTTAGAGAACAAGTCACTGAAAAGAATATCAAACTTGAGTATGTTTGTACAAAAGAAAAAATTGCTAATATCTTCACTAAACCTTTACCTCGTGAAGCATTTGAATATCTTCATCAAAATCTTGGGATTCTCCCAAGTTCTCATTATATTTTCCTTTTTCAAGAATATAAAGCGGGAGTGGAAGTGTGTACAGGTCTATAGTATGATTGTGTGTCAGTGGGAGTGGAAGTGTGTACAGGTCCGCAGGATGGTTGTGTTTCAGGGGGAGTTACCCTTTGCCATTTATGTCAAAGGGGGAGAGAATGTTGAAGTAAGAGGTGTCATGATCGCAGGGGGAGTACTTGTGTTGCCATCAATGCCAAAGGGGGAGATTGTTGATCAGCGGTTGTCATTGATGTCAACCCAAGTAGCACCAGGGACTAACCCAATATTGCATGGGAATTTTGACCTACCAAATTAATATATTCTGGGTCAATAATTCTTTTGATGGTTTCTACTTGTCGAGATGTTTCCGTTGATATATGGCACACCATATAATTCTTCACGGTTTGAGAGATATTCATGTTTGAAGTTTGTACCCCAGTTAGTGGGCTAAAACCCCATGGGGTTGGGGCATGGGTCATTGAAAAGTCATAATTAATATTTTTTATGTTCCTAAAATCCCTCTCATGCTCACTTGTTGAAGCCCCTCTCAACTTAAGCATTCTTATAAATTGTGATATTCATTTCCTCCTTATGCAAGGGATTCGGCCATCTGAAACAGGCCATCGTGGAATTGTTGCTCTAACTTTTTTTCTACGAAGGCTCAGAACCTGAAATTTTTATGAGGCGAAGCTAAAATCCTGAGGAAGTTGTAGTAAAAATTTTAGATCAATTTGCGCAACATTTTTGGAGATATTATCTATGGAAGTAAAGGGTTTTGCAGGCTCATAAAATTCATCTCAAAGAAGTGACCTTGGTAAAATCGTCATAACTCTCTCTCTGAGTATCGGATTGGAATTATGTAAAAAGTGGAAGATATTTCGCAGTCTGTAGTTTTTTCTCTATCAATTTCAGAGACAAATGAAGAAACATTGACACGTGGCACGACATACAATTGCGCTCTACTGAAACAATCCATAATTAGGGTAGTGTGAGAAATTGGGTATAACTCTCTCTTGAAGAATCCAAATTGGGTCAGACCTATGGCATTGGAAAGAAGACTCATAGGACTAATAAAGGACCAAAAATAAGATATTGAGGATCTGAAATAATAGAGATACACCAGATTCAATATCGAGCTCCTAGAAGGCAAGAGAAACTTTAGATCATGTGTTGTCAAGGGTTGCAAAGGACCAGACTTTTTACAGCAGCAAAGCAAAGAAAGGTGCAGTAGAGAGTAGCATGTCAGGAGCAGCAACCAAGGTGCATAACAGCAGCAAGAATTTAATCATATGAAGTCTTCAAGTGGGTAGCACTGCATACAATCATTGTAAAGGTATCATTATACTTAGTCATTGTAAATAAATTATTGTACAAATTGTACTAGTGTCTATCTGCCAAGGGTTGAAGAGGCAGTGGTTGTGTCAAAGTTGGGGTTATGGTCTAGTATATATTCTTCTTCTACATCATTCTATATCATTGTAAAGTGGACCATTTTCTCTGATACGAGAGTCCATTCTTCTTTTATTCTTCTATAGGGTGGTAGGGTGGTGGTAGGGTGAGTTGTAGCTCATTGGGTGTTGGTGCATCTGTTCAGTGACTACTGAAGAATCTCAGGCGTTGGAGCATCCATCCAGTGGGAGCTGGAGAAGAATGATTTTCTAGATTCTAGGAAGTTGGAGCTTTATTTTCAATCGGAGTTGAAAAGAATTATTAGAAAAGCATTAGGTGGTTTTTGTCCCGGAGTGGGTTTCCACCTTAAAAATTGTGTGCATTTGTGTTCCTCTTGTTTTCTGCTATCATTGTACAAACACTGATAATAATTGAAGATTAACTAATGTTCTAATTGAAAGAAATACTGATTCAACCCCCCTCTCAGTATTTCCAACAATGAAATCACAGAAACGGGAAGAAACAAAAAGTATCAAGGGTTCAGTGTAAAATGGATTTTTTATTTATTTTTATTTTTATTTTTTTCTGAAAATGAATAGTAAATTTAAATTTTTTACTTACTGCGTAAAAAATACTGTAGAAAATGTAAAAAAAGCAATAAAATTTAATCACCGGATGGTTTGAAATTCTATGCTACAGGGTTTGAATCACCAGAGGTTTGGAATTCTGATTGTCTGAATAGTTTTGTTCGAAAGTATTTCGCTGCTCCACAGTGCTCTCATGCTCTCTTGATCTAGGTATGTCTCATGCAAATCTCTCCCTGAACATTTTTGCAAAAATACTGAAATAATGAAAAGTGTTTACCATTTAAAGAATTGTTTTGTGAAATTAGATTTTCAAAAATATTTTTCTGCCCACTTTTCAATTTACTGCTTTTGTTTCACTTTAAAAAATATAGTTGTGGCTTTTATATTTGTGGCTATTTAGCTCTGGTGCATCAATTAATAACACCACACTGGTGTGCCATAGCTAAAATGCACCTATGCGGTTATTTGTATATTATCACCGATAACAATAAGTCCCTTTTTAAGGCACCGATTTAGGTGTGTACACCAAAATTTATTGTTGATTTTGCTCAAATGCAGGGAGAAAATATCATAATTATATCGAATGGAAAATTCTTCAAAATCTAGCTCGTTCCATAATATTTCTCAAAGTCCATCACGGAGTTCTCCCTATCCATCTCGAGACGTAATATTTACTTCAGATTTTATTTATATTTTTATTATCTAATTGAATTTATGCTTTTTACCCATGTCAATCAACTTAATAAAATTTATAATGTCTACAAATTTCCAGGTCTACAAATTTTCAGGTTCATGTAGATTCAAAATCGAGTTCAGATGCACAAAATATTCAAACAACTTCAAAACGTCAGAATCTCTTATCAGGAGGAGCATACCGCAAGGCACATTTGGTAGATGAAAATGGGCAGCCACTTCAACCTACCAGTGGTAACAATATTGCATCTTCTAGCCACAATTATAGGACAATGATGGTAATAATAGATGTTTGGTATACTAATGTACTTATTTCAACGTCAAACAAATTAATCATGCATTGTCAACATGCTTACTAATTGATATCATCGATTTTGTACTAATCACATTCAAATATATTTTTTGAAATTATTAGGATTCTAGTGATGATGAGCGACCTACCTACCATCTTCCATTGCATCCCATGATAATGTAAAATCGATATAAGGTTGAATTAAGAGAAAAAATCAGAGAGAAACTCTACCAAGAATGGTTGAATCAACCACCTATTCAATTCC
This sequence comes from Pinus albicaulis, assembly GCA_034641835.2. Lineage (NCBI taxonomy): Eukaryota > Viridiplantae > Streptophyta > Pinopsida > Pinales > Pinaceae > Pinus > Pinus albicaulis. Next base: position 786,157,152 of record CM076569.1, read on the forward strand.
CACTACGTCTAGATCACCTATTAGGAATGAATACAACAACAGTAGTTCTTCACAAGCTAGCAATGGAGGCAATCAAATAGAGGTTGGTATGGATGATTACTTAAGGAATATGACTGCCATCGAGAACATGTTGTTAGATGCATTCCAGAATGATGATCAGCTAGGGGATGATGCTCATATCGCTGACACCTTTCTTGAAAGCCTTAAATTTTCTTCCACCACCCCTCTCTTTGGACCTAGCAATCATTCAAAGTCTACCGAGTTGGGGACAACAATGTTACTTTACAACTTGAAAGCAAAGTTTGGCTTGTTGAATGTATGTTTCTTGGAAATTTTGAGGTAAGTTACCATAAATTCCTCCCTTATATTTTTAGAAATATAATCGCACAATGAGCATCACAAATGGTCAATTTTATGAACGTTAATAATTATATCAGCATTAATGTACATTTGATATTTTCAATGATCACAAATTATAGGTGAATCAAATATAAGGTTCTTCTGAGTGATAATGTCTTGCCTGGTATTTGCGAAGAGGCAAAGAAATTGTTGAAAATGTTGGGTGTTGAGTAAATACCATATCATGCATGTCCAAATGATTGTATTCTACAGAGAGGAGAATATGAAGAAAAAGAGATATGTCTAAAATGTTGGCATGATAGGTATGATAAATCAAAAAATAAGTTTAAATCATGTGGTCCTCCTTTTAAGATATTGAGGCACATGCCTATAATCCTAAGGATTCAAAGGCTCTTTCATTACAAAGAATTAGACATGTCGCATGGATGACATGCCTCACATAGGAGTGAGTTGGGAGTTATGTAAATCCCAACAGATTCAATAGCCATGAAGAATATAGAGGTTACATGTCATGAAAAATTCAAGGAAGAAGTACAAAGTCTACAGCTCAGCATAGCCATGGATGGCATCAACCGATATTCCCTCCAGAAGACCAACTATTCTATTTGGCTTGTAGTAGTGATCAATAAAAGTATCTCCCCATGGTTTTCCATGAAGAATGAAAATCTTATGCTGGCTCTCATAGTCCCTGGTAGAAGACAAGCGAATAATATGGATGTCTACTTACAACTACTGCTAGATGAATTGAAGGAATTATGGGATGGGATAAATGTATACGATGTATCAAGACCCATTGTAGCATAGAGGAGTTTTACATTGTATGGCATATGTGCTTACATGACACATGATTATCTAGGCTTAGGAGTTAGCTCTGGTAAATTACATGTTTCTTGATTTGTTTATATACGTAACAATATTCTTTCACATATTAGTTATTTAATTCATTGTAATTTTTCTGATCTCCATGATATTATTTAACATGTCATGCATATAAATTGTATACAATAATCTCATAGCTCTTGTAACAAAAGGGTATTTTGGATGTAAATGTTGTGGACCTTCTCTGAAAGCTAGATGGTCCAACGACCTACGAAATCCAGTGTATGACTTCTCCAGGGCATTCCTCCCAGAAGAACACCCTTACATAAGAGCATCATCCGCTTTCAATTGTAAACGAGAGAGAACCCAAAGGCCTCCAATAATGACACCAGCTGAATAGCTTAGAGCATATGAGATAGAGAAGGAGAAGGAATTCATATAAATGTTCGATTTAAATGGGGAGCCTATGCTCGATGATCCAGAATTCTTTGACACCTATGTTGAGAAATTACCTATTGGAATGAACAGGAAATATATCTTTTATAACCTCCCATATTGGGAGCATCTTAATATTTCCCACTTATTATATCTCATGCCTATATTTAAAAAAATTCCATCTTCTTTATCGAGGCACATATCATTGAAACAAAGTGAGACATTGGCTATTATGAAAGATATTATTACTTCAAAAACTAAAAAGAAACATTGGCCAAGACGATTAGAAAGTACAAGATCAGAGGTTGGCGTTGGTCCCTAAAATTAATGGTATTTCAAAGAAGGTGATGTCCCATGGATTTTAGAAAAAGATGATCTTTCTTTGGCAGGAGAATTTATAATGGGTGTGAGGGTGCCATCTTCATACGGGTCTTAACTACGGCACTGCTTCACAATGGATGACCAATTTTCAGTGTTGAAATTGCATGACCATTTGAATCTTCTAAGAGTACGTATAATGTAAAAAGTATGATTTTATTATTTGTTATATTAATAAATTTTATCCCATGCAGGGATCATAAAACATAACTAGTTTTGTATATTATTGTACATGTTTATAATTTTTCAGTTTCATTATCCTTTCTTCATGCGTGGGTATGTGAAACATGAATTCCCCCAAGACCTAGGATGTGCCATATCTAAATTATTTGCATTTTTAAACTGGATCACATCAGAGGAGATTCATGTGGCTAACATTCCACAGTGGCATCAAGAGATAGTTGAGATTCTTTGTATGTTTGAGAAGGAACTGCCAATGAGTTTCATGGACTTGTAGGTTCATCTTCTAATCCACCTAGTAAATCAAGTTGAATTAGTTTGGGTTGTTTCTTGTCATTGGATGTTCTTCTTAGAGAGGTACATGAAGAAATTGAAAGGTTTTGTTAGACAAAGGGTAAAACTCGAGGGGTCTATGAAAAAGGTGTACATATCGTATGATTGTTTCTGTTATTCCAGTGAGTACATCAAGAAAATCGATAACAGATCAGGTGTGTTAATTTGGGATGATGAAAAGGATGAAGACAAAAGAGAAGGGGAGCTGCTCCAAACGAATGGAAAAAGGTGCTTGATAAAGAGTAAGCGACTTATAATTTTTAAAATGTACACAAAGTAAATATTCATGTTGAACTTCTGTATAATGTATTTTTTGATCTCATATGTATTATATGTCAGTTTTATTTCATCAGCGAATGAAAAAATTGAAGCAATCAATAAATTCATTCTTTACAATTTCGAAGTGACACAACTGTGGGTCGCATTGTATGAACAAAAGAGGATGAAATGAGATAGTTTCATGAAAGAATTCATACGTTTGAATGGTAGAAGTGTGCCTTATCCCAATCATTTAAAAGAAAATATTCCAAAAATATGCCCCAACAGTTGGGTTGCTGACCAAGTCAGAGAGAAATAAGGTGCAACCAGTCGTTACCCACGTGCTGAAGAGGATGCACTAAACGTAGGGATTGGGTGCACCCACTTGGTAATAATCTATTTATCCACATTTTAAACTTAACAATGCACCTTTGAAATGTAATTACAACTATATTTCATATTTTAACTGCTAGGTTATTTTAAGACACACGACACTATGATTTTTTTCACTTTTTTATAGGTGCATTTGTTCCCATCTATGTGGGAATATGGACACCATTTTCTCATAGAAAATGCCGATGATGGATACATGACACAAGGATGTGGAGTAAAAGTCAAGTTTGATCAATCTAGTCGATCTAGCCACCATGATCAAAACCTAGTACGAGGGACGTCAAGTTACGTTGAAAAGGTACAAGATATTATTGAAGTGGATTTCTCTTCTTTCCAATGTGTTATTTTTAGGTGCAAGTGGTGGGACAACTTTGATCAAAATAATGGAAAGGAATATCGCGATAGTAGGATGATATGTATAAACTCTAGAAAGATGTAGGATGAGGCTAAGGAGCCCTATGTTTTCCCCAAACACCACAACCAGGTGTTTTTTTACCCAGATGTTTTGGATAGGGATTGGTGGTTCGTATTGAGACATGACCCTAGATAAAAACATATTTTTGAGAAAATAGTGCTATCATGCCAAGCGCGCTGGAAGATAATGAGGGTGATCATGAGAACTGAGAGTGATATGGCACATGTGTTATTTCATCATTTATACTTTTTAAAATGGGTTTTTATAAAGAAGAGGACTTAATTACTTTATAGCTAAGACTCTTTTTTTCGAAACATTATAATATGTATTTTGAATTAATTAGTAATTTGCATTGTGTTAATGTTAAAATCATTTCACTTCATAATTTGCAATTATGTTGATCTCGAAAACAATGGCGTACTATATAAAGTTTTTTTTAATTTTAATTTTATTATGTAAGATCATAGTAAAACACTGATGATTCTAAAGTACATGAATTTATTTTCATTATTTTCTAAACTTTATTATGTTACAAAGATTCATATTATTCTAGATTTATTATTTTACAATTATTTACAATTGTACAATTTTACAAATTAAAATTTTTTAAGTAAATCATTTCACATTAATAAAATTAAAATTTTACAAATATTTTACATACAATTATAATTATAATTATAATATTTTAATTGTAATTATAATTACAATTTTACAATTTCACATACAATTACAATTACAATTTTTCAATTTCGCATACAATTACAGTTACAATATTTACAATTACAATTTTAGAATTTTACATGCAATTACAATCACAATTACAATTTTACAATTTCATATACAATTATAGTTAAAATTAAAATTACAATTACAATTTTAGAATTTTACATACAATTACAATTACAATTTTCGAATTTTACATAAAATTACAATTACAATCATTTCACATTAATACAATTAAGATTTACAAATATTTTACATACAATTACAATTAAAATTACAATTACAATTACAATTACAATTACAATTACAATTTGTACAATTATAATTATAATTATAAATACAATTACAATTTCAATTACAATTTTACAATTTCACATACAGTGACAATTAAAATTACAATTACAATCTTAGAATTTTACATACAATTACAATTTTACAATTACAATCATTTCACATTAATAGAATTAAAATTTTACAAATATTTTACATACAATTACAATTAAAATTAGAATTAGAATTACAATTAGAATTAGAATTTTACAATTTCACATACAATTAAAATTACAATTTTACAATTTCACAATTTTACATATATACAATTACAATTAAAATTACCATTACAAATACAAATACAATTTTACAATTTTACATACAATTAAAATTAAAATTTCAAATACAGTCATGACATAATATTTGATAAATATCATGATTTAATATTAAAATAATCATCATGATCATGATCATCTAACAAAACACAAGCATTGTCTAACATCATCACAACACAAACATCAAATATACTTTTCATGTCAAATAACTGCTATCACATATACATCTATCTGCAAGCTTCACATTAAATGAACATATCTAACATGATCTAACAATATACACATCATGATGATCACCAACATGTAAATTAAGTACAACTGCAACATTAACATAAAATACATGGACTATATATATATATATATATATATATATATATATATATATATAACGGTATAATGTCAAAAATATAAAACTGTAATATAAATGTCAAATATCAACTGGTGGTACATCAATAGTAGTACTAATCAAGGCCTTCTCAGTCAATGGTGTAGCCTCAACAAGCCTAGATAGATGTCGATCATCACATGCCTACTAATCTAGAGGTGCCTCAAGCTGATCAGGATTAACTGCCTCGTCATGATGACTCGAAGTGGATGGTCGAGCCTGCTCATGATCATGACTAATGGACGCTACAAGCTTCTTATGATGACTCAACGTGGATGGTCTAGCCTGCTCATGATCATGACAACTGGATTTTGTAGACTACTCGTGATGGCTCGACGTGGATGGTCCAACCTACTCATGATCATGACTACTAGTCGATGTTGCAGGCTACTCATCTCTGGCGCGAGGTGAACGATGATCACTCCCTTGATCATGATCATCAGATGATGGGTCATTGCTCGACTGTCAACGTACTACATCTTGACCATGCCTGTGTCGAAGGTCCCTCCTCAACCGTGCCACTAAGATGGTAGCTCCTATGACATGCTGCATCAGGGTGAACATAACACTTGGCATGCCTCTCCACATCTTTCTCAGCCTATCATCGGCCTGTATCTCTCTGATAGTGGCTAGCCTAACTCCATCCTCCATAAGAAGTCAACAGATTTGGTCGCCCAACAACATCATAAATCTAGTGTTAGGCCTACGACTCACAATAGCTGGTACCTACACATGATCATGAGAACCAGGTCTGTCTGCATCGACCTGATCCTCCCCATCTGCCATCTCCTGATCATCATCAGGATCAACACCTGGATAATTTGGTGGAAGTGGCATCTCATCACCACCAAATGACCCAATATCTACAAAATATATATAACTACAGAACAATAATTAGACAATTTCATTAAACAGTTTAATAAAAACAAGTTAAATAACATGTTAGAATAAATTTAAAGAAAACACTAATATTACCTCTATCATATGTTGGATTATCATGTATAAAAGGGATGTTGGCACACCTTCACCAATCTAAACCATCATACAGACAGGGTACCAGAACGAAGGCATGATCATAAATACTTGATAGCAATTCTAGTGCATCATGTGATATCCTTGAGGAAAAGTATGACTCGCCCCTCTTGGGCATAGTTTGTCCCCACATTTGCATCTGTACATGCAGCATCAGCCTACGAGGCTGCCGAACAAAAAGTAGGCCTCGTCTCTGGAAACCTCTCAAAAAATAAACAAAATAGCTCCAAAGAAAAAGGGAAGTTCACCCCCCTTGTGCCTGAGCAAGACATCTATCTAAAGCTGTATAAAAATTCCATAAAAAATTCATAGAGCACCTCACAAGTCATGGTGCCTATAATAAATAATCAACATAAAATGAAATCAGGAAACTTGTTGTACATATCTACCTCTGCCTGTGAATTTTGCCCCGCTGCCTCGTTCGAATCCATTTTTAACCCCTGCCGTGGCCTAAAATCTCATGACCCTGCTTGATATTACCATCCCCGCCCGAAAATCTACTTTACAGTAGTTAAAAACCCAAATTTAAATAATCAGGCCAAGATTCTTAAGAGTTTGACTCCCTCCCACTTCAGCTTCCATATGACCCGAGTCTGAAAACCATAGTTCAAAGCAAAAAAGGGGGCCTATTGTCTTAACGATCGGACACAATGCTGGCCGTCCGATCTGGCTCAAATCAACGGCGCGGAAATCAGCTTATACGAAGGGCCCGCGCGCATCGGATCGTCTGTATTTCATGACCCACCATTTCACTGTCCCCCGATGCAAGCGCAGCCATTGATCTCGTTCTGAGATCGAACGGTCCTAGGTCAATCGCAGTCCTGCCCCCAATCACGATCGGAACTTCTAAAATGTACCACCCCCGGTCTCCCCGCTTCATCTTCCGATTGCGATCTCCGATTCGGGTCCCACTCCCTGCGGTCGTGTCATCATAGTGCATCAGTGTACACCGTGTTTCTCCTCCATCATCCACATGTTCCGGTGACGTGTCATATTTTATGAACCTTGGACCCGTTTATTCGTTGCCGCTCCATTGTGTCCTGCATTGTCACCCCCTGTTTCTCCATTATATTCGTGTGTTTCCTGTCACCCTGCATCTTCTCAATATCTCGCCTAGTCTGTATTGCCGATTCCATGGCCGCTGTTGTATCCACGCTCCCTGTCACCGAGTCATTTTCCTCTAATGTTTTGCGGGTTTTGCAGGTTTTAAAACGACTTAGTTGGCGCTTTAACTCACCGCCTCCATTGCAAAGATCTGAAACATACTAAAGGACATATCCCACCGGCGAAATTAAGGAAAGAAGCCGAGGGTAGGTGGGAGAGGTGACCGCCATTAAAGAAGACATAGATATGGATTCTCAAAACTCTCCAGATGCGTCCGCCCCGCATTAAAGATCCAGGACTCGAATCCAAAGCCAAGGGCCGAGAGTACAGTACTGAAATACAGATTGTTCCAAATCTCTTACGGTAGCAGATCTTCCCTCAGCCACGGGCAGCATATTGCATATATTTTATTATTCATGTCTTGTATATGAAGAGATTTTTATCTCCCAGCATTTATTTCTTTAGTCAGACTGTTAGTTGTATTCATTTATAGTTAGTCATTCATAAGAGAAGGCGCGAATGTTTTCCGCCATTTTGGTTCAAACTGAGTCATTAATTGTGTCTTGTCTCCCTCCTCCTCGAGAAGTTTCCGTCTTCTCTATAAATACTCAAAAATAAGATTTTTGAGGGGTTCCAGATTTCTATCAGCAGACTGTGCAGCGAGAAGGCTTCTGTATACATTTTGTAAGATTTCTGTATGAAGCTTCAGAGCCCGTAGGGTCTCAGTGAGGAGGGGTTATAACTGTATTGAGGATTCTGGTCTTTGATATCTCACAGTATGTAATTTCTCTCATGTGTTAATACAATATCTCTTTTCATACTATTTATCTTCTTGTATCATGTTCTAGAATGCGAGTGGCTCACTAGTTTGCAGTAAGGATTCATCTTAAGTGGTGCCCTTTCTGGAATTAGTCAAGCGCTTTAAATAGGCCTAGTCATGATATATTGTTCCATGCTCACTCTTTTCATACTTTCTGCTATATTAGTTGCTTGAGGAGGGTGCTTTTAAAACGCCATTGTCATATAAGGATTCGTAAATTGGTGCGCCCTTATATGGTTCTGTTGTGTATCTGGGTATCAGTGTCATGTCAGCTAATATCTCCTTATGTTTCCTCACTGCACTCGCTTCCTGATATCCGATTTATGTGATATATTATTTGAATCGGCCCTCTTTACAGTAAGCGGTCTCTTAACTGTCTGATGCTTTCATGCTGAAGTTCTACATTGTGTCCCTACATTATTCTTATCTTTGTATCAGCTTCTGAGAGAGATTGGTCCCATTCAAATCTGATTTCCTTGTTTAGAACAAGAGATAGTAAGCGAGTTCTTGGACTGACAACCCAAACCAAAAGGGCTCCTTGCTATATTAAGATGTCCTAGGCACTGGTCTATGGCAACTCTAGACTGTCTCTAGGGGGGTGACAAAATCATCCACAACATCTTTCTGGCGCCGTTGCCGGGGACACGAATTCAAGAATATCTGTTTCCCTGGGTTCGACATCTTATTTTCACTCTCTAATCAGGTGAGCACAGAGAGGTGAAGAGTTGCAGATTTCTCACCTTGGCGACTCCACTGGTCTTTGATTGATAAATTTTATTGGAAGTCCTGGCTTTCCGGAAGCCCCATTTGAGGTCGGATACCTCCCAGCCGAAAACACCCGTGTCTGACCCGGAAAAGATCATTCATAGAAGAGCTTGGAAAGAGAAGAAGTCAGTTCGTTCCGGAAATCCTGAATATTCCGTTGAAGATCATCCGCCCTCTTCTTCTCAAGAAGTTAGAACAGAAAAATCCGAGTTTCACTCAGAAACTCCACGTAGAGGAATTACCTGGATTGAAGGAGAATCTCATCCTGCTTTCGAGGCTGAAGAAATTAAAGAGGTCACAGAAGTAGCTGTTGTTAACCGTGAGTTATTCCCATCTACACCTCAGGCTTCTGTGCAATATATTCCCATTGTTATTCATACTCCGCTTCCTCCTACTCCTCTCCCTTCATCTGTATCTCAAATTGTTGTGCAACCCCCACCTCCCCCAATGGCCAATGTTCCTGCTTTTCTATTAAATAAATATGCTCCTCTGGCCTTGCCCCAAGTGCTAAATGATATGCCACAGGATTACTTGAAGATTTTGCCAAGATTTAATGGTGAGAATGAAGTTGATGCTCAGAAGCACCTCGAGACCTTCTGCTCTTTTGCAGAAAACTTAAATGTTGAACATCTGGATGTGGTCCTGAGGTTATTTGTGCAATCCTTGGAAGGTGAAGCCCGAAAATGGTTCAAGACATTGGCAAACCATTCAATCACCACCTGGGACCAGATGGAGAATGCTTTTCTCAGGAAGTGGGGAGAAAAGAAAGACCAAGGGCAGTGCCTCGTTGAATTCAACACACTAAAGAAGAAACACAATGAGGGAGTGGCAGAGTTTATCAAAAGGTTTAATAAATTATATCTGAACCTTCCTGCTGATATGAAACCTCAACAAGCTGCTGCCAAAATTGTATTTATAGCAGCCTTTGATTCTGATTTCGGTTTCTCTCTGCGGGAAAGAATGCCTGTCACCTTGGATGATGCTCAGACAGATGCTCTAGAGTTGGAGGCAAATTTCGCTGCCACTGGGAAGTTAAAAGGAAAAATAGAACAGGAAACTAGAAGAAAAGGCAAAGAAGAGGTTTCTACCTCTAATCAAGAAAAGGATTCAGATAAAATGGACGAGATAAGCAAGATGATAAAGAAGATGGTTAAGCTAGAACTGGAAGCTAAGAACGCAGCTCCCAAAAACTATTACAATGCTCCAAACAGAGGATATAATCCTCAGTACAGAAGGCCTCCATTGCAAATATTGCCAAGGGAAGCGAAAGAACAGCAAGATCAGGTACCCCATCCCTTGTACCTGGAAGGACCAGCAGATGACTCCGCTGGAGATGCAGCTTATAGACTAGAAGATTCAAATCTGGCTTTTTCAAATAATGATGATATGGAGTGCCCCCTACAAGAAGAAGACGAAGAAGCAAAGATTGACCATTACTGCAAGCAATTTGTTGATTTCATGGAAGCACAATTCAACGTCAAATATGATCTCAGATCCTCAAGGAAAGGACTAGAACTCAGGAGCAAGAAGAAGAACCACCTCAGAAAGAAGCATCTGCTCAAAAGGAATCAGCGGCAAAGAGATGTATAGAAAAAGGTAAGAATCTTCTAAATAACCCCTTGCAGTCTAATGATCATATTCCCTCCTCTTCTAAACAAGTTGGTCCTCCTAATGTTGAGTCAGCATCAAAAGAAATCAATTCTTCAGTTGAGAATAAGGAGTCGAAAGAAGTAGTAATAGAAAAGCCCACATCTGCTTTCAATTTGCAAAAAGAACTTGAGAAGATTAAGATTCCTGTCCCTCTGACTGAATTATTAAAACAGCCTGCATATCAGTCTCAAGTTACCTCTTTCATTCTTCCTCCTGAGCTACCAATTGCACCTGATAGTTTAAATCTTCAAGAAGAGAGACCCATGGTAGTCTTTGGCCCACATGTCGAGGAGATAGACCCTTCTACTCCTCCTTTTTATGTATCCCTAGTCATTCATGACCTGCTGCTACACAATTGTATGTTAGATTCTGGGGCTTCCCATAATCTTATGCCTCTCTCTGTCATGGAGCAACTAGGGCTGCAAATTACAAGACCATACAAAGATTTATATTCATTTGATTCTAAAAGGGTTAAATTCCTGGGAATGATTAAAGATTTAGTAGTCAATTTGGCTCAAATCCCAGCAAAAAGTGTGGTCATGGACATTGTGGTTGCTGATATCCCAGCTCGCTTTGGCATGCTGCTGTCAAGGTCTTGGGGTACCAAGATTGGGGGATCAATCAAATTGGATTTAACATATGCTACTGTCCCAGTCTTTGGAGGTCAAGAAAGGAGGTTATACAGGGAGACTAGATTTGTCAAGATGGTAACTAAGGCTGACTGCTCAGATAATTCCCCAGTTTATAACAAAGAGGGAGACTTTTCATGTTTAATGTTGGAAGAAAATCAGGATTATGCACATGAACCCCTTTTTGGTCAAATCCAAGCTGAGCAGCCTAAAGAAGATCAGGAATCAGAAATTTGGACTTTGCATTTTGATGGAGCTAATTCAAGAGAAGGCAATGGAGCTGGGGTCTTGTTGATTTCTCCCACGGGGAAATGGGTGCCACTGTCTTTTAAACTGGAGTATGAGGCCACAAACAATGTAGCTGAATATGAAGCACTATTATTGGGACTCCAGATAGCCAAGAGTATGGGCATCTAGTGTCTAAAAGTGTTTGGAGACTCTGAGCTGGTCGTAAGGCAGATTAAAAATGAATGTCAAACTAAGCATCCACGGCTCAGAGCATATAGAAACGAAGTATGGGACATGATAGAAAATTTCTTCTCAGCATTTAACATACAGTTCATGCCCCGGGAGCAAAACAGAATAGCAGACTCTCTCGCTGTAGCTGCCAGTACCTTTCGTCCTCCTCAGAATCCGCTTTTAAGATATGAAGTGGAGGTACGGTACAGACCATCCATTCCAGATAATATAAAGCATTGGCAGGTATTCGAAGATGATGAACAAATGAAAAGATTTATGGATACTGTGGGAGAATTCTCCAATATGGAGATTGATGGTGATGAAGAGGAAGAAGTTGAAAATATTGCTGAGCACAAATGGGAAGAAAGAATAGCAGGTAATAAAGTGTTGCAACTGAAAGGTAATGTTATACCTAGAGGATTGGTACCTCTAGAAAGGTTATTTAATAAAAATGATGTTCCCATGCAGCCAAATAAAGTAGTAGAAGAAGATCAAGTGGGAGATTTGAATCTGGGTACTCCCACTGACCCCAAAATTGTTAAATTATCTAAAAGAGTCCCAGAAGGATACAAAGAAAAGTATTTGAAGTTATTCAAATATTACAAAGATGTATTTGCTTGGTCCTATGAGGACCTTAAAACTTTTGATGTAAATATTATACAGCATAAGATTCCACTGAGGGAAGATGCAAAGCCATACAAGCAGAAGCTCAGACAGATAAACCCCTTGCTGCTTCCCTCAATTGAAAAAGAAATTAAGAAGTTACTGAAGGCCAAGATAATTGTACCACTAAGATACTCCGAATGGGTAGCAAATCTTGTTCCTGTTAGGAAGAAGAATGGAGAAATAAGGCTGTGTGTAGATTTCAGGAATTTAAATAGAGCATCTCTCAAAGATAATTACCCATTGCCCAAGATGGACCACATCCTGCAGAAAGTAGTGGGAGCATCCAGAATGTCAATGATGGATGGATTTTCGGGCTACAATCAGGTAGCCGTGTTCCCAGAGGACCAGAAGAAAACTGCATTTACTACACCATGGGGAACCTTTATGTATGCAAGGATGCCATTCGGATTAATTAATGTAGGAGCTACTTTTCAGAGGGCAATGGACATAGCCTTTGTCGGAGAACAGGACAAGTTCTTGGTGGTGTACCTTGACGATATCACAGTGTTTTCAAAGAATGATGATGAGCATATTGAGCATTTGAGAAGAACTTTTGAGAAATGTAGAAGGTATGGCCTGTCTCTAAACCCTCAAAAGTCTTTGTTTGCATTAGATGAGGGAAAACTCTTAGGGCATATCGTGACTAAAGATGGTGTGAAAATTGATCCTAAGAGAGTTGAAGTGATAAACAGCATCCCTTTGCCAAGAAATAAGAAAGAAGTACAGGTATTTTTAGGCCAAATTAATTTCTTGAGAAGATTCATCCCTAACTATGCAGAGATAGTTAGGCACATAACCAATATGTTGAAAAAGGAAAATGAAGTAAAATGGTCCCAGGAGTCTAGAGATGCATTCACAAGGATAAAACGGGCATTCGTTGAAGCTCCTGTGCTAGCAGGGCCAGATTACAAAAAACCATTTATGATTTTCTCATTTGCTTCACCTCATACCATTGCTGGAGTGTTATTGCAGAAAAATGAAGAGGGATATGAACAACCCATAGCTTTCTTCAGTCAAGTGCTCTATGATGCTGAATTGAAATATAATATACTGGAGAAGCAGGCTTATGCCTTGGTAAAGTCCCTTAAAGCTTTCAGAGTCTATATTTTGCAATCTCACATCACAGCCTATCTCCCTACAACAGCAGTCAAAGACATTCTGGTTCAAGGAGACAGCGAAGGTAGAAGGGGAAGATGGATTGCAAAAATCCAAGAGTATGATTTGGATATAAGGCCTACTAAATTGGTGAAAGGACAGGGACTCACCAAGATGTTATCTGAATCAAATCATCAAGCTTTGGGCATTAATCTGTCTGTGATAGCAAATGAAGAATCAGAAAAAGAAGAAGAGCAACATGGACTAGAGATGGCTACTCAAAAGATACATGTGAAATATCTGACTAGTCCTTGGTATAAGCAAATAGTTGAATATTTGTTAACACTTAGCTGTCCTCCAGGATGTGACAAGGTGAAATACAGAGCTGTAAGGATGAAATCTCAAAAATATGCAATTGCCAATGGGCAGCTCTATTGGAGAGACCCTCTAGGCATATTACTTTTATGCCTCACAGAAAATGAAGTGCAAAATGTAATGACAGAATTTCATGAGGGGATATGTGGAGGACATTACAGCTGGAGGGCTACCACTCATAAAATCTTGAAGGCTGGTTTTTACTGGCCGAAATTGTATTCAGATTCTTTTGCTTGGGTTAGATCGTGCGAAAAATGCCAAAGATTTGCAGAAAGGCAGAAATTAGCAGCATTGCCCTTGATCCCTATTCATGTAAATGAACCATTTCAGAAATGGGGGTTGGATTTTATAGGTGAGATACATCCCCCATCGAGTGGCCAACATAAATGGATATTGACAGCCACAGACTATTTCACGAAATGGGTGGAAGCCATACCCACCAGAAATGCTACAAATGCTGTAATAATGAACTTTATAGAAGATAACATCATATCTAGGTTTGGTTGTCCTGCAAGAATTGTAACTGACAATGCACAGGCTTTCAAGTCGGCCAGGTTCGTAAAATTCTGCCAAAGATACAACATCATCCTCACTCATTCTACAACATATTATCCATAGGGAAATGGTCTAGCAGAGTCATCCAATAAAACCTTGGTGAGAGCCCTTAAGAAGACAATAGCTGAAAATCAGAAAAACTGGGACTCTCAATTGAAGTTTGCTCTATGGGCAAATAGGATAACCAGTAAAAGAGCAACAGGGAAGTCACCCTATGAGCTGGTATATGGACGGGCTGCAGTGTTTCCTTTGCAATTAGCATTGCCAGTGGCACGTTTCATGCAGGAGAACCAGGAAGAACCCGATGGCATGATCCGAAGAATTAATCAGCTGGTAGAATTGGAGGAAACAAGGAACCAGGTAGATCAGAGATTGATAGAATATCAAGAAAAAATGAAGAATGTCTTTGATCAGCACGCGAAGGACAGAAGTTTTCAGGTCGGAGACCTGGTTCTTAGATGGGACGTTCGCAGAGCAGAAAAGGGAAAACATGCTAAATTTGATTCATTATGGTTTGGACCATTCAAAATAGTGAAACTGGGAAGAAACAACACCTTTACTCTAGAAAATCTACAGGGTGATTTGTTGGATGCACCCGTGAATGGCCAGTTCCTCAAGCCTTATTTTCAATTCTAACCCAGGTTGGGAATACCAGATTGTATATACTGTATATAGTTTGTTTTGGCTTTTATTTTTATAAAGGAAAAGAATGTTAATAATTGCTTGAAGTAAAAGTGCAGGGGAATTCAAAAATAAGATGAAATATTTAATGGTCTACGTGTTCTCGACATGCCCGAGGACGAACATGTCGTCCCCAGATGGAGCCGATGTTGTACATATCTACCTCTGCCTGTGAATTTTGCCCCGCTGCCTCGTTCGAATCCATTTTTAACCCCTGCCGTGGCCTAAAATCTCATGACCCTGCTTGATATTACCATCCCCGCCCGAAAATCTACTTTACAGTAGTTAAAAACCCAAATTTAAATAATCGGGCCGAGATTCTTAAGAGTTTTACTCCCTCCCACTTCAGCTTCCATATGACCCGAGTCTGAAAACCATAGTTCAAAGCAAAAAAGGGGGCCTATTGTCTTAACGATCGCACACAATGCTGGCCGTCCGATCTGGCTCAAATCAACGGCGCGGAAATCAGCTTATACGAAGGGCCCGCGCGCATCAGATCGTCTGTATTTCATGACCCACCATTTCACTGTCCCCCGATGCAAGCGCAGCCGTTGATCTCGTTTTGAGATCGAACGGTCCTAGGTCAATCACAGTCCCGCCCCCAATCGCGATCGGAACTTCTAAAATGTACCACCCCCGGTCTCCCCGCTTCATCTTCCGATTGCGATCTCCGATTCGGGTCCCACTCCCTGCGGTCGTGTCATCATAGTGCATCAGTGTACACCGTGTTTCTCCTCCATCATCCACATGTTCCGGTGACGTGTCATATTTTATGAACCTTGGAACCGTTTATTCGTTGCCGCTCCATTGTGTCCTGCATTGTCACCCCCTGTTTCTCCATTATATTCGTGTGTTTCCTGTCACCCTGCATCTTCTCAATATCTCGCCTAGTCTGTATTGCCGATTCCATGGCCGCTGTTGTATCCACGCTCCCTGTCACCGAGTCATTTTCCTCTAATGTTTTGCGGGTTTTGCAGGTTTTAAAACGACTTAGTTGGCGCTTTAACTCACCGCCTCCATTGCAAAGATCTGAAACATACTAAAGGACATATCCCACCGGCGAAATTAAGGAAAGAAGCCGAGGGTAGGTGGGAGAGGTGACCGCCATTAAAGAAGACATAGATATGGATTCTCAAAACTCTCCAGATGCGTCCGCCCCGCATTAAAGATCCAGGACTCGAATCCAAAGCCAAGGGCCGAGAGTACAGTACTGAAATACAGATTGTTCCAAATCTCTTACGGTAGCAGATCTTCCCTCAGCCACGGGCAGCATATTGCATATATTTTATTATTCATGTCTTGTATATGAAGAGATTTTTATCTCCCAGCATTTATTTCTTTAGTCAGACTGTTAGTTGTATTCATTTATAGTTAGTCATTCATAAGAGAAGGCGCGAATGTTTTCCGCCATTTTGGTTCAAACTGAGTCATTAATTGTGTCTTGTCTCCCTCCTCCTCGAGAAGTTTCCGTCTTCTCTATAAATACTCAAAAATAAGATTTTTGAGGGGTTCCAGATTTCTATCAGCAAACTGTGCAGCGAGAAGACTTCTGCATACATTTTGTAACATTTCTGTATGAAGTTTCAGAGCCCATAGGGTCTCAGTGAGAAGGGGTTATAACTGTATTGAGGATTCTGGTCTTTGGTATCTCACAGTATGTAATTTCTCTTATGTGTTAATACATTATCTCATTTCATGCAAATTGTCTTCTTGTATCATGTTCTAGAATGTGAGTGGCTCACTAGTTTGCAGTAAGGATTCATCTTAAGTGGTGCCCTTTCTGGAATTAGTCAAGTGCTTTAAATAGGCCTAGTCATGATATACTATTCCATGTTCACTCTTTCCATATTTTCTGCTATATTAGTTGCTTGAGGAGGGTGCTTTTAAAACGCCATTGTCATATAAGGATTCGTAAATTGGTGCGCCCTGATATGGTTCTGTTGTGTATCTGGGTATCAGTCTCATGTCAGCTAATATCTCCTTATGTTTCCTCACTGCACTCACTTCCTGATATCTGATTTCTGTGATATATTATTTGAATCGGCCCTCTTTACAGTAAGCGGTCTCTTAACTGTCTGATGCTTTCATGCTAAAGTTTTACATGATGTTCCTACATTATTCTTATCTTTGTGTCAGCTTCTGAGAGAGATTGGTCCCATTCAAAACTAATTTCCTTGTTCAAACAAGAGATAGTAAGCGAGTTCTTGGACTGACAACCCAAACTAAAAGGGCTCCTTGCTATATTAAGATGTCCTAGGCACTGGTCTATGGCAACTCTAGGCTGTCTCTAGGAGGGTGACAAAATCATCCACAACAACAGAAGGATGTGCAATGATAAAAAACAGTAGTGAGAGGCGCCTCACCTCCTCTCCACCAAATGAAGTAATATGTAACTAACCACCGGTGACCTGAAAAATCTGCAGGAGACAGTATATCAGCGTTAATGTATCTCTGGGAGTACACCAACTAAATCCCTACTGCATAGCCAATGAGGACCTCTGGGAACGAGGGAAAATCCTGTCCTCTCCTTTATATGCCAGTAATAAAATATATGTCTTCCTTAGTGGGCGTGTACCATTGGTTAGGACCAACACGGAAAGCCTATCGGTTGGAATTCCACCTGAAGATAAGTTATTGCAATAACCCACCATGGCCCTTCAGGGATGTAGCCTCCTCATAGAACTTGAGGAGGCCTAACTCTGTTAGGAGTGCCTAGGTGGCCGGGTGAGGGTACATATATCTCTCCCTCTCTCGTGCCTCCCACAGGAAAAACATGTTATACTGGTTCACCATATGTTCTTGTTGTTCCCTCTCTTTTATCCTTTGACATCGCTGAATGATTCACATATTAAATATAATTTTTTTATTAAATGAGATATGCATTTACAAATACATATATATATATATATATATATATATATAATTTAAAAAAAATAAAAATAAAAAAAATTCAGTGCTCCAAAAAAAATAGTCATGCACCAGTACCAGTGCATTTGTTTTTATCCTGCACCGGATGTGGTGTGCTTGGAAATTTTCAGCGCACCACACATAATGAACTGTACTTTCTTAAGCGGTGAATTGACGAAACTATCCATCCCAGGGCAGATAATTTTGTCATTTCACCGCCAAACATTAGTTAATGGTCAACGGTGCGGTCTTTTAACCGATAGTACCATTGAATATGTACAAATTCGGGAGGGCGGTGCACTTACCAAACTACTCGTCCAAGGGTGGATAGTTTCGTCAGCGCACCGCCCTCCTGGCATCAATACACTGTCAAAGTTGTAGTGGTATAACCAACCTCACCATTGACTATGTACCAGTATCGAGAGGGCAGTGCAGTGACCAAACTATGTGCCCCAGGGCATATATTTTAGTTAGTGCACCACCCTCCTCATATCAGTACATGGTCAACAGTACGGTCGTTTACATGACTGCACTGTTTACTATGTTGAAGTTCGGGAGGGCAGTGCACTGACCAAAATATCTGCCCTGGGGTGCATATTTTGGTCAATGCACTGCCCTCCCAAACTTGGACATAGTCAATGATGTGACTGGGTAACCGACCACACCACAAATTTATGTATTGTTTTAAAAACAGGGTGTGTCATTTCGGTACAGCACCGAAACTGGTGCAGTTACCACTAGCACCGATTGCGGTGCGACATGTTAATTAACTGGTGCAAGCTTAACACCTCGAGCGCACCTCATGGGACACACACACACACACACACACACACATATATATATATAGATATAGATATTTAAATGGTGAAGTTATGATAAAATTTTTAATTACGAAGAAACAAGTAAAATACATGTACATTTGGGCGTCGAGGAGGCATATTTGTTGTATAATTTCCAAAACTAAATTTTCCCATCGTTTTCCAAAATTAGAAATCGAGATGGTGGGCAATGGACAACAGCAGTGCGTGCAATGGGAGCATCGATGGCAGGGTACCTCATACAAAGGAAATTCACATCGGTACTTGAGAGCTTTGGAGCACTAAAGAAATGAAAAATGCAGATTTTTGATGTAATTATTTAGTTATTTAACCCTATTACGGTGCACGGGGTTTTTAGGTGCACCAGATGGTTTCTTCCAACCACACTAGGTTGTTTCAGTTTTGGCACAGGTTTTTAGGATGCACCAGGGCTGAATCTATTTTGAGCACCAGTGCGCTACAATAATTAGATGCACCAGGCGGGTTTGTGCAGAGAGAACGGTGTCTCAGTGTGCCAATTTGTATTACGTACCGGTGCTTTTCTAGTGGAATGGATTGGTGTGGTGTAGGATGAGAAACACACCGGACAAAAAACATCTACAAAAACCTCCACCCACCAACCTCCTCTAGAAACCTCCTCTACAAACATATATTTGGTCTATTTTTATAACGGGTTCCTTGAAAACATCTACTAGACGGTCTTTTCCTTGTAGTGTTCCCTTCAGAAAAATTGATCTTATAATGTTTATTGCTAATTTTCTAAGAAATTTTCCTACATCCTACTTGAATTATTATATTTTTCAAAAATCACATGTCTTGGATTTTTCCATTTTGGTCCCTTTAGTTTTCCATTGATGCCAGAAAGTTTCCCCTGCAAAAAAAATACTACAAGAATTTCTATAAATGTTAAAAACTATGTTGATATGAAAGAAATATGTACTTGAAGATCTTCATAATAATTCTAAATATTCTTCATTTGAAATTAGAATTATGGAGTTGGTACTATAGACTCAGATCTTTATAAGATAGTAAGTGAACTAAATTATGCTAAAATTTATATTTTTTATTAAATTGCTAAAAATTAAGTGTTTATAAAAAATTGGAAATATTATGCAGTTGTTATTGAATTTGAAACAATACTTGTCTACTTACTAGATATAATAAATACTAATAGAACCAATACTAGATAAAAACCATGAATACATTGAAACCCCACTATAGGAAAGTCTAAGACAAAAAAATATTAATTGCAACATGAATGGTATGATGAAGCAACAATATGATGTAACAAGGAGTACTACTTTAAACTTCGTGATGAAGAAATGGATTGAACAATGCAAGAAATATTAGTGATATTCTATAGGAAAATACGAATTTTCTATAGAATACTTCCTTGTTTTGAAACAACATGACATGCTTAATATTAACAGTTGTTATTCCTTGATTATTTGAAAAATATGAAAAACACTGACAGCTACTATTCATACACCATGTAGTCTTCATCCATTATTATTATTTTTCATAAATCTATCTATGTGAATCATTTTTCTTGTCAAACATAAAAATAATTGATTGCATTCCCAATCGTCACAAGACAACAAGCTAATGAGGAAAATGAGTATCAAGGTACATTAGAAGATATTAACCTGCACAAACAAATGTATTTAAAATGAGTCACCTGCAAAATTTGTTAGTTAGCATACACTGATGATTTCCCACTACAAGAGACTTGCCATTGATGCATAAAAGAAATGGTATTATAAAACATCTCTAGTATTGATCTGAAATGAAAAGTTGAGGTTGATGGGACAAGATATGCTGGAAGAAGGGACATACTAAATCCCCCATCGTCTAACAATAATTTTGAACCAAATTTATTTGAAAAGGTGGACCAATAATTGCATGCAAAATTAATTAAGAACTTTTCTAGCTAGTAGCCTAAGTTTCAAGAAAATATTATGTCTTACTCTCTAGTAAACTTGTTTCATAGTTATACTTATTCTTATCTTTACTATTTTTTTTATTCTTCTATTTGATCCTATATTAATTGAAAAATAGAATTTCCTTCAAGAGTAGGAATACTTCTAGTGCATCAATTTTCATAACGGGGTCTCAGTTAAAATCGTACCCAATTCTGAAAAATTATACCTTGATGAGTACCAACATATGATAGGTTAACTACTCTTATGGATATAGTTCCAAGAAATGTTGAAATATGGAGTGGTATTGTGGTCTGAGCACTGTTAGAAACCAATTTTCAATACAATATTTGTCTCCTTGGCTTCCCTTGGTTATCATGCCATCAATTTATTTGGAAAACTTCTCATCAAACTATAGAGTGCAAGAGGGATCTCATGATAAACATGCAAGAAATTATTCAATCTCTAGCTCTAGTATCTAATTTTCATAATATGTTTTCGATAAATATTTGATCTCTTCCTCATGCTAAAAAGGATAACTAGAAGAAACTTTTAAATCCTCTTCTTGTGAAATTTTTTCATGGATATTTTTCTCCTTTACTGCTTCTTAACATGTAGACTCATCCCTAATGAAAATTTTGAACCTTTGGCAAGGATCTTTTCTAGGAGTGCAAAATATTCTAGTGGTAACATGCCATCCTTTATTAAAAAAACTATTGAGCATCCTAAAACTCTTCTCTTTGGAATGTAGTGCATAAAACAACGTAAACTTTGAAACGGGAACTATAAACTGCAAACAGGAACTCTAGCCAAAAAGCCCCAAAAAACATGAAAAATGACCCAAAAATGAAAAGGGTGTATTCCGGAACGAGGTTTTTTTTTCAGTGTAAATTTGCAACATTTTTAAAATATGGCAGTAAAACCAATTTTCATGTGCCAAGAAAATGGAAAAAACACACAATGGTTGGTGCTAGAATGGTGCTAGAATACCATTTTTATTTTCCGGGTACAATTTCATCCTATTTTTAATAATGGCATTAAATATAAAATAATGACATTTTAAACACATTAAAATTCTAATCATTTTAATACATGTCATTTAACATATAATATTATTACACTAACAATCCCTAAAATTCTAATTGTTTTCAACCATAATGTTAAAGATAAAATATATTTCACAATTTTTCACCCATAGAATTAAAAAATATTAACTTTTCAAAATATTTCAACCATGATATTATGAACAAATTATATGACTAAAATAACCCAATCAAACATAAATTATTTATCCAAATTATTGTTGCATTGTCAATATTTTAGACAAATGAATTCATCATAATTAAAACATATAATCCAAAAAACATAAAAATGAATCATAACTTAAAATATCATTTTCATTTCTCAATGCAAACATCATTTATATCAATTGTATTACACAATTATTCAAAATAAGTGATGTTTTCTTGCACACCATCAAAATTCACATCTTCAGATGAATGACTCGATGCAGATGAAGATGTTCCATATTCTTCTCTTTCATCAACTAGTGCCCCATCTGAATCAACATGCATGCCCACTACTTGAGGTTTCAAAATTCTTGTAGATCTATGATTGGGTTCAGCAGAGTGCCATCTCAACATTGTTTCATGTGGTAGCCACCTCTTAGGAATCTCTATCATCCTGGAGCAAAGGGTTCCTCTCTTTGTTAAATTGAAGTCATAAAAAAGTATGTCAACTTCCTCCAATTTTAATAGGTTTGTGCGGCGAGGATTTATATTTTTACCCTTTCTTTTTCTCTTTTTTCCATTTTTGTTATCAACTACAATCCTGGCTTATACACACCATTGAATGGGTGTGTGTTTGTGGCATACCAATGTACTTCAACACCTGTAACATCCTCCTTTTCTGTAATCACCTTTATAACCTTGGCAACCTAGAATGGATAGCCATGTGGATCTTCATGTGCTAATACTGCGATCATGTAACCATCCTTAATATCATGCACTGAACCTCTGTAAAGGTTTTCCATGGCTTCACGTTGTGCACGAGATCTTCTGGAACCAATATACATTTCTCTTTCCTCCACTTGTGTAGAATTAATAATACCATGTGATTGTTGTTGTTCAAGAATTTTTGTTTCCTCCTGTTCATTTGACACATTTTGTGGCCAAATAAATGGAACCTTCAAAAGCATATCTTCATTTGCTGGTCTTGAAAGGATATCACTCTGATAATTCAAAAAGGACTCCCACCAAACTGAATCAACAACATCAAAGTACTCATATATATATCTAATGGTTTTTTTAATTCCTTCCAGGCATTCAGAATAATCTATATCTCTCTCTTGCCTTCGTGCATTATGAAATTCACCAACTGATTGTAATAACAATATATTTGACGCAAATATTGGATGATATGGAATGAACTTCAAAAATTCCAAACCTGATGATGGCACCCATTCTGTAGTTTTTGAATACGTCTTGCCCCATATAAGTGTTTTCCCATCAATTTGTTTGATATGGAATTGATTTTGGAAGCTAATGTCATTAAGTTGTTCAATTCATTTCTCTTGACCATGCGATTCGAGAATAAACCTTCGCATGTCAACAATTTATTCTAACACATGAAAAATAGGCTCTGGCATATATGATTTCCTAATACATTCAAAATGATGGCAAGCTACCAACATTATTCCTCCTCAATGTTACTAAAAAATGACTGAACATCTGATCAATATGGTTGTGAGTGCACCCAATAAGGAAACCAACCTTTACCTTATGAAAAAATCTCAATTCAACAAGGATTTTTATATATAAAAAACAATCTGATTTTTGTTTTCATAACAAATGTTGTCTAATTGTAGATACACAATTTTAGGAATATTACCACCCCAATGAGAAAGCAAATCATGAATTATGGTTATTGTCATATTTCCATCATCATGAATTTTTGAGCTGTGAAGTAAACTCTTGGCGACATTTTCCGATTGAAGACCATGCAACCGACCAAATGAAACTGGATAAAATTTTCCTCTTGGAATTTTTCTCGTGTGCAAACAAAATGTGGTAGAAGTATTTTCTTCTGGTCCATACCATCAATTATGAAACCCAAATATTTATTTGGATTATCATAACACTTCTTTCGATGCTTGTACAAATTTTTCCTTTCACTTCTTTGTTGTTTGCGATGCTCTTGAAGGGCTTTAAAATGGAATCTACACATAACATAAAATAAACGTATTAATAAATGAATTTTCATAGTTTATCACTATACAATTTAAAAATATAATGTTATGAATGCTTAACTCTTTCTGCTCCTTGACATTTATCCCTTTTTTATTTTAGAGAAGTATATGTACTGTAAAGCCCCATCCTTGTCTTCTTAGGGATACAAACATTGTTGAATTCTCTCCTCCATATCTGCACTAAATATTGATATGTAATAAAACGACGATTTCCTTCAACACCTTCTGCATATTCCTTGTATAAGTTGTAGATTTCTCATCTTGAGAAATTATCTGGAATATGTATTGTATCTCTATTTGGCTTACACTCTCCATGTTTTGAAAAGAAGTCTTGCAACCATGACATTGCAGTGTGTGCTAGTGGACCAAACTATCGTTTATGATGAACTTCTGAATAATATGTAGGATCCTTTTCCAAATTATCTTGGATTCTTGATAGACAAAAATTTCCAATTGAATGAATCATTTGGAAAGCATTTCTACAGAGAAATAAAGACCCAATATGATAATCATAACCTGCCAGTGTAGATTGCATGCACCACACTAAACATGAATTCTACATGATTTTATTCATTGAAAAATAGTTATTCATTTTCTCTAAATAAAATTTTAAATCCATATGTTTCAAGCAATCCTTTTTACAACAGTCACTTGAAATGATCTCATTGATAGAACTTCTTCTCTTGAGATAACTACTCTACCCCTTGTATAACTAGAACATTTTGAATTGATACGAAAAGGTTTACTCCTACTCCTAGAAACAATATTTGTTGGCAACATCTCTATCATTTCATCATTCTCCGAACAAGCATTTCCATGATCATTAGGAGGAATACTATTCTTACTATGATCATTTGCAATATAGTTAGGAAATTCACCACCATCATTTTTTGAAAAATATTTATTACCATCTTCGGCGACATGAAAATTTTCAATACCATTATTTGTGGTTTTGAAATACTAAATTGGAGGATATTATTCACCATTTTTATCTTTCCCTTCATCACTGCTACTCTCAATGTTCATAGGATTAGGACTATGTGGAAATTTCGACTCTTGATTTATTAGAAAATTTTCATCTCAACCTTCATCACTGTTGCTCCCATTGTCCATATGATTAGGAGTAAGTGGAAATCGAGACTCTTGATTTATTGGATTTTCTTCATCCTTCTCTTCATCACTACTACTCTCGAAGTCCATAGGGTTAGGAGTAACTATAAAATGCGACACTTTATTTACTGAATTTTTTTCATCTTTCCATTCATCACTATTTCTCTCATAACCCTTCGTATTAGGATTAAGTGGCAAATGTGACTCTCTATCCACTGAGAATTTTTCATCCTGCCATTCATCACTATTGCTCTCATAATCTTTAGGATTAGGTCTACGTCGCAACTCTGACTCTCTATCCAATGAAAATTTTTGATCCGACCATTCATCACTATAAGTGGCAAATGTGACTCTCTATCCACTGAGAATTTTTCATCCTGCCATTCATCACTATTGCTCTCATAATCTTTGGGATTAGGTCTAAGTGGAAATTGTGACTCTCTATCCAATGAAAATTTTTCATCCAACAATTCATCACTATTTCTATCATAATCCTTAGGATTAAGACTAAGTGGAAATTGTGGTTCTCTATCCACTGAGAATTTTTCATCCTTCCAATCATCACCATTGCTCTCAAAGTCATTAGGATTAGGAGTAAGTGGAAAATGTGAGTTTCTAGGTTTTATAAATTCTTCATCTTATCATTCATCATTGTTGCTCTCATAATCCATAGGATTAGGAATAAGTTGACATTTAGACTCTCTATTCATTTGAAAATATTCACCAGTAATTTTTTCACTAGTTCTCTTGTTATATTCATCAATATGAATAGAGTTGTTACATGATGAAGATGTTGATGCTTCAAAAAATGAAACTTCATTATCAGAGGAATCCATAACACTCAAACAAGAAATGGTGAATGATACAAATGATCTCTCACAATTATAATATATAACTAAGACAATGAGAAATTCCCTCCAAAAATTCCCTCCAAATTTTTTTGATGAAATGTTTTGCTTAAGCATGTCCCTCCAAATTTTATTTAAACAATTTATTTGAAAATTAGTTATTAAAATATTCTCATAATATGGAACTTAATTTCGAATTAAATTTTGTAGACATTTTCCTTAATAATTGTATTCAAACTAAAATAATTTTAATTAAATTATATAACTTTGACTACATTATAAATTTTATTCTCATAATATTCATCAACATTTTTTATCCCACATTCACCTTGCTGTAAACAATTTTTTTATTACCGCTTTACCAAAAAAATTTCACTATTCCACACGTGACGTCAATATTTCTCGAGGTTTGTTCAAAAGCTTGGAACGAATTTCTAATGGAACAACATTGTCAACGGGAGATTCTCACTTTTGGAAGGTTAGTTTTGCTTCTATTATTCCAAAATTAGTAAGCTGTTAAAATTAATTAAATTCAAGTTATTTATTTCCGTTAAAAAATTACGACCTTTTTCCATTAATTCTTTTAGGTAGAAAACATTTTTTTTATATCTAGAAATTAAAAAAAAATTAATATGCCCATTATTAGTGGGCCAACTTGGGGAAGTACATGGCTAACTGGCCAAAGTGGGAGTGCCCACTGGCCCCATGGACAAACATATGGGTAGATTCTAAGAATTCCCCCCCTGCTTGCCCAGGGGGGTGGTGGGCATGCCCACTCAGGGCCTAAGCCTGAGGGTTCCCTTGGGAATCGGCCTCCTGCCACGTAAGGGGGGCTGATTCCCAGAATAAATTCCCTGCCTGGTCTCGGGCGGATTCTGCCCTATGGATGCATCCGCTCGCAACATGAAGACGATGACGTTGTGCTACGGGTGGATGCGCGGCGCCCTCGAGCTCGGGTGGACGCCGCCCCATGGCACCTAAGTGGTTGCCCTCGGGCACAAGCTAACGTTGCCCCATGGGTGTGTCCACCTGAAGCACGACGCCTGTGTTGTGGGTGGATGCACCCATGGGGAAGTGTCCACTTGAGCCCAAGGGCGCCCAAGGGTTTTCCCAAGCCTAGACAGGGGGTCGATTACAATGTTTAAGTTTTGTGCAACCAATCTTATTAGATATGCCTCTCTAAATGTACTTATAAATCTTACCCATCCTATGTATTAGATACCTCTCATAAAACTAGAACATATCCAATGGGAACAACAACAAGGTTATAAGTATGTGCATCTTGGACTAATACAATTTAGTGTTAATTCTCTTGTCAGACCTGGTTTAAATGTGTATTTATTAGCTTGTTTAATTGACTCATGCCATAATAAATTCATTGATGCTCTACTAGGTGGTTTTGAGGTCCCTTTGCATGATGGTCCAGTTTGGTCATCTATCATTCCACGATACTAAGTTTCATTAACCAACCCCCATATCAATGAATTGCTTCAAGCTGACATCCATTTTTATGGCTTTGATATGTCTGGGAAATCTAATATTTCTCAGTTACATTCCACTTTTTGTTTAAGATTTGTCTCCACAACTCTCCCAGCTCTGAATCCTCAGCTTAATCATAGAGTAACAACAGAAGGAGTGGTGGTTGGACCTGGTAATGTCACCCCTATCACAATAGGGTTTTCTCAATTGACAATTCCTGATGAGTGGACAAAATAATACAATCCATTGTCTCAAAGGTATTTTCTGACTCCAGAACCTGAAATATTGTCTATTTCTGAGTCAAGTAGACGACCAGTCAAAACAATGACACTACAATACTTAAATTCCTTATTAGAAGTCACTCTCTCAGAAGTCATGATACTTCAAATCTCAGTAGGCGTCTGGCAAAACATAAGTACGGATCCTCCTCTCAATGAAAATTCTGTATTGCCTCTATAATTCCAAGTTTTTATAAAAAAATTCAAGTCTTTCATAGATCTCAGTCTATCTTGAAATAGGAACATTTAGGCCAATATGCAGAATGTCATGAATGTATACATATTGCCTCTCCAAGAGACATTAATTTCATGAGATATACACTACCCAGACAAAAGGCAGGGGATGATCTAGAGAAGTATATACTCCCAAAAAGGAGACTTTCTCCTATAAATTTTGTTCAAAAATTTGAAGATGGGAATGTTGTAGCTTATGTGGATTTTCTACAATATAGGAAATTACTGTATGAGAAACCCCAAGACATTATACAACTTCGAAACTATAACAATTATCAACTCACATGTGTAGTACATAATCTAGATGACATGTCACAAGATGTGCTTAAAGTACAATCCCATGTGTCAGGACTCCTTTATAGTTTAGATGATTTGAGTCAAAAAGCTTCTGATCATTTTGATAAGTTAAAATATGTAAATATGAAGCTAGAGAAAATTATGGAAGTAGTAGTAGATTTAAAGTTGAGTTTGGAAAAAGAAAATCCTAATTTAGAAGAAGCACTTACTACAACAGAAGTTTATTGCCTGACATTCCCGCTAGAAGAAAGAAACCCAGAGGATAAAAATACTCCACTACTACTCAAACAGTTATCTATACATAATCCTATAGTTTTCCAATTTTAAAATGTTATTTCATTTGATAGAGAAAAATTAGCTCTAGTTCAATCACAAATACCAGTATTTGATCTGCCACCACAGAATAGAGAAGAAATAAAAATGGTAAAAGAAGAAGGAGAAGGATCTAGAAAAATACCCAAGAGTGCAGATGGCAATAACCAAGCTGACCTTTCAAATCTACATGGGAAAAATGGTGTAATGCCAAGTATGGTTCTCCTGGAAAAACTACTCCATATGATCCTTCAAATACTAATGAGTTCCCTACTCTTAGTTGAACTAACATCAATCAAGCTCCAATGACAAATATGAATTGCAAATCTCAAAATGAAATCCTCATGGCAATCCATACTTGGAGTGCATGGGTAAGCACTCAAAATTCCATTCACAAAAACAGAGTCTCATGGTCAAAATTATCTTTAAGGATAACTTAGGCTTTCTAAGATAACTTAGAATTATGGTGGTCTAGAATGAATGAATCTGACAAACTCAATATTATGAATAGTGATAAGCCAGTCGCCGAGCTTGTCAGGGAAGTTCTCCATGAGTTTTATGGATAAATTAAGGTTGATGGCCATAATTATGCGGATATGTTAATGAGCCAAAGAATTTGTGATATACAAGAACTTCCCGAGTTTTTCTGCACAATGCAGGATCTTCTTTATAAGGCAAGAGACCCACAGAATACAACTTATTTAAGAAATATTTGTCTGTAATGCCTGGCAGAATCCCAGATCTTTTCAGGGCTAGATTTGAAGCTAAAAATATAGATATTGAAAATCATTCTCTTGTAGGAATCCATGAACAAATTGTATTTACTTTGCATAAAAAATGCCTCCGAAGAAAGATAGCCAAATCAGTAAAGAAAACTTTCAGATCTTTCAAGAGAAATCAGTCTTCTAGTTCTCAACCACCCAACACTATATCTAATGCTGAGTCTGACCTAGAAATAGAAGGTGAAGAAACTGAGGAAGAAGAAAATGAAGAAGAGAAAGTAGTTGAACTAAATTGCATGTGGGAATTTATCCTTCCAAATGAAGTACAACAAGAAGCTTTTCCTGTTACTACTAGAAGAAAAGGACCTTATGAAGTTAGCCAACCAACTTAAAAGAAGAAAACTTCAAAATCATCTTCAAAAGATAAAATAAGAAATATTCTTCTAAGGTTTCACAGCCTAGTCCACCTTCAACAAATTCTCCATCTACATAAAAAACCTTGGTATTTTCTGACACCATGGATATAATATTGTTGAAGATATGAAGAAATTAAAGGAAAATATTTCACTACATGAACTTACCAAATTGAAACAACAGAGGAAGATATTGCTTAGAGAACTGAATGCAGTTCTTGCTTCACAAACTAACTACTACTATTATATCTCACGCTGCAAATGATTCAGGAAACCCTCCTACTTCTTCAAATGAGGTTGATCCTTCAGATGTCATCCTTATAGCTAATAGATTTAATTCACATACACATCCTTTTCTTCTAACATACGAAATTTACAACAGGAATCTTCACAATTATTTGATTGACTTAGGATCTTTTTTAATATAGTACCAACGACAATTTGTGCTAAGTTGAATATCACTCCTCAAAAATATGTTTTTCACATAGTACAACTGGATAGAACCAAAGTTGAAATCCTATGGGAAATAAATTCAGTTAGTGTCTGAATTTCAACGAATCCCAACATTAGCCAAATTATTGATATTTTAGTAACTGATATTCCAGAATTCTATGGCATAATTTTGAGTAAATATTGGTCTAAAAAACTCCATGGATATTTTTCTACATGTTGGTCTCACATGTGGTTACCTTATAATGGAAAACCAAATCAAATTCGCGTTGATCATGAAAAACACATGAAACATACACTAACTGAATTTCAAGGTGACAATGAGCTAGTAGCATTCACCAACAATATTATCATAAATTACTCAGTTGAACCATTTTTATGGAATTTTAATGCTAAAAAATATCCCTTTTTGAATAACTTTTTCATTTCACAAATTGAAAACTTCTAACAAACATATCTTTCCAAAAGTAAAAAATTTGTAAATAAACCAGTAGTAAAAACTCTGTTTTGGAATTTGTACTTTTATGGTTCCAAATCTAACGATGGTTCAGGAGCTGATTGTATTCTAGTGAGCCCAGAAGGAGATAATACCATGTTATCTTGCATATTACCATTTGAGTGTACAAATAATACTGCAGAATACGAAGCATTGATACAAGGATTGTATAAATCAATTAGTCTTGATGTGAAATATTTGTAGTTATTTGGAGACTCAAAAATCATTATTAAATAGGTAAGAAACACTACCCATTGCCTTTCTAGACATCTTAAGCACTATCAAACATTATTTCAAGATCTCACAAGTCATTTTTTGGCATTTAATTTTTCCCCTATTCCTAGATTGCAAAATGCTAGTGCTGATCTATTAGCTAATGTTGCATAAAAACTCATACCATATGAAGATTTTAGTCCTGATAGATTCTCCATTGAATTGATTATTAGACCATCCATTCCTGATAATGTCACCAATTGGCGAGTCTTCAATGACAATTATGATATTGTCTATTTCTTGACATCATAAGGGTCATATGATGACCAAATCTTAGATGAAAATGAGTATGAGTTGTAGTTAAAGCAAAACATTGAAGAAAATCTAATACCTAAATCCGTGGTTAAGCTGGAAGATCTTTATGATCTCAAGAATAGATTTAAGAAGATAACCAATGCCAAAATTAAAAGTTCAAATTTGACCTGTGAATTAGTAAATCTCGGTACAAATGATAAGCTGCAGAACATCAATCTTGGTCTTGGTTTATCTCCTTGTGAAAGATCATCATTCATTCAGTTGCTAAAGAAATGCAAAGGAATCTTTTCCTCGGATTACACTGATGTCAAGACTTATGATACCTTTGTTATACAACACACGATACCCATGATCTCAAGTGATAAACCAGTACAGAAAAAACCAAGGAAAATCCACCCGAACCTTGAAAGTCATATAAAATCTGAACTGAACAAAATTCTCAAGGCTACGATCATATTCCATGTTAGACATTCAAAATGGGTTCCCAATCTAGTGCATGCTAGAAATAAGAATAGTTATATTCGCGTATGCATAGATTTTAGAAATCTAAACAAAGCTTGTCTGAAGGATAACTTCCCACTGCCAACCATGGAGCAAGTATTGCAAATAATAGTTGGTTCTGAGCTTATGTATTTTCTTGATGGATTTTCAGGATATAACCAAATCCTAGTACATCAAGATGATAGATTGAAGACCATGTTTAGGACAAAATGGGGAACATATGCTTATCAAAAAATTTATTTTGGTTTGATTAATGCAGATGCCACATTTCAAAGAGCTATGGATATAGCCTTTAAAGGACTCATTAACAAATATATTGTAGTTTACTTGGATGATATCACTGTTTATTCCAAGAAATGAAGTAGACATTTGAATGACCTTAAACAGGTCTTTGAAAGATGTATGAAATATGGGATTTCACTAAATCCAAAAAATTCTTATTTTTCTTTGAGTGGAGGCAAGCTTTTAGGATTCGTTGTATCCAAAAAGGGTATTTATATTGATCTAGAAAGGATTAAATAAATTGAGAAAATCTCTTTTCCTCACATTAAGAAATCAATGCAGTTTTTCTTGGGTCAAATAATTTTTTTTGAAATGTTTGTTCCTAACTTTTCACAAATTTTTTTTCCTTTACAATCCATGATCAAGAAAAATTTGATATTTAAATGGGGTCACATTGAAAGGGAATCATTTAAATTAATCAAGCAGGCTATCATCAATGCTCCTTCTTTGGTCGGTCCTGAATTTTCAAAAAAATTTGTATGATATACATTCGCCTCAGAAACATCATATGCATTTGTTTTAACGCAAATTAATGAAGAACAGATTGAAGCACCAATTTATTTCTTAAGTTCAAATCTACAAGGTGTTGAATTAAACTATTCTTCTTTTGAAAAATAGGCATTTTCCATCTTTAAAGTAGTAAAACATTTTAGGCCATTTCTCCTAAAACCTCCCACCAAAATCATTGTTCCATTTTCAATAGTAAGACAATTATTGATGCAAAGGGAAATGGGAGAAAAAAGGGCCAACTAGGTAACTGTTTTACAACAATATGATGTAGAAATTAGACTAGCTAAAATTGTTAGAGGTCAAGGTTTTTGCAGAATTTTAGTTGGAGCATCTGATTCACCAATAGAAGAAGATCCACGTAATGATATATAGATATCTGAGTTAAGCTTCAATGATATTGAATCTTAATATGATGATCTCATATTTTACTTAAAAAATGGATATGCTCCTCTGTAGCTCAATTACAAAAAGAAAAGAGACTTAAGATAAAAAGAAAAACAATATCAGATCACCAATGATGTCTTACTTGGAAAAAACTATGACTCTATCCTATTAAGATATCTAGAAAAAACTAAGTCATAAAAGGTTTTGCAGGAACTCCATTATGGCTTAACTAGCGAACATTTTGGAGGAGACACAACAACACAGAAAATTATGCATACTGGCTATTATTGGCCAACTTTGTTTAAGGATGCACATCAATATGTAAGAAAATGTAAAACCTGTCAAATTTTTGTTGGAAACCTACACTACCATTACAGCCAGTCAACATTGAACAACCACTCGAGCAATGGGGACCCGACATAACAGGTGAGATCATTCCTCACTCTTCAAAGCAACATAGATATATTCTTACAGCAACATATTATTTCACAAAATGGGTGGAAGCAATTCCGTCAAACGTAACTAATTCTGAGAACATCATTGAATTCATTGACCAATTTATTATTACCAGGTTTGGTTTACCAAATTCCTTAATTTTTGATAATGCATCTTATTTCTCAGGCAATGCAATGACAAAATTTCCTCTTAAAAGAGGTTTCAAACTTAATTATTCTACCAATTATTATCCTTAGGGAAATAGTCTAGTAGAATCAACCAACAAAAATATCATTAGAATTATAAAACGAACTGTTGATCAAAGTCAGAATAAATGGCACAAATATTTGACATTTTTTCTATGGGATGATCGGATTACACAGAAGGCTTCAATAGGAACTTCTCCATTTCGTATAGTTTATGGGAAAGAAATCGTTCTTCCCACAAACGTAGCCATTCCTTCTCTAACCCTAGTCCAGTTTATTGAATAAACTCCTTCTTCTTCCTTGCAATTGACACAGGCACAAATCCACAAACTTGAAGAAGAAAGAAATAAATCCAAAATCACACATGCTCACCATCAGCAGTTAGTAAAGACTTCCTTTGATGAACACTCTGTTAGCACAAAATCATTTTAGCTAGGAAACCTAGAGTTAAAGTGGGACAAAGCACATGAGGAAAAGGGTAAGCATACGAAATTCCAAAGAATGTGGCTTGGACCATTTCAAATTTCTGAGCTAATCCACCCATCAACATTTTTATTGCAATATTTATCAGGCAGGAAAGAATCCTTGCCTGTAAATAGGCATATTTTGAAGAAATACTTTTCATAGAAGATAACCTCTTCTATGACTTTTACATTATGTCTTTTACTTTTCATAGGAAAATAAAGTTGAAATAGTATAACTATTGACTTAACAATAAAGTTTCTTTGAGTATTTTATTATTTACACTTTTAGAAATAGTTATTGTTAAAGAAATATTTATAACATTTGAAAAATAAAAGGGTTTTGGCTCTTCGAAAAATTTCTTGTTTTTCACAAATTCATTTGTTCTTTGAGAAGCCTCCAACTTTATAAAATACTTTTGATCTATTATCTGTCA
Source organism: Pinus albicaulis (assembly GCA_034641835.2). Lineage (NCBI taxonomy): Eukaryota > Viridiplantae > Streptophyta > Pinopsida > Pinales > Pinaceae > Pinus > Pinus albicaulis. The sequence goes on from CM076569.1 coordinate 786,191,541, forward strand.
AGAAAAGTGTCTTTAAACAAGTAAATGACTCTTTGTAGATAAGCATTTTTAACTCTAAAATTTTCATCCAAAAACTCTTAAGGAGTCAATGATTCTCCCCATCCAATATTTTTTTCTCTCCTTAAGGATTAATATTATGAAATAAATTTTCAAAAAAGCTTAAAATATTTGGTCACCAAATGAAGACAATGACTTTTAAGTAGCAAAAAATAAATAAAAAGGAGGAAAGAAGAATAAGTATATGACTTAAGATTTACCTTTAAAAACCAAATTATTATTTCAAAGGGATACTGAATCATTGACCGTTTAAAAGGTAACCCTGTCAAGGTTATTAATACCTAATTGCAACAAAGGCTCTACTTGTGACAAATGAGGATATTTTAAACTACTATGCAAAAAAAAATTGCTACTTTATCTTTTAACCCAATAAATACTTATTTAGACAAAGGAATTTTCACCTTTAAGAGGATATCAAGTGAATTTTAATAAAGTGATTTTATTTTTATGATTCAGAAAAATATTACATATCTTAAATTTCATGTTATTTACATTTAGTGAACTATTTTTATTTTGAAAATGTCATAAATTTCAAAATTATCTGAGATAACTGGTTCTCCCAGTGAATCGCCAATTTTTTTACTATGAAACAACCACCCCATTTATTTTTAGATCGATTAAATTTTTGAATAATAAATCAGGACCCTTTTTCTGCTTTGATCTTATCCCGCTTAGTGCAAATCATAAATTTCTAAGGTAAAAATGTTGGAACACATGTACAACTTGTGAATTGTAATAGCGCTAAGATACTTTTCAAGTTATATGTGAATTTCCCCTTAAAAAGGTAAGAAGCCCTTATAACCATAAATCACATCACTCCTTCCTAAAAACAAACCAATAGAAATATCATTCGAAAAGTGAAATGAGATAATATTAGACCCAATAGAACAATAAACAAAATTTAAAGATGTCAACAAATACGATAAAGCACAATACTTTGAGTTATATCGCTTATTGCATCGTACAACATCAAGCTAAACAAAAAGTCATGTCTTCTTCAATAAAGTGTGATATGTTATTTGCGCAAATCGCATTTCGCAAACACTCATGGTCAAGATACATAATATCAATGCATGTACAATGTGTGATTTGAGATATATTATTTATAACAAAGTGCTAGAAATGATCTTTAGTTAATTAATTTGTTAAAAAGATCTCATGATATAAATCTTATGATATTGGAAATATATGGTAAAACACGTAAAAGATTGGATAAATGTTTAATGAGATATTAACAAAATTTATAGTTTCAAGACTCGAAAATATTGATATCTTTCTATGGCATGTTTTAAATAAAAGTGGCAGGTTTATGATTTATGTTAATTAAACTATGTTTTCTCTTTCTACCTCTTCTCTTCATCTCTACTTTGATTTCCATGTTTGCTTGAATTCAGGAAATCACCTAAGAAAGAAATATCAGCAAAAATGATGAAGAAAGAAAAAGAAATTGCCCAAAAATATACCTCTGAAGTCACGGATATGCCTCCACTCTTATCAGATACTACTTGCAATAAGGACAGTGGAACCACTTATGGGAAGAAATGTAAAATTTTCTTGAAGGGGAGAAACCAAGGGAATTGAAGAAAGAAGCAAAAATGGATGCACCTGACACATTGGAGCCTTCCTATTTCGAGGTTTCATGTGCCTTTTTACAAATGATAGCTGCAAGATCAAATATTTTACCATATACTGATATGGTGAGATGGGTCATTGGAAATGTCAATGCCCCAGAGAGAACTTTCAAGAACTCAAGACAAGAAGACATGGGTTCATTTACCCCTGAAAATTTGTGCACTATGTACCATCTTCCAAAACCATAGAAGGTTTATGATAAAGCTTTTCTTGAAAGGTTTGCAAAATAAAATGAAGACTAGATGAAGGTAGTGAAAGAATGGAAGGCTGATCGCAGCAAATTTAATCGAGATAAACTTGGTATGCATCTAATTGCACAATTACCAACACCCTACTGTTTTATAGAAACAATGATGTTTAGGTTATTTTCCAAGCATGATATCACCAAATTTTCTATTGAATGGGTTCCCCTAATAGACGCTTCCGTCAATGCTACCATTATGAATTGGGCCAATATCTTATCCAATAATTTGGCCATAAATATTAGAGAGTATAGACAAAAAAGGGTCTTTCCTACTAGAGCAATCCCTCCTTTTCACATGAGTGTATACATTATGGATGCCATATGTTTTTGTTCAAATTTTCCTATTGTGGGTTGGAAATGGACTATTCAAGACCCTAGTCCTAATCATGTGTATCAAAAAGCCTTGTGGGAATCTGAATTTCATTCTCATTTTTATAAAGTTTCAATGGATTCATGTTACCTATCCACCAAATAATTTTAATGAAAGAGCCCCCAGGATTTCTAAAGAGGCCAATGCAGACATTATGCTTGTAGCTAGATGGTTTGGAGAAGAAAATTTTACTTATATCAGAGTTTTTGGGAGTATTGTGTCTCCCCATCTTTTGCCCTATTATGTCCCAGAAAAACTTTTGGCCATGGAGATTGCATACCAAACATTAAGAAATGGTATAACCAAGCATCTCAAAGATTCAAAGAAGTCTATTTGGCTTATGTTTCCAGTACAGTGTGGTACCTTTTCTCTTTTTGATATAGGTCACACAGAAAAGGAGATCCCAAATAATACCTCTTTGAATCTGGCTTGTATGCCAGGAAGATAGTATGACCCCAACAATGTTATTCAAAATTTTACTACTGCTCTTAAAATTAGACCATTCATGCATAAGAAAGATGATGATTTTTTTGAAGGAACAAAGAAATTTTCAGAGGTATTGAACATGGCATCCAAAAAACTCAGTGTAGCAAATATCAAATCTTTCCATGACTATAGAAATAAAAGATTGGAAACAATCCCATTTGGACTTGTTCCAAATAGAGGAAATTAGCGAGCCAACTCCTCGTTTAAGCCTAGATGATGATTCGAAATATATGTCTAAAGATGAATCCAAAGAGAAATTAGTTTAGGATTCAGAACATTCCCAAAATGAGTCCCAAGATTTAGATTATTCTAAAAAGGAATCTAAAATAAAGATGAAAGTCCTAATAGAATAATTAAATATGTAATTAAAGGAATTGACATACATGTTGAGGAAAGAACTGATGAAGCTGGATTAGAAAAATAATATTCTAAAGATCTTCAGGAAGTTCATTCTACACCTAAGTAGACAGTAAAATCGCAAGTGGAGCATTTAAGCAAAGAATGGTAGAAGTTTACTAAAAAACTCCAGGTACAACCTAATCCTAATCTTGAAGGATCATTAAGTGTTCATACTCCTGAATAGATTCAGAAACTACCTGAAATAGAAATAGCACTTCAACAAACTCCAAGTGTTCAAAATCATGAAATCATCGTGACCTTCCCTATTGAAGAAATTGTTTTGAATATTGAATAAATACCTCCATTGGAAATTTTCTATAGTCCAAATCATAAATTTGTAGTGAAGAGGAGAGAAAGAAGAAGAATTTATGAGTCAATAACAACCATTAATATTGAGTCATTAGATGTTGTTTGGAAAGACATTCATGTCAATCCAACTGAAGATCTTACTAAAATTTCACAGTTTGCCGGAGAATATGAAAATGCTACAATTGATAAAGTAGAAAAAGTGCAACTTCTGCTTAAAGAAAAGAAGAAAGAGTTCAAGAGATAGAAAAACAACTAGAATAGGAGAAACATAATGTCAATAAGCAAGATGAAATGAAAATAGCACAGTTCCAGAAAGAATTTGAAAAGTTGAAATTGCAACATCAAGTGCACATCTCTGAAAAATGTGCACGGATAGAAGTAGAAATGGAAAAGCTCAAGAGTCAACCTCAAACAGAACAATTCATTAAAGAAGTGCTTGAATTGAATTCACATTTGAAACATCAGCAAGATATTTTCTGCCAACAAATATATGATACTATCTCATACTGTGAAATAAGTAACATATTGACTCAACACATGGAAAACAGAAAGTTGGAATGTGAAAGAATTGATAAGAAAATTTCTGAATTTATTTCTTGTCAAGAATTTGAGGAAGGGAAGAAGGTTGATCTCCCAAGGAATGAAAAATATCATAAATTTATTTTACTCAAAGATTGAGAGATGTAATTAAAATAAGCAAAGAAAGCGGCTTCAACAACAGCCAACATAGCAAGAAAAATCATTGATTCTATCAATGAACAACTTCAAAATGCCAAATTTATTGAAGAATGTACAACTGAAGAAATTCCAGAGGTCAAGCTATTAGAAAAGTAGTGGAAGGAAATCATTGAGAAACAGGTAGAATCAATTAAACAAATAACTAAATTGGATCAAGAAAATTACGGGAATTTATTGATCAGACCACATAACCAGTGCATGACTCTGCGCTCCGTAACTGATTCCATGAGAAAGGCGGTGTCAACACTTTCAAATGTCGTATTCAAAGGAAAAGTGAGATCCAAAATCACTTAGCTGACCCAACTTAAGCCAATGATGCATATTTTCCAACTCAAAGATCAAGTGACATAAAGAAATCAAACCAACTAAGCAGTCTTGCCATTTTTAATTTCTATATTGTAGTTTAGATTACTTATTATGAGGAAGGTTGTTTGAAACCTCCTCACTTTTTTGTGTAATAATACATTTTTAACTTATTTATTTTACTATTTAAACCTCTCTCATGTATTTAGAGACAGGTCCAAAATTTTTCCAAAAAACAATTTTTGAAAGCTTGCACTTATGTACTTTTGTGAATGCTTTTGATAATATATATGGAACGGGATATACCTTTTTGAAAATTGGAGCATGCTTTACTAAAATTGCACTTTTGAACTCTTGAAGTATATTTGGATTGAGAATAAGCAAGTCAAAATTATGGATTTCATGAGTAGAACTTATCATATTTGGTACTATTATATTTTTTATTAAGTCTTGAATATGATATTACAATAATTTCTCTTTATATTGTGATATTTATGCAATTTGAATTATAGTTTATCATTCATGCACTTTTGTACAATGTTTCAGCTGTAATTCCTTACCAAATACATAGAGAAGTCGATATATGCGATATATTTTACTTAACTATTTTGACTAACTATTTAGTCAAAATATTTATCTTACATAATTTTCATCTATTTCAGTAATTGAATGATATTTATTACCTTTTACTGTAAGATATATTTTTCGAATGCATTGATGGTAATTCTTCCTAGGTTATAGATTAAGTTAAATAATTAAATTAAATAGATGCATGTTTTTTTTACCTAGATAGATTATTTCTATTAGTTTAAAGTCATTCTTCATTTCACCTTGTATCAAACACATAATCATCATATCAATTTCTTTGCTGGGAAACTAGTCCCATTATCCCTAGTCGAAGCCACTATACCAAACTAAAAAGGAGATGCTTTAAGGTCTAGACTGGATGGTTATCCCCCATGTTGTTGCAATGGAATTTCGGGGCTTCAACAGGTTTTTATGTCATGGCTAATAAGCTAGTTATGTGATGGTTATAAGTATGGATTTTCAATGTACTCTAGCTATATCTAGTTCAAGGTTTGATAAGTATTTGATGGTTAATAAAATGATGGGCTAAAAAGTGTTATTGCAGATATTATGAGAGGGCATTAGACATTACTAGTGATTCTTAGATAAGTTTCAAACTCCTATGTTTAGATATGCATTCACGACCTGTATATTACATGTTTTCTATATGTTTTACGAAATGACTATCATGGTTAGGCCTGGTTAGGCAAATTCCTTGATCAAGTTTTGTATGTTTAGCATTGTCTTCAAGCTATTTATCATTTTGGAAAGTCTTAGGAACTTTTGGGCAGTGGCCTAGAGGTTTTCCTAGAATTGCGGCTCAAATCATGGGACCACACCCGCTAAACTAAGGATTTTGGGTTGCAGATGCACTTAGGTAGGCTTGTGCATGCAGTTGGAGGGTCAAAAACACACTCAAGATTTTGGATTGGGTTGGGAGTTCGGGTCACTGAAAAATCTATCAGAATTATAGTTTGGTCACATAGGGTGGTTCTTTGGCCTCTGTGTGTCATGTAAGCCCTGTAGGATGTCAAGTTGGAAGAAATAAGTCTCAGTTGTAGGTGCCACTTCCATAACTAAATCCTGGAGGTCAGGTCATTTTATAGTAACTCTTCATCTCATGTTTACCCTGGCAGTTTAGTGAAATTGGGTAAATGTGTGAGGGGTGGTTACAATGATCTTATGGTTTATTTGTCATGGTTTCTATTCTGGTTATATGTTGGCTATAGCCATCATTTTATGATGTGCTCTAGTTATGGATCTTGTTCATGATTTGATAAATTATTGAATGATATATGAATGCATGGGCCAAAAAGTATTGTTGCATCTAGCTTGAGAGGCCATAGAGCCTTCTTGGTTATTTTAGGACGTTGTTCAAAATGTTATGATCAAATATGAATTCATGACATTTAGCTTGTATGTTTACTATCTGTTTGACGAAATGTCTATCTTGTATTAGGCATGTCTAGGTCAAGATCATTCTCAAGCTTTGATTGTTTAGCATTTTCATCACCATTCTCATAATTATGGAAATTTACAAGTAGTTATGGGAAGTGGTATGGAGGATAGACTAAAAAAGTGGCATAGATCTCCTGACTGCATGCATTGAACTAAAGAATTTGGGTCATAATCACATGCAGGCAGGCTTACGGGTGTGGTTTGAGCCTCATAACCAAATGTAGAGTATGTCAAGGGTGTGTGGTTGGATATTAAACCTAGTGAAAAGGAGTTGCAGCTCAGGGATTGGTCAGTAGGGGTGGTTGGTAGGCTCCTGAGTGATTTATAGTATTTGAGGGATTTCAGTTTACTTCCATTTTATAGATTCCACTTCCATAATTGCAACATGGAAGTTGGGTCAGATCATAGTGACACTTAGCTCATGTTTACCCTATAAGTATTTTAAAAGTGTTCAAATGTGGGAGGGGTGGTTACATGCTCTCTGTTTGAGGATAAATAATGCCAACAAATAGTCATCAGAGCTTCCAATTGAATAATTGCAAGAAGATACCTAGCAATGAGAAATACTCGTTTCTAGTAAATCAATCAAGTGTCTCTCACATTCATGCTCTGATTTTGTTCAATTGAAAAAAAAATGAACATGGATATGCCATAAATAGATAGCCCTTTCAAAAATCGATTTATGGAATATCATCCAACACAGTTATCTCATTAGGGGAATTTTGAGGTCTAAAATGGGCCTCCTAAGAAAAATGTACAACAAAAATAAACTTTATAAGAACCAATAGGATTCAAGATGATGATGTCAACCATGGGGGATGATTCACCTTTTTTTGAGTAAAAAAGTAAAAATATAAAAAAATAATAAAATAATAAAACTACTTTTTCAACTCGTATTTTCAACTTAACTCCCTAAGGTTTTACTAAAATTTCAAGTGGTAGTACTCGTTGGATGAAAATTTTAATTCCTCATCCAAGGAGTACCCATGTTGCATACTTTTGATGGACCCTACTACATGAAAAATGAGAAATACATGAAAACGCGTGTTTGTAATCACATTTTTCATGTATTTCTTATTTTTCATGTAGAAAGGTCCATCAAAAGTATGTGAAATGGGTACTCCTTGGATGAGAAATAAAATTCCTCATCCAACGAGTGTTTCTGCTTGAAATTTGAGCAAACCCATAGGAAGATAAATTGAAAATACAAGTTGAAAAAATAGTTTTTCCTTTTTTCCTTCTAAAATGTGATGATGTAATCAAATCTCATTTTATTATTTCCACTATTATTGTATAATTTCCTTATGAGGCCCATTTTAGACCTCAAAATTCCCCTAATGCCATTTTTTATTTTATTTGGTAAAAAATTATTGAGAGTGCTTCTACCAAATAAATAAGTTACTCATCAAATCCACCACCCAACTAAAAAATCCATTCTAATATTTTCAATTCAAGAATATTTACAACTAAAACAAGGAAGATTTGTAGCATCTTAACCTCAAAATATTCACAAGAAATGTTGTTATGTGTGCTTGAAATGGTTTTAGACATTTTTGTTTTCCCTTAAGAAGATACCACTTCCTTTAGCACTCTGAGGATTAATGGAATTTGGGTGAACACCCTTTCATTTGGCCACACACTACCAAAGAAAAATTTGCTTCTTCAACGTTGATTATAGCAGGAAAAAATATATGAATTATTGCAAACTATTTATGAAAACTTTCATTTTTAGAAGTGAACACTGGTGTAATAATTTATGGATATAACCAATTGAGCCTTAAGCATTTGGAACCATGGAACCTCCTTTGACACCTATAAACTCTTACATTATAGTTGTGATTTAGGGTTTGAATACAAAACTCAATTTGGCACTTTCACCCTTGGACACATAGGCAAGGGTATGAGTATTCAGTTGGTCTTAACATCAGGGAATTGTCTTAGATGTTGACCTAAAACTTAGACATTTGACAAGACCTGGTAATTTATTTTAAAATTTGTGTGCCAAATCTTCACCATTTCATTGGTCTGCTACACATGTATTGATAAAATTTGACTCGACGATCTCGAAGTTTTGTTTTCAACTGGGCATGATGGTTCTCTGGCAATCTTGACATGATGGTAAAAAACCTGGGCACTTAGGTACCTTTACACTTGGCACTGTGCTTACTTTTTTATATGAGACACTTAACTATTTTTTTTATATATAATGTGGGATATATCCCACATCAATGTGGATAATTAATATATATTAGTTATAAACATCAAAGCATCCAAATTCCTTTGACGTTTCATGCACTATACAATGCAATCGTGGACTTGTCCCTTGGCTTGATGCTTTGTATGTTGGTCTTTTTGATTGGGATTTGGTGCTTGGTTCAAAACCTATGTTGTCTTGGATGGTACTCAATTTGCGTGTAATATTTTTTAACAAAAAACACTAATACCCTGCATAAAGACCCGAGAACAAAATAGGCACTTTTAAGACCAAAAATACAATTTTTTGTAAAATTATATTATTTTTTGTCAATCACCAAAATGGTGATAATAATTGGATACCAAGCGCTATGGAATGAATATATCATTATGACAAGCACTTTCAAATTAAATGACAACGCTTGTTTAAAACTTGTGAATCGATGTTTTTTTAATATCCCATAGGAACCCAACAACCCATATGATACATAACTTTTAGTAAACCTCTGGGGGTCTATGTATTGTCCTCTTCTCCATAAATTGGGTCACAACAATGGGTATTTGAACCTTAGATCTCTCATTTTTCACATATTTCACATTACTTCGATCACAAATTGAGTTCCCCCCCACGACACTGGTCAATCGATGTTTTTTTAAGACTGACTCAAATGTCAAACTAAGGAGAGTTGATTTGAAAGAAATATTGCATGCAATAACACCTACACAACCAGTTATGTATGTTTATAATTTTTTATCAGACATATTTATCAAGGTGTTATTTATGTGGAACTAAATAGTATCACATGGATTTTAATCAAATAGAGCCTCAACATGTGAATTTAAGAATTGATAAGCACACACAACCGTATTTTTTTTAAACAAATAAATATTCCACGCAAATCCAAAACATGCTTTATCTATAATAGTGCTTTAGCTTTGGGACATGGTAATGAAAAATTTATATTAACTACAATTTTTCCATCATGGGAACATTGATTGTGAAAATCTCCATAGCAAAAAAGAATCACGTAAATGTTAGCTAACAATGCCTATAAATGTCATACAAATAAATTATGGCCACAAATAACTACAATAGTGATAGTTCCTTTTAGCCATTTGAAATTTCAAAGTGTTGGGTATGTATTATATTCTTTCCACGACTAGTCACACGTGGGGGGGGGGGGGGGGTCACAAGGGGGGTGACAGCCCCCCCTATTCGGGGTCCAGGGCAACGCCCTAGGAAATTTTTTTGGACTTTATTTTTCAGTGGGTGGACCCGGCCATGGTTTTGTGCATGGTTTTGCACATGGTTTTGGGCCATGATGGTTTTTGGCCCTTGGTATTTTGTAAATCTAGTCAAGGGAACTACGGTTATGTTCTAATCCAGGGTTAATGGAATGGGGTTTATGTATGCTTCGACATGTATATATATGTGTTGTAACACTAAAATGAATATAATGAAAAATCAAGTTGGTCTTCCCGATTTGGGATCCAGGGGAAAATCTATGTGTTTATCTATTTTATGTTTTATGTTCTTGCTATTGTTTATTTTCTATTTTTAAGATTCGTTTGAAAATAATTTCTGTACAAGGTTAAAACCAACATTTGGTATCAGAGAAATTTTGACTTCAAGGGGACGCCTTTGCTACTAAGGGGTTTTTTTTTCTCGGGCCTAAGGTAGACCCTGTTCAGTGGGAGATCTACAGGATCAATTCTTGCGGTGAAAGAAGATGGTGAGCGGCAGGAAGATAGAGATCGAGAAATTTAATGGTCAGAGTTTTGAGTTTTGCAAGCTCAAGATGGAGGATTTGCTGGTGGATAGAGATCAGTGGATCGTGGTAGATCTGGGTACTAAACCAATGGTAATGTCAGATGAAGACTAGAAGAATCTGAATCGGAAGGCAAAGAGCACAATATGGTTGTGTGTCTCAGATTCAAAATTGTTGAATGTATCTAGGGAAGCTATGACGAAGACCTTGTGGGACAAGCTAGGGACTTTGTACCAATCTAAGTCTCTGGTGAATAAATTTTTCATGCGGAAAAAGTTGTATAACCTAAGGATGAAGGATGGAGACTCAGTGACAGAGCATTTGAATGCCTTCAATAATGTGGTAAGCCAACTATCATTAGTTGATATTAAAATATCAAATGAATATAAGTGCATAATTTTGTTGTGCTCTCTACTAGATTCATGGGACAGTCTGGTTATTACAATAGGTAGCAATACAACTACCTTGAATTTTGATGACATTATCTCGGCCTTGCTGTCAAAGGAAATGAGACGAAGAAATATAGAGGGTCAGAATGGAGATGCCTTATTTGTACGAGGAAGGTCCCAAAATAGAAACAAGAATAAGGTTTCGAGTGGGAGATCTAAATCTCGTGGAAAGTTTGTAAAGGTGTGCTGGAAATGTGGAAAGGAAGGGAACTACAAAAAGAACTGTAGATCTAAAGCTCCTAAGAAAGGAAAGGGATCTGATGATGCTCCTTCTACAAAGGCAAAATCCACCTCGAATGAAGGTGGGGATGTGTATTTGGCTTCTTCTTCAAATACACATGTAGATCGTGAGTCATGGTTGATTGAATCAGGTGCATCCTTTCATTTCACTCCCCATAGGGAGTGGTTCTACGAGTATGAGAAATATGATGGTGGTGATGTATTCTTAGGTGATGATAGGAAGGCCAGAATCGTTGAACGTGGAAAATTCAAGCTAAAGCTATAAGATGGAAGGATTAGAACACTTCTTGGTGTTCTACACATTCCTGCACTAGCCATAAATATGATTTCTGTAAGCAAGATGGATGATGAAGGTGTAAAAAAAATGTTTGAGAAAGATAGCTATAATATGGTTCAGGGAGCATTGTTATTAATGTGGGGAGATTGGATTGGAACTCTATACAAGCTTTAGGGTAGCACTGTTATTGATGGGTGCAATAATTCTCTGGTTCTCGAAAGTGGAGCGAAAAGCCTAGCGGAATCTGGAGAAAAGACCATGCTATGGCATCAAAGGCTTGGACATACTGGAGAGAAGGACCTTCGGATACTGCATGGAAATGGTATGGTAGAAGGTATGTCTAATAGCTCTCTGGATTTCGATTTATGTGAAAAATGTGTACACGGGAAGCAGAATCGGGTGAGTTTTCCTTCTGGTGCTAAGAGGGTGAACAAGATATTAGAGCTTGTGCATATTGATGTGTTTGGAACTGTGTCAGTTCCTTCACTGGGTAAGTCTGTGTACTATGTTTCATTCATAGATGACTTCTCAAGGAATACATGGATATATTTCTCAAGGAAGAAATCTGAAGTCTTTGACAGATTTAAAGAATTTAAGGCTCTGGTGGAAAACTAGAGAGAGAAGAAGATAAAGGTGTTGAGGACAGATAATAGTGGGGAGTTCTGCAAGAAGGAATTTGAAGAGTTCTGTAAGAAGTGTGGTATAGCACAGCAGAGGACTACTCCATACACACCTCAGCAAATAGAGTTGCAGAAAGAAGGAACAGAACACTGATGGAAAAGGCAAGAAGCATGCTCAGTGGTACCAGGTTAGGACAAGAATTCTGGGTAGAGGCAGTGGAGACTGCATGTTACTTGGTTAAGATATCACCTTCATCAGCGTTGGAGGATAAGAATCCACATGAGGTATGGACTGGTAAGAAACCCTCTCTTTCACATCTGAGGGTATTTGGATGTGTTGCATATGTACATGTTCCAAAGGATAAAAGGAGCAAGTTGGATAATAAATCTGAAAGGTGCATATTTATTGGGTATAAGGATGGTTTAAAGGGTTACAAGCTTTGGAACCTAGAAACAAGGAAGGTTGTGTATAGCCGAGATGTGGTGTTTAGAGAGGTGAAAGATGTTGTTAAACATGAATTCCTACCAAAGGAACCTGAGAAGATAGAGTTTGAGCTAAAGGAGGATGAATCAGACTCTACAACAGAAGATGAATTAGAAGAGGAAGAGCCACAAACTCCAGCTGTGAGAAGATCAGTATGGGAAAGAAGACAACAGAAAGGTATAGTCCATATGCTTTCTGTTCAAATTTTTCTTTAACTATAACTGATGATGATCCCAGAACCGTTAGGGAGGCACTAGATTCAGAGGATGGAAAACTCTGGAAGGAGGCCATGGTTGATGAAATGGAATCCTTGCATAAAAATGAGGCATGGGATCTAGTGGAGTTGTCGGCTGGAAGGAAGCCCATCGGGAGCAAATGGGTGTTTAAGAAGAAGATGAATGTGGAAGGCAAGGTGGAGAAATACAAAGCTTGGTTGGTAGAAAAAGGTTATTCCTAGGTGCCGGGAATTGATTTTGGTGATATTTTTTCTCCTGTTGCCAAATTTACTTCTATTAGATTACTTTTATATGTTGCTGCTGCATTTTATTTTGAGGTAGAACATATGGATGTGAAGACAACATTTCTTCACGAGGATCTAGAAGAGGAGATCTACATGAAACAACCTAAAGGATTTATGGTGAAGGGGAAGAAAGAACTGGTATGTAGGTTAAAGAAGTCTCTGTATGGTTTAAACAATCACCAAGGATGTGGTATCATAAATTTGATACCTATATATGGGGATTTGGCTTCACCAGAAGCAAAGAGGATCACTGTGTTTATTTTAAATTAATTGGTGACCATGTTATTTATTTGGTCTTGTATGTGGATGATATGTTGTTGATTGGAAATGAAAAAGAAATTATCCAAGATTTGAAGACCTAACTGTTCAACAAATTCGACATGAAGGATCTTGGTGCTGCAAACTATATTTTGTTCATGGAAATTAAGAGAGATCGGGCAAAGAGGAAGCTCTGGTTAAACCAGAGGAAGTATATCGAGACTATATTGCAGAGGTTCAATATGCAGGATAGTAAACCAGTGAATGTTTCGATTCTTGTAGGTACAAAGTTGTCTGCTGAACAGTGTCCCAAGACACAAGAAGAAGAGGAGGATATGTCCCGTGTTCCATATGCAAGTGCAGTGGGTAGCCTGATGTATGACATGGTCTGTACTAGACCAAAAATTACACATGCAGTGCGATTATTGAGCAGGTTTATGTCAAACCCAGGGAAGGAGCATTAGACAACAGTGAAGCAGGTTTTCAGATATTTGTGTGGCACTAGTGATTATGGCTTGTGCTACCAGGGAAGACCAGGATTGGAAAGAGTATTGGACATTCGTGGTTTTTTTGATGCAGTCTAGGCTAGAGATCTGGACCAAAGAATATCTACAAGTGGGTATGTATTTAGCCTATTTGGAGGTGCAGTCAGTTGGATGAGTAAAATACTGTCTATAGTGGTTCCTTGAACTACACAGGAATAACACATAGCAGCCACTCATGAAAGCAAAGAAGCAGTTTGGTTGCAGAGATTGTGTTCAAGTATGGGGTTGGTGCAACAAGCTATAAGGAGATTGTGATAGCCAAAGTGCAATTTTCTTGGCTAAGAACCCTGCTTATCATTCAAAGACAAAGCACATTGATGTTCAATATCACTTTGTGAGATATATGGTTGAGGCTAAAAGGGTATTGATGGTAAAGGTGGACACTTTGAATAATGTTGCAGATGCATTGATGAAGTGTGTGAGCACACAGAAGTTCTCTTGGTGTAGAGAAACAATGGATGTTGCAAAGCTAGCCTAATGACTCAGCTCTCTTATGGCCCCCTGTGGAAAGAAAACAACAAGTGGGAGAATTTTGGGTATGTGTTATATTATTTCCATGACTAGTCACGCGGGGGGGGTCACAGGGGGGGCGATAGTCCCCCCTATTCAGGGTCCGGGGTAGCACCCCTAAAATTTTTTTTGGACCTTATTTTTTGGTGGGCGGACCTGCCCATGGTTTTGTGCATGGGTTTGCACTTGGTTTTGGGGCATGATGGTTTTTGGCCCTTGGTATTTTGGAGATCCAGTCAAGGGAACTACAGTTATGTTCTAATTCAGGGTTAATGGATTGGGGTTTATATATTCTTTAGCATGTATATATATGTGTTGTAATGCTAAAAGGAATACAATGAAAAATCAAGCTGGTCGTCCCAATTTGGGATCCAGGGTAAAATCTATGTGTTTATCTGTTTTATGTTTTATGCTCTCTCTATTGTTTTAAGATTCGTTTGCAGATAATTTCTATACAGGGTTAAAACCTACACAAAGCACATCCAACTGGTTTTATTCTCACCACACCATTTGATATTCATTTGTGATTTCCGTCCCTAGTGGCTTTGATGGTTTCTTCTCCTTGTTTCTCCCCTCTGTTACATTCTTCTTTGTGTTTTTCCTAGAATTTCTTTTCATGTTCACCATGCCTTGCTAACTCTTTCCTCATTTTCCGTTTATGATCTCTTTTCTATTCCATTCATTTTACAACTTTAGCAACCACCAGATCTTTCACTTTGACATCTCTCTTTCTAATCATGATTGATGTTAGTGTTGGTTTTTGTTCGACTAATGGAATAAAAGGTCTCATTTTTTACAACATATTGTTGGATTTATGATTATTCTTTGTTGGTTAAATATTACTTACATTGTTTCTATAAGCCTTTGTATTGTGATCTCTTAAAACCTTCTTTTTGACAAATAAACCATAATTTTTTGGAATTAATTCATTGATACAAAAGTATATTTTTTATCCTTCTCAGGTCCAACCACCTCTTCATTATTAAAATAGTTGCATTATTTTGGTTCATATAAGCATTATTTGGGAGAAAGTTTCATCATGTATGTGTGTAATTTGTGCTAATTATTTTAAAGTAATTTCCACCTATAGGAGTTTCTGCCAATGAATTATGTCTTGTTGAGCTGTTATCAATCAAAATTTTCTTGGCACCAAAAACACTTTTCTTATTTTATGGTCTAGGTTCATTTTTAAATATTTTTAGTGAACTTGGATGATCCATACTGTCCTCCCTGACACTAATTTCCTCTTCAATGGGAAAACATCCAGAATACGTTTTGAACATATGAACTTTTCTCTGTGAAATTTCTAAAATACTCACATCAGCCTCATCTAAAAAATTTTCTTAAGACTCTAGACCAGCTAACTTTAATTGATTGTGAGGCTTCTGATTAACTAAAAGTGACTTAGCTAGAATACATTTAGTCTGGTCCCTAACTACACTTCCTTTCAGTAAACGTGTAATCTCCATGTCATTGTTCTCCATCCCACCTAGTCACTTTTAGAAATAGAAGTCTGAAATAATGTCATTGTTAGGTAAAATCTTGCAGTAACCATTTGCACCATGATTTGGGTACTTGTCACTTCAAAACTAGATCGAAAAGAGTAGTATTTTAATGGATTAGCATGAAGGTGAACCTTGTGTTATAAAAATTCAGGAGAGGTGCTATTACTGGTGGCCTGAAAATGCATACCTTCAACTCTCACTTGAAATGGCTCCATATAAGAAAAGGCACCTTCATTAGTTGTATCTATGGGCTTGGTATCCATGCTCTTTTAGTTTTCAAATGGCCTTAAAATTGTTTCCATTCTCCCCTCATCACTTTCTTCGACTCGACTCAAGTTATCCTTAATTTGATTCTTAAAACCCATTGGGTGTTATTTTTTTTTTTCCATTTTAGTTGAATACTCTCAATAAGATCAGATATCTCATGTAGTTGGGAATTTGGAATTGCAAACAAAGTCTCCCTATTCTGGGCATTTTTAGTCACATTTGAGGCCTCTAGTTGTTCAACATCATAATTGTCATCACTTCTTTGACAATCATCCCTTGGAACTTCCTCTTCCATGCATATTTCCAACATTTATAGAGTGTCTACTTTTTTATCACTCTTACGAACAATGTCGTTGAAACCTCCATGATCTAGTTCCATGGAAGTAAAATTCACCTTTGTTTCCTTCACGGTGGCTCCTTTTGTGTGACCATTATCATCCCTTCGAGTATTATCCTCGATTTCCAAATTATTCATTATAGGTGATGGGTGGTCGTAATTTTTCAACTATGTCATCATAGGAAAAAACTTGGTTTCAACTTGTGATTCAACAACAATACAAGATGAATTATTTTGAGTCTGAGATTTTGTCTCCAGTGGAAATTCTAGTTATTGATATTCAATTCCAAAGACATTCATCAATGGATATGAATTACCTACAAGTTGTGGTTTATTCACTGCTAACTCAATCAAATCCTTGTCCTCTTCAGAAACCTCAAACCTGGAAACACCATTTGCATGCACATTTCTCCTTATTCCTGGAGGCTTCTTAGGTTTTGCAGTTCTTCTCCTCTTACCAATATCCTTCATTTAATTGATACGAACATGGCCATGCTTCACCCAAGAGTGAGAAATTATTCTAACAAATGGTGACACTACATTGGATTTTTTCTTCTTGGGCCCTCTCCCTCTAGGCCTACCCATCTGTTCTCCTTAGCCCCTCACCTTCACTTGTTTCTCCACGCCCTCAACATCTTCTTCCTGTGAAACATCATTTTCTTCATTTATGCTTAGATGGGCTTCAAATAAGCACTACCCTCCCTCATTTCCTCCATTTTTTACATCAACCAAGTCTTGTCTCTCCTCATTTTCGCTATGTCGGGCATCGACAAATTCTTATTCCTTCCCTTCTCCTCCTCTAGGGCATCTACCATCGAAGGTGAAAGGAATGTGCATCACATGACCTGTCTGATGTCATTCTTGTATCATTATATCATTTAAGGTACTTTTAATCGTTCATTTTCATCAATGAATATGTAGGTTTTTGGATTTGGAAACTAGTCGAAGGTTGATAAAACTCTATGCAATTTTGACAATCCACTCGCATTCTAGTTCTTATTTCATTTAATTCTCATATTGTTATACAAGCTACCATTATATCACATAATATATCAAATTGTCTTCATCCATGCTCTTCTTCCATATGCTATCCACTTACGACATTTCCTTTGCAAAAACTGGTGCAATTGAAAAGGAAAAATAAAATCAATGGAAATGAATGTTGTTTATATATGGTTCAATATATTCTCTCACCATTTTGTGGGACCTACAATTTATTTTAAAAAGAAAAAGAAAATCGACAATGCATTTAGTTGTTTGAACTACGCTCTTGATAAAAAAGATAGTCATAACTATAAGGCATGAGAAAAGTAAAAAAACCAATTTATTTATCTAAGAAATTCTCCAAACTTATAAAATAATTCACATTTATAATTTAAATATTCAATTAAATTGCATAACATATCACATCTTCTTTCTTCTATGCTACTATTTCCTCTCTACGGCCTTACAGTCTTTCCTTTAGAAACATTTGGTGCAATTGCTAGTTATATATTTTTTTAATTTTACCAACATGACATGTATCATGAAGTAAGTGTTTTAATACTTATAGTGGATTCAAGGTATAAATTTCATGGGTGCTCTTACCGGTAAAGAATTTTTTTTATGACATTTTTTTTCCCTTTGCATGAAGTTTGATTTTTTTTACCCATATTTAGATATCATGTATTATGATTTTTTACTACTTTTTTGTTGTGAATATAAGAATTTTTCTTTTAATATAAGTTTTGTGTAATAAAACTTTAACTTCTAGCTCAAACATAAAATAAGCTTTAACCAAGTAATATCATAGATGTATATTTTTTATAGTACTTTAAAATGATCTAACATATTCAATCATGTTTGTTCCTAATTGCAACTACTGATTTTAAGCAATTATGTATAGTCACTATTTATGTAATTTCAAAGGCTTTACAAATGATGCTAAACCATCCTTGAAATGTTTTCAGGTAGCTCAGTCAAACCCATTAACTATAATGTATTTTGAAGAGGAATAATAAATCTTAGCTTACAATTTGATGAGTTGGACTTAAAAATAAAACCTTATAAATAATAATGCAAGTTTGAAGCCACTTTTAAATAAGAATTTAGAAGGATTCTAACATTTCAAGGAATAATAATATGTAGACATGGATTTTGAAGAAACTCCTAATCTAGGCTAAGACCTAAAAGGATAAATGTATCAAAAGAAACATAGCTTCAATAAACACTCATTTGAAATTTCCATATCTAACCAGAATATATATTTTTTTTCTAATCAACCTAATAAATAAACCCATTTTATAAAAATTAAGATCTATTACCAATGTGCAAACATTTAAGAAACAACATAAAAATCTCAAAATCAAACTAAAATTCACCTACATAAACAAGAAGGGTGTAAACATCTGAGTCTCAACCTTTAAGTTTTAGGCCTCAATGTTCAATTTTTATGCTTAGATGTGTAAAATGTAGGATCGCATGGTGTGACTAATTTAAAGACACATTTTTTCTAATAAGTCCAAATATCCACTATGGATGAGCATATGCTTATCTTGAAGTCTTATTATTGTGGGTATTGCATAGTGCGATACTTATCTTGGAGTCTAAGCCAACAAAATCACTAGCATCTTTTGTTTTCTATAAATTTATTGGAAATTGTTTATATGTGTGTGCGTTTTTATTTTCTATAGTTTATTGGAAATTGTTTATATGTGTCTGTGTGTCTGAATCCATCAAATAGACCATCTGAAAACTTTGGTAACCATCATTAGTGAAGTGTACATTTTAAAATGACTAGTATTTGATGGTTAAATAAGGAAAATATGGGTAAATACTTTTCAAATTTAACCCTTGTGTTAATTGATACCGATGCAAGTATACCAACCATTGAGTCTTAGTAGTAGTCATAAATCAAAGACCAAGATTTATCTCAAAAGTAGTTATGTTTTTTTAAACTTTTTAATTAAATTAATTAATTAAAAAACTGAAAAGAAATGATGATGATTTTTTGGGCATGTGGTATCATAAACCATCATTATTGATTTATATTATTGTAACAAAACCTATTTAAAAGGTTAGAATCTTCACGATTAAGAATCCTTTTTTATAGTATTGTGACAAAACCTATTTACAAAGTTAGAATCTCCATGGTTAAAAATCCTGTTACATGATTTTTAAAAGTAAGTATATATATATATATAAATACAATTTCCATGATTTTTTTAATTTTCTTTTATTTTAGTGTGACATCTGTCATAAAGTGTTTGGATATTTATCATAAATTGATACTTATTTATACACCTTTACTAACCATTTAATTTGCAGGAATAGTAAGTTAACTCTCAAATCATGTATTCTATCTTGATCCTACATCTTGGGAAGGATAATTGTGCCTATTCTCTATATTACAGGATAATTGTGCCTATTCTCTATATTACTAGATTTTGAAAATATCTTAAAATTAGACAAATAGGATTTAGGTTATTAAGTTCAGGTTTCAATTACATGTATTGAGAATATCTTAAAATCATATGAAAGCCTAAAAGATCAAACAATTAACTTTGCTTTTATAAAAATTTGAAATATGACTAACATCTACAATAAAACTCAACTTAAATTAATATATAATATAGAAAAAAATTGATATGTTTTTTCTTTTCTTTTTTCTTTTAATTTATAATAAGTATTTAACGAGTGTAAGCTGTGGGTTGTAGAATGTCAAGTCTATTATTTCGTAGCAATTGCTTTTCAATCCGATCTACCTCTTTGATTGAAGATATGGATGCCAGTTTTGTTTACCTGTCTGAATAAGGATATGGATGTCAGTTTTGTTTACCGGTCTGAATAAGGAATGGATGTCAGTTTTGTTTACCGGTCTGAATAAGGATATGGATGTCAGTGAATAAGGATAAGAATGGCAAAGGACCAATGATCGACATCGACTTCTTACTTCTTTATGGCTGTGCAGTAAAATGGCAGCATGGAGATCAAACTCATAATTAATCGAATCGATTTATTAAATTTCTCCTTAACGGCAGGACTGCACAAACCGTTAACCTCATCCCACCGGACCCTACTTGTCCACTCTTTTCAATTTCAATAATCCAACTTCATACAAATAGTTAGGAAACAATTTCCAATTTAAAAACCAATTCATAGTATTAGAATGGTTTTGTTTAATTTTCATTCTATTTTCAAGAATTTGGTTTATACTGAGATTTCTTTTAAATGTACTTTTGATTTATAAATGATTTTAATATGATTTTAACATTCTTTGTCATATTTAGATTATGCAAATTATGAGAATTGAATTCATAATTTTGATAAATATTTATTATTTTGACATTATAATTATGATAAATATTTATTATTTTAAATAATATTGTAAAAAAATATTATCCAAAAAAACTTGGATGCCAAAAAAACATTTTAAAATTTAAAATAATTAAGCTAATTAAAGAATAAGATATACAATATATGAATTTATGAATTGATTAATATAAATCTGGCCGTAGCTGTAATATTATAATAGAAATGTAATTTAATTATTAAAAGTTTTTTTTTTTCATGATTAATTTGATCTAAATTTTAATAATTTGAATTGTATAATTTAAATGTTTAAATTTAAACAAATTAACACTATATAAATTAATAATTAACATTTAAATTAACACTATATGAATTAATTAATATAAATCTCCTTGGCAGTAGCTACCATATAATTAAAAAAAATTCATTTTTCTTTTCCACAGTTAATTTGATCTCAAATTTAAAATTGTGCATTTTAAATATTAACTTAAAAAATGATAAATATATTTATACAATAAAATCATATTTTATTCAATTCATTACTGGACTTTTTTCCTTTTCCATAATTAATGTTATCTCAAATTTAAAAATGTGCATTTTAAATGTTAACTAAAAAAATAAATATATTTATACAATAAAATCGCATTTTATTAGTTCATTATTCGATATTTTTTCTTTTCCGTAGTTAATTTTATCTTAAAAATAAAATTGTGCCTTTTAAATGTTAACTAAAAAATATATTTATACAATAAAATCACATTTTAAATAATAAAAATTACGTTGTAATCCAAAATCAAATAAAATCCTCATCAATCATCAAATCATACGACTGAATTCAACGCAGAAAAGTAAAAGGTCCACTAACTGGACTGCGGCACAAAATAACTAGATTGTGTGGAACAGTTAAAACTAATATCTATTGAATTATTTTCACGATCTCAACGACGGAAGTAGAAATCTCCATTGAATTATTTTTGTATTCTCGCTGACAAAAATAGAAATATACGAGTAAGATATCTGGATTATATTCCATGTTAGTTTTGATTGTATTGTGATTGAATATTTATTCATTCTTGAGGTGAAATGTGTGTTTACTTCGTCTCAATCTCTGTAGGATCGTGAAACCATAGAAGAATTTCAATCAAACATTGCTGGCTGCTTCAGATTACAGAAAAAGGAGAAATCTATTACAAATTTATTGCATATATATCGCTTGACGGTTTGACAACGAAGAGGATCGGTGGACACAAATATGAAGGCGGGTCGGAGCCATGATATTTGTTTTTATTGCTTCTGAAAATAGAGGCCATGAGACATACAGACAACTTGGCCAATATCAGACATCAAGTAGGTTTCATGAGATCCTTTAAGCTGATAGGAGTGACATAGGATGAATTGGAAAAGAATTGATCAACTATAATTTTAGAGGCGCGCTGAGTTGGATGGAACTGGTCCCACCACACATTGTTGCCCCTATCTGGGCACACATGTGACAGAGAGGTGCAGAGACCAATACCGTTGTAGCGTCCTTGTCCGCAGCATGCATTTTTGGCATCCCCAAGCCCTGAAAAGAAAGAAATTAAGGCATTTCTAATTAAGTTGTTGAATTCATTAGAACAAGTATCCAGAATTCAGTAAGAAAAGAAAGAAACATTACCAAATGCTTGAGGATTTGTGTACAAGTTCATGTAAATCGGAAACATTCCAGATATTGTATATATCGGAGCACCAAATCGTTTGTTGAGTCGATCGATTGCGGGTGTTAGTCGATCATTAAAAAGCTGCGTGGCTTGCTGTAGCACCGGCACGCAATCACCATTTGTGGACCTCAATGCCCTTTCCATAGGAATACACCCCAAAGGACCCGAAGACAGAACCAGAACCCTGCGTGCTCCCAGCTCGTAAAATTGCTGCAAATTCATCAGTTAATTTACAAGGCATGTGATAGAAATAAATTACCAAAACCTGAATCTAGATATGATCATCGAATACAGAAAAATAATTATATTACCGCCAGAATTTTCTCATACTCGGAGATGATAAAATCAGTATAGGCAGGTAGAGAGAACTGCAGTGATCTCACAGTTACAGGCAGAAGGTAGTAGTTATTGACGTAATCATTTCCTCCGAGGGCTATGGAAAAAAAACCCTCTGCAACAAGTTTATTGGTCGCATTAAGTCCTATGATTTTTGCAACTCTGTCTTTATAGTGTTGGAAAAGCTCGAATTGGTGAGGCATCCTTATAATTTCACCCTGTATGGCGCAACCAAATTCCCATCGTTATAATTCGACATTTGACCAATATGATCTCCAAATCATTATGAAAAGATAAGATCTGGAGTTTAATATGCAAGTTCAGTACTATAAAGCTGAATGAATTTGTGCTTACAAATTGAAGGCCCGTATCATTTAGAATGCCAATGCCTGCAGAGGCGAAGTTGGCACCTTTCAGTAATTCCTTGCCCTGAGTGAAGGATCTAAGTAGGGCAGCACGAGGTCGGATCCAAGTTTCAGGCCTGATCAAATGCATATATTTTATTCAAATTCCATACCAATCAGAGCAATAATACATATATTTCATTAAATAGCTCCTACTTTATATAGATATAAATATCTTATTTTCTAATAGATTTGTAAAATGTATAATCTGCATAATTGAGATGTTTTAAGGGATTTTCCTGAATCTAATTGGTAGAGTCTAGTTTTCAGGATTTCTTTTCTTTAAAAATTCTGCAGATAGTTTATTCGTGAATATTTTTTTGTCATTTACATAATTCAATATATAAAATTAAGGATTTCTAAATTGTGTTTTTTTTTTCTTATCGCCATTCCTATCTAAAAATTACAAATTCTCAACTTCAAATGATATGTAAGTATTTTAATTACTATCAACTTATTAATTATATAATTTTATCCTGTCAAAACACATTTTAAATCATTTAAAAACCCAAACTTACATTGCTATTATAAAAAATCTAAAATATATAATAGTTAAATAACATCCAAATCATTATTGTTAACTCTATCTCAAACGCTAACCCCTGAAATCCGATATTTACGACTATATGTAAAGTAAAAGAAAATTGAAACTCTGTGTGAGTCTGAAACACTAACAGATAAAATCGGCGAGATTTAATCCATTGGAAAAACGTCCAGTCGGTTTACGGTTGGGAAAATCAAGCCCGTAAGGATGACGGTCCGCCCTAGCAATGGAAGCGAGATAATTGTTGTTGCCATTATCGAACAACGAGTCCCCGAAAATGAACTGCGCTGGAGGCGCCGCAGCTGCGGTTGTTACAGAGAGAGAAAGTAGCAGGGCAAGAAAGGAGGCAGTATAACTATAGAAGTCCATTCTCTGTTGACGAGAAAGATAGGAACCAATTTGTGAGAGAGGAGTTTGAGCGATGGTGGAAGATGCAGGCGGGAGTGTTATATAACGAACCCAGGACGACAGAATTGATTAATGCATTTATTGGAAGTAGCGATAGCTCGTTGTCGTCGTTGACATTGGTCCCGACCATGTGGGTGCTAAATTAGTCCATCGCTCTATGTTTGAATTGTTGTTAATCATAAGTATGACTGTCTGGCAACCGACTACCTTAGGTCGAAGCTGGACCGTTGTGTGTTTGTGACAGTTTGGGATGTTGCATTTTATTGAGTTAAATATATGAATCTTGTTGAAATAGGAGATTTGAATTATTAAATGCTTATAAATTGAGGTTATAATGATTTTCAGGATTTTGAATTAGTTTATAAGTTAGCTAGTTTATATTTAAAATTTAAAATTAATATGCAATATTTTGGTCAAAGTCTATTTTTTTTTTTGGTCAACATGGCTATGGTGCCAGGTAATAGAGAGGTAATAAAGTGGCCGAATGTTTTGTAAGGTACTTTGTGGTATAAGATCACCCCATTTAAAACTTAGAAAATCTAACCATTTA
Source organism: Pinus albicaulis (assembly GCA_034641835.2). Taxonomy (NCBI): domain Eukaryota; kingdom Viridiplantae; phylum Streptophyta; class Pinopsida; order Pinales; family Pinaceae; genus Pinus; species Pinus albicaulis. The sequence goes on from CM076569.1 coordinate 786,216,310, forward strand.
GTGTGACCCACGCTGAATAAGATTATTTGATAGGATTCCCTATTAAAAATTTGGTAATTCAATAAAATAAATGAAGGTTTCTGTAAATTACATTTAAAAAATAAATTCAATCTTTGAAATTTTTTTGAAATATCCATATATTTAAAAAAAAAAAAATTATATTTTGATAAAATTTTGAAATATCCAAATTATAAGGTCCATCGGGTCAGTCAGGTTAGACCAAAGCAAATCTAATAAATAAATAATTATGTTTTTTAAATTCTAGTTTAGAATTTTTCAAATTATAAAAAATTTATAAGTTGATATTATAATTTTGAAAATATTAAAAGGATTTAAATAAGCTTAGATCTATCTAATTCTAGATCTATTATGGATAGAGAGGGATCAAATTTTTTGAGATGCAAGCTTTCTTTTTGGAATGTAGAATTTGAGAAAGGCTTACATTCAGAGGGATCAAATCTTTTGAGGTGCAAGCTTTCTTTTTGTACTGTAGAATTTGAGAAAGGCTTGCATCTAGAGGGATCATATCTGGACTGATTTGATCCCTTTCATGGCTTCATCCCATGATAGATCCAGAGTTAGATGTATCTAGGGTGGTTACAATTGAGGGCAACAACGTCACATTTTTTATTTAGATTATCATCTTTATGTATGTGACTAAGATAAAATTCATACATTGAAAATTACATTATGTTTTCTTTGCTTGACATGATCATATCATTCTCTTCCTTAATTTAGTCTATGTTGCTTGCCATGAATGGTTTTTATGCTTATGTTTGGATGCTTTGAGTGGTTTGTGTTTTTGGATTTCAATGGTATTGTTTGTGAATGTTACATTTTATTTTATATATTGATATATGTGTATGTCATTGTATCTTAGTTATTAGTTTTTGATAAAGAAGAGAGACAATATTGTTAATAGTTTATAGGAGGATTTAGTGTTAATAGTTTAGGATTTAGTTTGCAAGAGGATTGATATTGCACATCTATTTCATATAATTTTAGGTACCACAACTTTTAATAACTAATTAATTATTAATAATGTCTAAATATATCTTGAAGAGTAGTTTTAATAATTTACTACACGTCAAGATTGCTCTTGAAATTTTATGTATCACAACTTTTTATAACTAATTAATCCTCAATAGTGTCCCTCTAACTCCATAGTGTCACCAGTTTTGACATATTATTAGTGACACTATAACTTTTGCCATCTTTTCATATTGATTGTATGAAAATGGTAGTTGAAATCATAAACCATTCAAATATTTAACTCTAGCTATTGTACAAAACATCATACCTTGTCTCTCTTGCTCTCCAATATTAATAGGTTGAATTATTATAACACAAAAATCAATGTACATTGTCAATAATTTTTTTGTGCTTGCACCGAAATCAATGCACACTATTAATCCAATCACTTTAAAATCAATGCACATTGTCAATAAATTTGTTGTGCTTATAGTGAAATCAATGCATCTAATGCAAGCAATCAAATAGGATTAAAAAACAACATCTACACTGAAATCAATATAGCTAATGCAAGCAATCACATAGGATTATAAACCAACACTTGCACTAAAATCAATGCACCTAGTGCAAACAATAAAATATAATTAGAAATCGACATCTACACTAAAATCAATGCATCTAGTGCAAGTAATCAAATAGAATTAGAAAACATCTACATTGAAATCAATGCATATATTGCAAGCAATCATATAAGATTAGAAATAAACATCTACAATGAAATCGATGCAGCTAGTGCAAACAATAAAATAACATTTGAAATCACCATCTACATTGAAATGAATGCATCTAGTGCAAGCAATCATATAATATTAGAAATAAACATCTACAATGAAATCAATGCATCTAGTGCAAACAATAAAATAACATTTGAAATCACCATCTACATTGAAATCAATGCATCTAGTGCAAGCAATAAAATAGCAATGGAAATCACCATCACATCTAGTGCAAGCAATAAAATAGCATTTGAAATCACCATCTACATTGAAATCAATGCATCTAGTGCAATAAATATTCTTCCCTCTCTCCCCCATCCATATATATATATATATATATATATATCCCTCCATCTCTCCTTCCTTGTCTCTCTACATCATCCCTCCCCCCAAAACACACACTTTCTCTCTCCATATCTATCTATCTCTCCCTCCTTGCCTCCCTCCCTCCCCCTCTCTATATCACTCTCTTCTTCCCTATCTTCACTTTCCATCTATAACTCTATCTCCCTTTGTCTCTATATATCACCCCCAAAAGATACACACTCTTTCCACCTACCTATGTATATGTCTCTTCCTCTCCCCCTCTCTTTCTCTTCCCCTTCTCTCACTCTCTCCCCCCTTCTATCTCCCTTCTATCCTGCTCTCTTCTCTCCCTCTCTCTCTTTCTCCACACCTTTCTCTCTATGTCTTTCTTCTTACCTCCCTCTCTCTCTCTCTCTCCACACCTTTCTCTCTCTATGTCTCTCTTCTTACCTCCCTCTCCCTCCCCTTCTAAATCCATCTCTCTATATCCCTCTCACTCTCCTTCTCTCTCACACATCCTCTCTCTCTCTATTCCTTCCTCTCTCTCCCTTTCTCTCCCACCTCTGTCACCCCCCCCCCCCCTCTCTCTCTTCCCTCCAACTTTGTCACTATCTCATTCCCTCTCTCCTTCTCTCCCCTTCTCTCCATCTCTCTTTTTTGTCTCTATCTCACCCCCAAAAATACACACTATGTCCATCTCTCCCTTTTCAATCCCTTTCTCTCTCTATTTCTTTCTTCTTACCTCCCTATTTCCCCTTGCAACTCTATCTCTTTGTCCCTTACACACTCTCTCTCTCCACTTTCCTCTCTCTATGTATTCCTTATGCCCTCTCTCTCTCCCCTCTGTGTATTTCTTCTTCCCTCCCTCTCTCCCCTTACAATTTTATCTATATGTCCCCCCCCTCTCTACTTCTCTCTCTTTCTCCCTCTCTCATCTTCTATTACTATGTATTTTTTCTTCCCTCCCATATATATCTAGAGATAATATATATGATAATATAACAAATTTATAATCCAAAATTATTAAATTTAATAATATTAATATTAATATTAATATCAGATTTAATAATATTAATATGATTATTAATATCTTAATATTAATATTATATTTAATGATGTTTTTCACATGGCATGATAGAAAAAATTATAATAAAATACATCAAATCAAGTGAAAATATTTATATCTTTAAATATTTTAATATATCCATAGGATATGGTTTTTCTTTTTAAATATTTATTTTACAAATATTTAATTAAAAAGAATATTAAAAGAATTTGGAGCATGATTTTGGATTATTTGGGTTGAGTTAGTCTTTTTTCTTTGATTTAAAAAATTGTATTGGCTTTAGTAAAGAGTAAAGATCTTTAAAATCTTACCTAATTTGGAATTTTAATGAGATAAAAAAAATCTGTTGAAGGTAAATTTTTGATCGATTCAAATTCAATGTATATGATAAAGAACTATTAAACCCATAAGATAATTGTATTATAGCTTTTTCTTCTTTTCAATTTTGTTTGAAGTCAATATTAATTTTTTATTTTTATTATTATTTTATTGTAATTACATATTTACATATCGCCCATACTAAGTTGTAGAATGCATCTTTCCAAACAATAATGAGTAATATTTTCTTATGAAAAGAATTATTTATTATTATTATTATTATTCATAAAACATTTTCAATATATTGTTATGAAAAAATCTAAAACATTTAAAACTAAAATAAATAATGTAGAAATATCTTCTAATTAAAATAAATGTCAAAATAAAATAACAATAATACATTCATATATTGTTTAATTAAACCATTACTTAAAACTTTTATGAAAATGAGTACTCTACTAAATTATTAAGTACTTGACAATCTAATTATCATACGAAAAAAACTTCTTAATTTGAAAAAACATCAAATTAACAGTACCATAAAAAAATATTCATATAGCTATTACCTTAAATAATCTACGATTCTGGTTAATGAGATCTATATTATGAAGATGAGTACCCTATTAAATTATTAAGTACTTGACAATCTAATTATCATATGAAAAAAACTTCTTAGTTTGAAAAAACATCAAATTAACACTACCATAAAAAAATATTTATACAGCTATTACCTTAAATAATCTACGATTCTGGTTAATGAGACCTATACTAATATAAAAGGTTAATGCCAAGTAATATCAAGTAACCATGTGGAATGTAGGAAATTGGAAAATGAGGGTTTCTAAAGAGAAATCCAGCACAGAGGCCACTATGAATAAAATAAAATAAGTGAAAGAAAATAGATTTGAACCACCAAAATCCTTACACTCTATAACGCTGAGACCACAATGAATAAAATAAATTAAGTAAAAAGAAAGGAATTTAAACAACCAAAATCTTTTGACTGTTTATTAATCTCGGTTAATATCCTGTGACCCATTATTAATCTTAGCACATTTAACGCTTTAGCTTAAAATCCTTGCCAGAGATCTCACGGAGACCTGGGGACTGCACTCAAAACAAAGAGAACACTCTGAGTTTACTCTACATTCATGAATGAGAAATTACATCATTAAGTACAACACTAGGAATTAGGAAGTTGCAAACAAACTCCTAAATTATAGGAAATAATCCTAAACTAAGGAGATACGTTACAACTTGTGTAACCATTTCTCCATTAATATAAAATAATATTAATTATTTTCAACTCCCCCCCTTAATGGAGAAAGGATTATCCTGAACTCCTAGCATCCTTCTAAACAATTCAAACTTTACACGCCCAAGAGGCTTAGTAAATATATCAGCCATATTATCACAAGTTTTACAATATTCAACAAATATCTCTTTTGACTATAGTTTCTCTCGAACAAAATGGAACTGAGTGTCGATGTGCTTCGTATTTTTATGAAAGACTGGATTGTATGCAAGCTTGATGGTACTCTGGTTGTCATTTTTGATGATAGTTGATTCTTTCTGTTCTTCTCCTGCATCGTTGAGAAGTCTTCTCAACCAGATAGCTTCACATGTGGCTGCACACAATGCTTGGTACTCAGCTTCACATGAAGATAAGGCTACAGTGCTTTGATTTTTGTTGCTCCATGCTATGACCCCGGATCCAATGCTGAAAGCGTAACCTGTGATAGACCTTCGATCATCCAAGTTACCTGCCCAGTCTGAATCTAAAAAAACTGCTAGAGTAACATCAGAAGTGTCGGTGTACAAAATACCATAATTACTAGTACCACTAAGATACCTCAACACACTTTTTGCTGTGATCCAGTGACTTTCGAGTTGTTTTGACATGCACTGGCTCAATGTACTAACAGAGTATGCCAAATCTGGTCTAGTTGTAGTAAGATATATCAAACTGCCAACTAGCTGTCTATACATAGTGGCATCCACCGCTTTAGTACCATCATCACTGCTCAACTTTAAGTTCTGCTGCAATGGTGTTGCTGTTGATCTACACTACTCCATTCTGAACTTTTCTAGCAAGCTTCTGGCATACTTCCCTTGAGTAAGAAAAGTTTGTCCAGAATCTCTCCATACTTCCAATCCCAAACAGTAATGGAGATTTCTGAGATCTTTCATCTCAAACACTTGTGACATTTGCCGTTTGATTTCTTTGATCAGATTGTTAGCATCCCCTGTTATGATTATATCATCTACATATAAAGAAATCAAAATAATTTGCCTCTGTTTATTAAACTTGGTATACATATTTGGATCATTCAAGCTCCTATGAAAGCCATGCTGTACAAAAAATTAGTCAATATTCTCATACCACGACCTGGGTGATTGTTTTAAACCATAAAGTGCCTTTTTCAATTTACAAACAAGATGTTCCTGCCCCTTTTTCACAAAACCTTCAAGCTGAACTAAATAAATTTCTTCTTTCAAGTCACCATTCAAAAATGCAGACTTAACATCTAGTTGGTGTAGCTGCCATTTATGTTTTGTTGCTAAGGAAATTAGCATTCTAATGGTGTTTAATTTGGCTACAGGAGCAAAGGTGTCATCGAAATCTATTCCCTCTTGCTGTGAGTAACCCTTTGCTACCAGTCTAGCTTTGAGTTTTTCTATACTCCCATCTGCATTTATTTTAGGTTTGTACAGCCATTTGCATCCTATGGGGGTTTTACCTTCAGGCAATTCAACCAAATCCCAAGTATGGTTTTTATTAATTGATTCAATTTCCTCATGCATTGCAGCCCTCCATGCATCAAATTGACATGCTTCTTCATAATTTGCAAGTTCTACAATGTTTAAAATGTTTGTCATTAATGCATTGTCTTTCAATCTGGATGGTAATTGAGTCTTCCTACTTGATCTCCTTGGTAGGGGACTTACCTCAAATCTGTCTATTTCAGCCTTCTCCGGGCTTGCATCATTCATTACATTACCTGTTACTTCTTCTTCTTGTTTCTGATCCCGTTTTTCATCATCCTCACTATTTTCTTCCATTAGCAATGGAATGTGCCAATCTCTGTTACAGTCATCCTTTCCTTCTTCAACCTGTTCATGAAATATGACATCTCTGCTTGCAAAAACCTTATGAGTCACAGGATTAAATAACTTATATGCTTTGAACTCAGTGCCATATCCAACAAAGATACATTTCAGGGCTTTAGGATCTAACTTCTTCCTATCTGCCTTAGGTATATGAGCGTAAGATTTTGACCCAAATATTCTTAAATGATTCACTGCTGGTTTGAATCCAAATAATGCTTCAAAAGGGGTTTTGAAGCCTAAACATTTAGTAGGACTCCTATTTTTTAAGTAGACAACAGTGTTAATAGCTTCTGCCCAAAAACCATTTGATAGACCCTTACCTTGAAGCATGCTCCTTGCGCACTCCACAAGAGTTCTGTTCTTTCGCTCTGCCACTCCATTCTGCTGTGGTGTGTGAGGCATTGTAAACTGTTGAACAATCCCATGCTTCTTGTAGAAATTCATGAACTCTCCCAGCCTGTATTCTCCCCCTTGATCTGAGCGGAGAATTTTTATTCTTTTTCCTGTCTAGTTTTCTACCATAGATTTAAATTCTTTAAAATACTGAAAGGTCTGACTCTTTTTACTTAGAAAGTATATCCATGAGAACCTAGTGCAATCATCTGTAAATAAGAGAAAGTAATATGCACCTCCTAGTGACCTAGTCTGCATAGGTCCGCATATGTCTGTATGCACCAGTGCTAAAATATCTCTTTCCTTTCTATTAACATGCAAAGGGAACTCTTCTCTATGCATTTTCCCTAATGCACATCCATCACAATCCAACTGAACATTATGGAAAACAGGGAGTCCATCGACCATACCTTTTCTCTGAAGTAGGATGAGGTCTTGCAGATTAAGATGGCCGAATCTCTGGTGCCAGAGATTTTCTATCGATCCAGTTGCGACCATGGCTTGCTGTGGCATACTTTTCACATCTAGTCTGTACAGGCTCCCCACACGCACTCCTGTTGCCACTGTTTCCATCTGGCTATCCTTTATGAAACAGTTAGTCTTAAAGAATTGAACTTGCATGTCTTGATCAGTGATCATAGATACAGAGATCAAATTTTTCTTAATTCCGGGCACATACAATACATTTTTAAGGTGTCTAATGTCACCACTAGGTAACTTTACCGGAATATGACCATATCCTTTGATCTCATATCCACTATCATCTACTAAATAGATTTTCGACCCACATGAAGTTTCTTCAAGAAATTCAAACCATTCCATCTTACCTGTCATATGTGAGGATGCACCAGAGTCGACATACCATATGTCGTCCTCATCTCCCTTTGAAGCTGAAAGGGCACAATCAGCTGTAAATAGTCGAAGTTCGTGGCTATGGTCCTCATCTTCCTCAACAAAGTATCCTTTGTGCTTTCTCTGTTTATTTCTTGCTTCGTCTGCCTGCCTCTTATAACATTCTTTAATCTGATGACCAGGTTTTCCACAGTAAAAACATTTCTTGCGGGGAAAATTATTAGCAGACATACCTTTAAACGGACTCTTTTGAAACGTGTTGGCTCCTTTCTGCTGTTGTGGTTGCTGTTGCTGCTGTGGCTGCTTCCCTCTATACTGTCGCCTTTTGGCCATCAGAGCAAGATCATTGCTCTGTGTTTTCAAATTTTGTCGTCGCTCTTCTTCTTGTAGCAGAATCCCTGTCAGCTCTTCAAACGTAGGGGCTTTCTCCCTCGCTGCCAGTCCAGTGATGAACATCTGATATTCATCTGTCATTCCGTTCAATGTGATCGTGACCAGATCTGAATCAGAAACGTTCTCTTCGATATCTCCCAATCTGTCCTTTAGGTCTTTGACTCTAGCAATGAATCCAGCAGCGGACTCATTCTCCTCCATCTTCATTGCAAATAGCTTGCCTTTGAGTGACAAAACACGGTTTGTATTCTGTGTCTGGAATAGGTTCTTGAGCGTCGTCCAAATGTTAGAGGAAAATTTACAGTCTCTAATATGCGGGATAATATTGTACTTGACGGACATCTTCAGTATGACCTTTGCTTTGGTCTCCCTTTTATCCCAGTCTTGTTCTTGTGCAGTTGCTCCTGGTCTCAACTCATTTCCTATAACGATTGACCACGCATTTGTGCTTTCAAGTAATGTTTGTATCTTGAATTTCCAGTTGGTGAAATTAGATCCATCGAGTTTGCCAGAATCGTGGAGATACGATTCTATACTGTTATTCATATTAGACTGATAAACTTTCTGATCCTCTGATGAATAATTCTACCCAACTGAACAATTGCAGGATACTAAAAAAAATCACCACATACCAGATCTTGACCACTGTCTTGCTGAAAAAAAAATTTCGTACCTTCAATATGCCACCAACAGGCAATCTGATCTGCCTCCTCCGGGCGAATCCGAAACTTCACTGCGCCACCACCGGGCAAGTCCGATCTGCTGCCACCGAGCAAATCAGGAACTTCAATGCGCCACCACCGGGCAAGTCTGATCTACCACCACCGGGTGAATTCGGAACTTCAATGTGCCACCACCAGGCAAGTCTGATCTGCCACCACTAGGCGAATTCGGAACTTCAATGTGCCACCACTGGGCGAATTCGGAACTTCAATGTGCCACCACTGGGCAAGTCCGATCTGCTACCATCGGGCGAATTCGGAACTTCAATGTGCCACCACCGGGCAGGGCCGATCTGCAAAAAATTGCAGACCTTCCCAAAGAGAAAGAGGCTGGCACTTCTTTGATGCGAAAAATCCGCACCCAAATCAAAATGCACCGTCTCCCAAAACTGGCGCAACTTTTGCATGTACTTCCGTGCCAATAGTGTATTTTGGCGCGCTGGCGCGCTTATCTCCCTCAAACTCGCGCCAATGGCGCGACTGTTCGCGACGAAACCGCGCCAACCCTTTCTTCTGCTCAGAGATGATCAGTCATCTGAGACCTGTGCTTCAGGTGTTACTACAGTCCACTTGATTCTACGAAAGCTTCTGTAAGCTCCTCCACCACTACAGTTCTGTAATCAATAATGCATCCTAAAAAAAAAAAAATTAAGGCTCTCCCTACTTTGAGCTCTGATACCAAGATAAAAATCACACTGAATTGAAAAAGGAGTTGCAGCTCACAGGTGAGTACTGCCCCTGGAGACTGCACTCAAAACAGAGAGAACACTCTGAGTTTACTCTACATTCATGAATGAGAAATTACATCATTAAGTACAACACTAGGAATTAGGAAATTGCAAACAAACTCCTAAATTATAAGAACTAATCCTAAACTAAAGAGATACATTACAACTTGTGTAACCATTTCTCCATTAATATAAAATAATATTAATTATTTTCAACTTTAAATGTCGGAAGTTTTTATTAGACACCTTTTATATTGTCATGGACATGGAAAGAATAAGAGAAAAGAACATGTTTTCATATAAATTATAAAGAAAATCTATACTTCTTATTATTACGGTAGATGTTAAATATACAATTAGTGTGATTCGTTCTGACACCATGTTAATTTAAAATTTCGATGCTGTTAGGAGTAGGAACTCTTTGTGTGACCACTACAATACTTGTTTTTTTATTTGTTGGACAGTTTCGGTGTTTTTTCGAATAATCATTGAGTGTTAAGACTTTGTTTAAGTTTTATAACTCACAATAATATTTAGCATTGTTTGAAAATTACGCACATTCGAAGTTTACTTATTATTTGTTTGAATTTCACTCTTCTTTTGAATTTCACCTTTCTTTTCAATCCTATTAAACCAATAGTTTTGAATGTATTAATGTGGCAAAAGCAACACCAATCCAGCCAATGAGAATCAAGAACCAACAACCCTAAAAAGGAAGAAGATTCCGGGTAGTGAGAAGAATACCCACATTCTTAATTCTCTATTTATATGATTATTTAAAATTTTTATTCAAAGTGATAATATTTATATTTATATTATTTATTTAAATGACAATATTTTTATTTTTATTATTTAGATTTCTAATTTTTTGTTATTGTATTGATAGATAAAATTAAATAATTAAACTTTGATCATAAACATACTTCACATCACCATGATATTAAATTGTTAAATACCCTTTAAACATAATCATTTATCAATCAATCTTTTCCAAAATAATATATGTATATATATATATATATATATATATGATATATTTGCAACGCAAAACTATTAATAATATACCAAAAATAATACTACATTTCGAATCCAAATAAATTAATAATCTCACTCAACATTCGAGGGACGAAAGAAAAAAAAATGCAGAAAAAAACAAAATGAAAAATCATTATAATTCGTCGTTTAGTTCATTTCATAATATAAATAGAATTTAATTTTAAATTAAGTATTAGTCATTAAAAAGAAATCGACATTTTCCAAGTTATGGAATGACGGGTTCTTGAATTGGACGTAAAATTGATAATACATTGGACATTTTTGGGTTTCTATAATTCGCAGTTTAGTTGATTTCATAATTTAAATAGAATTTAAAATTTTAAAATTAATTCTTAGTTGTAACATATACCGTTAATTTCACATGGAAATGTAAGGAGTTAAAATTTTTTATACAAGTTACTCACAGGTAATTATCTATTTACTATTAAATATTCTTTACTCATTATTACATAGAATGTTCACCAGTTTATAGTATAACTTTAGAATAAGAATAGTAAGCTCCTTAACCATTAACAACTTCCACTACAATACATTAACATAATACTGTATGATGTAACCTTCCACTCATTGCATTATTTATGTAGTCATCACGTACTTGGCATTATGAAACTTCACAACAAGAAAGGAATCAACATCATCATCTTGACACAATAATCAATCACATCATTGAACACCAAAATACCCTGGAAACCCCGTAGGGTGAAAACCAGCAACGTTTAATTTTATTATTAAACGCTCGTGAGGGTGATTAGCCCTCACTCAATGGCTTATAAGGGAGACCATCCCTTAACCATCATTTATAAATCTTACAAGGAAATATACAAATATCTAGCTTAAAATTGCAATAAATATGATAGCATTTACCCCCTGCCCCATATTTTCACATTCTGAGGCAGGCTGGATGTACCCACATTGATCCATTATACACCCATCCAATTTATCTATCTCCATATGAACCATATAATTTGTTTATCCTATTAATTATGTTAAGCATAATATTTTTATATATATCATTATACCTCTTAAATGTTACCTTCCCCAACATACACATTACATGCTGTAGATTCATAAAGTATAATAAATCATTTCACATATTTATACTATAGTAGTTTCTCCATCTACTCATGTATATTCATGACATGCAAGTAAAGTACCTTGACATTCTCCCTTTAACAACACATATCTCATATGTGCTGGTTATAAGTCATCACATTAACTAATGTTTCTGTCACATAAGCACTACAAGACAATAGCTACATCTCCCCAGCATACATTTAAAATAAACTGATACTTAGTTATGATACTCGTGCATGCAATTTACATAATTTAATCAAAATAGCTAACCCTTGAGCTATTACTTTTAGTACATGGAATGCAATCTAACATATCAAATGTTGCTCTCATGCATGCAAAGGCATATAGATTTCAAAAGAGTCTCCAACGAAGCACATAGCTTCCTTCACGAGTCTTCCCAAAGGAAATATCAATGCTAGTGAGCATGCAAACATATGTTTTCTTTTTGTAAAACTATGCAATTAAGAATATAAATACATGTCTTCTTTTTCAAAGATTATACTAACAATCATTTCCAATATAGTTTAGCACTGTTAGCCCCCTATAAACTTTTGACAAGAAAACATGGGGTTAAAAAGTTTTTGAGCCTTCAAGGAATTCATTTTCTCTAAAAACACATCACCCTTGAAGCCTCCTTGTGCCTTTATCCTTTGATAAATGCTCACTGTTGTTCCCAATTTTGAAGCCTCTCTGTTTGTGAAGAAGAATGCCCAAAATGCCTCTTTTCCCCCTATTTCACCCCTTTTAAACCTTTGTTTTCATCCCTTTGTCTCCCCTTATAATTCCCTTCTTACCCTCCAAAATCATCCTAATTCCCCTTTAAACCTTACAAACACCCCTTGTTTGGCTTGAAGTCCCTTTATTCCTTCTATTGTTTCCATTTTTTGGCTTTGAAACGCGTTAAAACTAAGCCAAAATACCATTTTTTTCATATAAAAGGCTTAGCCCCTTTACCCTTTAACCACTTCCCCACATATGACCTAGCGCTGAAGGCCTGGGCGCCGATCGGAATCGGAAGAAGCGCAGGGCGCATTCTTTCATTACAATTCGTTTTCCCCGATGCGATGTCTTTACAGTATAAAACCGCAGGTGCAATCTCAATCGTTGATCTATACAGATCCAACGGTCAGCGCAATGTCCTACCGCGCCCTGCCTCTCTCCTATGTGAAACCTCCGATGCTCATCTCCACCGTCGATTCACTATTGAATCCGACAGCCATCACACCACTGCTCCAATCGCAATTGAAACTTCTTGCTATGCCACCCTTCCGATCCCATGATTGGCCGATCCCCGATTTGATCTGAGTCGTTGATCCATCGCTCTGATCCAACAGCCATCGCATAATCGCAACATCGCTCCAATTGCAATCGCAAAGGTTTTAGTATGTCACCCGCTGCCTTCCCTGATTGCGATCCGTCGATCCAATCGTGACCATCCATCTAAGTTAGATCAATGGTCCTCATTGCATCACCTCGTTCATTCATATTTCTCCATCGGAGTTTCAATCCCGCTTTGCTCCGATGCGATTATATCGCAACCGTTCATCTCTCGAGATCCAACGGTTCATACCTAATCGCCCTCCGCCCATGTCGGGTCCCACCAGTTCCTCAGCCCATTTCATTGCATTTCCACGCTTTTCCCTTTATATTTCGATTCAAAGGCCCTAACCTAATGTTTTTCATCAAAAAATCATATTTCCACTATTTCCATTGCATCCACAACATTTGCCTTTGTCGCGCCACCATTCCTCCAGGCCTCCACAACATTGCTTCCCACTACTACCCTGGGATTTTATAACAGATTTATTCCATTGTGCAGGGTGTAGAGAGTGAGAAATTCACTCCATCTCCATGATCACAGTCGCTATGATTCAGAGCGCAGAGAGGCCATTTCAACATCAGCCAGTGTATCAGCAGCAGGGATTAAAGGGGTTAATGCCAATTATTGAATGTTTAACTCTTAACCCCATGTTCAAAGGATGAAGATGCAGTTTGAAGACTAAGCACATGAAACAAGCCATATCTGTGTTGAATGTCAGCAAAGCACCGTTTCTCCAAAAGGACACCTTCCTACAGAAGTCTCCATGCCTCCTCAAGCCCTTAAATGTATTTCACTGACATAAGCTTCTTTAAGACTGTCAGACAGCAATTATGGAGGTATGGAGTGGCCTGTAGACCCTTCAATCCAAGTCACTTATTCCAGAAGGCAGCGCAAAGTACAAAATAGCCAGAAGGAATTCAAGAAACATCTGAGGTCAATATCGACTTGACAAAGATCTCTGAACCAGAGTACAGTATACGCACAGTCAATGAAGAAACATTAAGAAATATGGGCATAAATGCTTCCACCATTCTGTCTTAATTAAACAAATTAAATGAACATCTACTCCCGCTATTACTCATCCTCCTATAAGAATTCCCAAGAACAGATTGTAATGGGTTGCATTGTTGTATTTACAGTTGTAGGGATTCACTTTTGACTGTTAGAATAGTTTGGGAAGAGTGTAGTAGAGTAGTTTGTAATGTAGTAGGCTCGGAGAAGAAAGTTTGGATTGTAATCAGCCATTGAGCTCAGTGTATGTGACTGGTTTTGCACATCAATTAATCAAGCAATTTCACAAGATCCTGGTCTATTACTACGGGTGATGTTTCTCTTATCACATTGTTTTATTACATTTTTCATGCTGTTCATTGGTCTTCTGGTATGCATCAGAAATCTGGCATAGGATATACCCTCGCATGGTACCCTATGTTTCTGCTCTCCTTACGTTTGATGTTTTCTGCTGATAGTGAATCTAAGAGCAAATTCATGCAATTTAACTAGTGTAGTAGTTGTTTCATTGCTAGCTGATGTGTGAATTCAGGATTTTCTCCTTGGATGTTCTTGCTGGTGTCAAAGTAGGGAAGGTTCAAAGCCCTTCTCTGATCTATAGACCCTAGCTTTGTGTTAAACTTATCTCTGTTTTCTCTTGGAATATGCTGAAGCAGGCCTGGAGTTAAATGACCTCTGACCTGATCTTAAGCTGCCCTTTGTGCCTTCATTGAAAGTTTCCTTTGAGCATGTCAAAGCAGGTTTGGATTTAAATGATATCTAACCTGATCTCCAGACTGATATTGGGTTTCTTTTCTTCTTTCACTTCCTTCCTTAATGTTCCATTCCACCATCTATCTAAAAGATCCTTTAGTATAGATGACTTGCCCTATGAAAGCCTTGCTTAGTTGTCTGCAAGTAATCTCCTTTCATGACTCCATAAGCCCAATGGATGGCACAGTCCTAACGTATCATCTTTTACCGAAACGTCCTACTACTCTGCTCCTTTCCTTCCATTACTCTCTCAGTCTATGGTCTCTGACTCAACCCAATAGCCAACCAACCAAATCATTTTAAACCCCCTTTTGTGCCTCATTACCTAGCCTAACATCTTATTTTGAGCCTTCAAAGATATATTATTCTTTGCCTTTATGGAGAGATCCCTCTCCGGATCCAGGAGGGCTAGATCCTAGGATCCCAAAGTGGTTATGATGTTGTCCGGTCTTTTGGTCTTGCTAATCTGGCTAAAAAACTGGAACCCTAACATAATGGCGACTCCACTGGGGATTAGATAAGACCACTTTGCCTAGATTTGTATTTCATTGTTGATGGTGGACAACAGCCTACTTCAAACAGTTAATTCATCCACCTGGCGACTCCACACTCCATAACTCTCAAAGACTCCACTAGAGGAAGAACCTGAAAGATGGTCAGGCCTCAAAGAAGGGTAGAACATATGGGTTGGATTTGGTTTAAATAATTCATTGTTTTTGTCTATCACTATGTTCTGTCCTGCTTTAAACCCGATCAAGTGTACCAAGATGAGACCCACATTGAGTATGGGGTGATCCCCAAGCTCCGCCGATTGTTGTAATTATGGCCCCGATGAAAGACCGTTGGGGACCGCAGGGTCTCATGTTGTATCTCCCCACTCTCAGCACTTAAGTAGCTACCCCTGCTCAGTACCCACCCACACCTACAATGCAACAAGGCAGAAGACATAAGCGGCTGATTGCATTTCACTTCAAACCCCTTTCCACAACCAAACTAGCCATTCTTTCCATGGAGAAAATAAAAGGGCCACTACTGAAGAACATGTTCAAAACCTTGAGGATTTACTTGAATTGTATGAAATAGAATAATATGATGTGTGCATTAGAATTTTTGCCTTGTCATTACAAGGAAATGTTAAGAGTTGGTTCAAAGGCCTTTCAGCGGCAAGCATGTTCAGCTTTCATCAATTTTCTCAAATTTTCCTTGATAAATGGGCAGTCCCGAGAAATGTTTTCCTCATCTTAGAGGAGTGTCAGAATTTGAAAAGACAGCTAGGAGAGACAATACATAATTTTTTAGCCAGGTTTGATAAGGTATACAATGCAATACCTTTTGATATAAAACCACCCTTGGGATGGGCCCTATTGCACTATCCAAGTTTTTTTGACCCCGAGGTGGAATTCCATATAAGAGAAAGAGAACCTTCGAGCCTGGAGGAAATGAAAAATATAGCAATCACTGTCGAATACAACATAAGATGCAGGGGGGAAAGATTAAAAGCAACAAGGAAGGATTGAACAGAGCAGAAAGGGCAGATATTTTTAGAAAGCAAGCTAGAAAGAGGCTACCAACACCCTGTTGAACATAGAAGAGGAAGAACATGAGATTGAAACCAGAAATAATGATTGGGAGAGACCTACACCTTGTCCTCAAGAAATACAAACTAGACCACTGCAAGACAGAAGCCACATGCAAAGCATGTATGATGAACCAGAGTTTGAATCAGAAAATGAAGTTGCAGACTATTTTGAAGAAAGACTTGCTGAGAGTCCTGAAGATTTGATGGGTGACAATGCTTATAATTATGATTTCTCTAATGTTGATCTGTCTGATGATAATTTTTTCCAAAGGGAAACTAAGCTTGCAGGGCCATCATTAGTAGATTCATGGGAGGAAGATCATGACCATCAACTTCAAGAAAATGATGAGCCAATGCAGGCCATCTATGATATTGATGAAGAAAGTGTTGAAAGCATGATAGCAGATGAAGATTCATTGAATCTTCTCTCTACTTTATATCTGAACATCAGTTATACTTGCCATGAAGATGGAAGTCAACAACTTTCTAGCTCCGAGGATAAGGAGGAAATGAATGAAGAAAATCTTAAGCAAGATGAATGTCCCAAGCCTTCTCTTGAAAGAGTTGAGGTAATCCAAGAAACCCTTGCTCAAGAATATGTTAATCTTTTCACATAGTTCAGTCTATTTCAGCAGAACTGGCCTGCATTACTAGAGGACAACACTGATGAATATAATGAGCCCTCTAGCTCAGGCTACAGTGAAGATGAGGGAGATCTTCTTTCCCACAAACATCTTTGTCTTGATCCAGAGGAAGAAGAGGTATTCCTGGTTGATGCTCATCTGCCAAATACTCCCAACCAGGAAAAACAGGAGTGTGATTACAGAGGCCACATTGCAGATGCAGTGATTGAAATTGCCCAGGATGCAGACAACCTACCAGTCATGGGAGGCTTTGAAGAAAAAATTTTACATCATGTTTTTGTTGATCTTGTGGTAGAATATATGGAGGCCCTGATTGGCTCAGTCCCTCGAGCATTGATCCTCTGCAAGAACCATGCACATCAGAAGTGGTCATCGCCGGTGGTGGCCTCAGTTTTGAAGATCCACATGCAGAGCACCTTATGGTTGTCTCTGATAAGCAGTCAGTTCTTTTGCCCCTTTTTTTTGTTGCTTTATTGGCTGCACTAGCATTATGATGTCACCTAGAGCATCAGAGATTTCCAAGTAGAGTAGGGTAGGTAGGAAAATCTCAATAACGCTCATCCTGCGAGCATTTGATTAGTAGTTTTGAATTTCTGCAAATTTTTCAGTCCATGAGCAGTTTTGTCTTTATGCCATGGTCCACAGCAAGCCAGACAGTCTAATCCTGGCTTGACTGTTTTTAATTTCTGTCTTAGAATGTAGAGAAGAAATTTTCTAGACAGTTTAATCTTAGCAGATATAGTTTAGGTAGAGAAACTATGAAGCCAACAGTTTAATCTAGTCCCATGGAGTAATAAGGGTAGAAATAGAATAGGTTTATTTTCCTGTTTGTAAAAAAAAAAAAAAAAAAATTGATGATGTACAGGGTCTGCTAGTCCAAATGCACCCAGAAGAAAAAATGATAAGACTGTAGTCTGGGTAGGTAGTTTTTTGAGTAATGTTTGCTGCTTATATGTGTCTTCATGATTTGTGGCAGCTGATCCAAGAAAAGAAAAGATGTGTCAAGTACCAGGCATCTGGCCTACTCCAAAGATCATTTTCTGAATTCTTGACTCCTTCAAGAAGAAGCCATCCCCATGTGGAGCCATTGTTAGCCCCCTATAAATTTTTGACAAGCAAACAGGGGGCTAAAAAATTTTTGAGCCTTCAAGGAATGCATTTCCTCTTAAAATACATCACCCTTTAAACCTCCTTGTGCCTTTATCCTTTGATAAATCCTCATTGTTGTTCCCAATTTTGAAGCCTCTCTGTTTGTAAAGAATAATGCCCAAAAGGCCTCTTTTCCCCTATTTCACCCCTTTTAAACCTCTGTTTTGATCCCTTTGTCTCCCCTTCTAATTCCCTTCTTACCCTTCCAAATCATCCTAATTCCCATTTAAACCTTAGAAACACCCCTTGTTTGGCTTGAAGTCCCTTTATTCCTTCTATCGTTTCCCCTTTTTGGCTTTGAAACATGTTAAAACTTAGCCAAAATACCATTTTTTTTCATATAACATGCTTAGCCCCTTTAGGGCCAACCCCCTTAACCACTTCCCCACATATGACCTAGCGCTGAAGGCCGGGGCGCCGATCAGAATTGGAAGAAGCACGGGGCGCATTCTTTCGTTACAACTCGTTTTCCCTAATGCGATGTCTTTACATTGAGAGACCACAGGCGTGATCTCGACCGTCGATCTATACAGATCCAACGGTCAGCGCAATGTCCTACCACGCCCCGCCTCTCTCCTATGTGAAACCTCTTATGCTCATCTCCACCGTGGATTCACTGTTGAATCGAATGGCCATCGCACCACCGGTCTAATCGCAATCGGAACTTCTTGCTGTGTCGCCCTTCCGATCCCCCGATTGACCGATCCCCGCTTTGATCTGCGCTGTTGATCCATCGCTCTGATCCTACAACCATCACATAATCGCAACATCGCTCCAATCGCAATCGCAAAGGTTTTAGTATGTAACTTGCTGCATTCCCCGATTGTGATCTGCCAATCCAATCGTGACCTTCCATCTAAGTTAGATCAATGGTCCTCATTGCATCGCCTCGTTCATTCATATTTCTCCATCAGAGTTTCGGCCCCGCTTTGCTCCGATGTGATTAGATCGCAACCGTTGATCTCTTAGGATCCAATGGTTCATACCTAATCGCCCTCCGCCCATGTCGGGTCCCACCAGTTCCTCAGCCCATTTCATTGCATTTCCACGCTTTTCCCTTTGTATTTCAATTCAAAGGCTCTAACCTAATGTTTTTCATCAAAAAGTCGTATTTCCACTATTTCCATTGCATCCACAACATTTGCCTCTGTCACGCCACCATTCCTCCAGGCCTCCACAACATTTATTCCCACCACTACCTTGGGATTTTATAACAGATTTATTCCATTATGCAGGGTGTAGAGAGTGATAAATTCACTCTGTCTCCATGATCACAGTCGCTGTGATTCAGAGCACAGAGAGGCCATTTCAGCATCGACCAGTGTATCAACAGCAGGGATTAAAGCGGTTAATGCCAATTATTGAATGTTTAATGCTTAACCTCGTGTTCAAAGGATGAAGACACAGTTTGAAGACTAAGCACATGAAACAAGCCATATATGTGTTTAATGTCAGTAGAGCACCATTTCTCCAAAAGAACACCTTCCTACAGAAGTCTCCATTCCTCCTCGAGCCCTTAAATGTATTTCACTGACAGAAGCTTCTTTAAGACTGTCAGACAACAGTTATGGAGGTATGGAGTGGCCTACAGACCCTTCGATCCAAGTCACTTATTCCAGAAGGAAGCGCAGAGTAGAAAACATCCATAAGGACTTCAAGAAACATCCGAGGTCAATATCGACCTGACAGATATCTCTGAACTAGACTACAGGATACCCACAGTCAACGAAGAAACATTAAGCAGTATGGGCATGAATGCTTCCGCCATTCTATCTTAATTAAACAAATTAAATGAACATCTACTCTTGCTATTACTCATCCTCCTATAAGAATTCCCGAGAACAGATTGTAATGGGTTGCGTTGTTGTATTTGCAGTTGTAGGGATTCACTTTTGATTGTTAGAACAGTTTGGGGAGAGTGTAGAAGAGTAGTTTGTAATGTAGTAGGCTGGGAGGAGAAAGTTTGGATTGTAATTAGCCATTGAGCTCAGTGTATGTGACTAGTTTTTCACATCAATTAATCAAGCAATTTCATAGGATTCTGGTCTATTACTACGGGTGATGTTTCTCTTATCACATTGTTTTATTACATTTTTCATGTTGTTCATTGGTCTTCTGGTACGCATCAGAAATCTGGCATAGGATATACCCTCGCATGGTACCCTATGTTTCTGCTCTCCCTACCTTTGATGTTTTCTGCTGATAGTGAATCTAAGAGCAAATTCATGCAATTTAACCATTGTAGTAGCTGTTTCACTGCTAGCTAATGTGTGAATTCAGAATTTGCTGCTTGGATGTTCTTGCTGGTGTCAAAGTAGGGAAGGTTCAAAGCCCTTCTCCTATCTATAGACCATAGCTTTGTGTTAAACTTATCTCTATTTTCTCTTGGAATATGCTGAAGCAGGCCTGGAGTTAAATGACCTCTGACCTGATCTTAAGCTGCCCTTTGTGCCTTCATTGGAAGTTTCCTTTGAGCATGTCAAAGCAGGTATGGATTTAAATGATATCTGACCTGATCTCCAGACTGAAATTGGGTTTATTTCCTTCTTTCACTTCCTTCCTTAATGTTCCATTCCACCATCTATCTAAAAGATCCTTTAGTATAGATGACTTGCCCTATGAAAGCCTTGCTTAGTTGTCTGCAAGTAATCTCCTTTCATGACTCCATAAGCCCAATGGATGGCACAGTCCTAACCTATCCTCTTTTACCGAAACTTCCTACTACTCTAATCCTTTCTTGCCATTACTCTCTCAGTCTATGGTCTCTGACTCAACCCAACAGCCAACCAACTAAATCATTTTAAACCCCCTTTTGTGCTTCATTACCTAGCCTAACATCTCATTTTGAGCCTTCAAAGATATATCATTCTTTGCCTTTATGGAGAGATCCCTCTCCGGATCCAGGAGGGCCAGATCCTAGGATCCCAAAGTGGTTATGATGTTGTCTGGTCTTTTGGTCTTGCCAATCTGGCCAAAACACTGGAACCCCAACAAGCACCACATGCTATCTTTCCCACCTACAAATATTTATATTCTTTCCAATGAAAGTTATTACTTATGTTTCATGTCTATGCATGATCTTCTTCCAAAAGGAATTAACATCATAATCATGATCATGATAAAAAGTAATCACTCAGTTTGTTCATATAAAGAAATATAACTGAGTAGTTCCTCTATCCATGGATTTATTAAATAACCATTCTTTACTAACAAAATGGTAATCTATTCATGGAATTATGAATTAACTAATATTCACAAACACCATGGTAATCTACCCATGGTTTTATGAAATAACTAATCTCTATCAACACCATGGTAAACTACCCATGGATTTATGAAACTATCCATAGATTTATTAATTCATTACTATTTACAACATGGTTAATGAATATAAATCTGAGAAAACTTCTCTTTTCTTCTTCATCACACATGAAGATATTTCAAGGGTTACCCTCTTTAATCTATTCAAGAAAATACCTTGGATTTGTTCTCATTTCCTAAACTAAATGAGTACAAAATCCCTTTTAGAATAAAGATCATGCATCTTCTATTTTCTTGCTTATACCATATTATGTAAATATTTATATTGAAGAGCTACCCTCTTTAATATATTCAAGAAAATCCCTTTTCAAATGAAGAGCATGCATCTTCTATTTTCTTGCATACACAATATTATATAAATGCTTATATTAAAGACATACCCTCTTTAATCTATTCAAGAAAATCCAGAGCATGTATTTTCTATTTTCTTGCGTATAAAATATTATATAAATATTTATATATTTCTTTCCATATAAACATGGAGAATATTTTGAAAATAATCGAAACCAGAAATAAACAAAAAAGGATTACTTATCTTGACAGTCTACTCTTATAAAAGAAAATGAATGTCATCACAGCCTCTCCTAAAGGAAGGGGATAAATGCTCTTAATCTTCAAGAATGTAGGCCTCAACCATCTGCCTCATATTGAAATTATTACTCTCATATTGCAATAATTACAATAAAAAGAAAAGCAAAACAATCGAATATTTTTACGTACCCAACTCTCGGCTTTTCCCACCTTAAGTTTCCCCATTCTGATTTCGTTAAAAATTCTAACCACTTTACCATTCTTCGAATTGAGCCATGGCTTGAATATAAGTGTTTAACTGTAATGCAGACGCTCAATCTCTAATGCAATTTATAGTTTCACCCGAAACCCTAAGCACATTACGAAATGGTTTCTTCAGCTAATCCTCACACGCAAATGCGAAAATGACGAATTCGGTTCATGAAGTCTCGTGAAGGCCCTAGAAAAATACTTCCAGGTATTTATTCCTTACTGAAAACCTTAATACATTCCATTAAAAAGGAAATATGCGGGGCATGCATACTCCCGCTTAGTGATGTATCTGTGGGAATGTAAGATACTAGAATGGAGATCCACTTTACATATTTTTTTGACAACCAATTCAAGAATCCATTTTACATGAAACTAATTCTTTATTTTCTTGATTTGAAAAATTAAAGTGAAAATATATTTACCATATGAATTCATGTAAGAGGTTTGTTACATACTCCCCCCCTTAAGAGAACACCGTCCTCGGTGTGCTTCTCTCACTGAAACTTAAACTTATACTCATGATATAATAATATAAAAAACCCAAAGGGGGTCATTCCCCTTCACAATGAAACACTTTCGTTTCCTTTAAATGCCATTAATTGAAACAATAATGTTCTTATCCATATTCCTAAGCATGTATAGCGCAAAGAATTTTTCATTTCCATTTCAATCTTCTTATTCCTTATTCAATTCATAAAAATATAGAAAAATCTCTATACGAACTTACCATTATTTACCAATTACTATTGGAAGAAATGATGGCTTTTACGCAAGCTCTCTGAATATGGTTGAACAACCCATCAACACTCCATCGAAAGAGCTTGTAATGTATGACTAACAATTCATTCACATTAGTCACATAGTTTCAATCAAATGAAAATACTTGCAACTATCAACATTATTGCAATATAAAAAGATGTTTTAATCAAAGTACTTCCATAAGTACTCGGGGAGAGCCAACCCTCTCATCAATGCATCACGTGCACATTGTCTTAGCTCCTGCTAAAGACATCCACACAGTACTTTAAAAAGTACTAAGAGAGCACCTAGCTCTCTAATCGTACCAATGGTCAATCAATGCACCATAGGCATATCCTAGCCTCTGCTAAGACATTAGTAATAAAATAAATGAACTTATACATTCAATAATTCATTTTAATATAACACAACTTTTACTTAACTTGTTTCACTATGAGAACCATCATGGTAAACAAAATGCTCCTCCTAACCCATATGAGTTGGTTTCTACAACCAATTCGAGTCATTTTCACATCCAGACAATCAATCTTTCCATATTAATTCAAAATAGCACAGCACACTAAAAAGTCTTCATACTTATCTGGAAATTTAGTCTTTCAAGTGGTGGTCCTCCCAACCATCAAGGGAGGCTATTACGTCCTCCACTTGCCCCTAGCTCCAGAATCTGGATGGTTCCATGGGTTAACAGTGGAATATTTCTGCTGTGACCTCTGGATGGCCAATCCAATCACTTTCAGAAAATTTTTGGCTTCACAAGGGTTGTTGTGAGTTATCTTCAACTAGTCACCACCAGCTCTAAAAAATACTCCCCTATACCAAATGTGTATAGAACGCCTACTCCTCCTCTGGGATTCAACTTTATCCTCAGAGGAGTAGGTAACTGTCTTTCCAACTGTCCCCAACCACCTCCTATTCTTGGAAACATTTTTACCATCAGCTTAAAAATATTTTCTTTTCGTTAATTAATTTCAGCAAATTAAATAATTTTCTCTATCAACAGTGATGATTTAAGTTTTTCTTGCCAGATAAAATAAAATTAAACAAATTGTCTTTAACTAGTTAATACTAGTTAACTTTAATGAAGTTGTCACAACTTCCCCCTTGGAAGTAACATACATGTGTTGTACATTATAATTTCCGAATTAACAAAATCATGCACATTGAAAACATGATACTTTAACATTTACTGTTGTAATTCACATTGCAATGTTTGCGATGTTTTATTTTCACAGATTTTCTATCTCCATTAAGCTACCCATGCTTATTATAAGAAACAATGCTAATCGTAAATATGCATTTCTCAAGCACATATTATCTTACGCAATCATTTTAAGTTCCTGCATAAAATGTTGTCATGCATACAATGCCATCATGCATAAAAGTATATACAAATATTCATTAATGCGTATGTGTCAATAACAATTAGGGTATGAGTGCAAACATTTCCAATTCCCACAATGTTCTGTTCCAACAGACTGGCACAAAAAGTAATTATCATAATCACTTGTTCACAACTTTAAAATAGCTTTAGTCAAAATCGATTTGTGCATATCACTTTCATTAGTTATTCATTCATAACTAATCAACACTATTAATAATTTTAATTCATCCATGACTTGACTCATTCAAAAACTAGTCATTCAATGCCACTAATAATCTTAATGCATTCATGACGACTCATGCAAAAACTAGTCAATCAACTAGTCGTTATAGTCAAGTCTCAGTACTTGACCTATTAATTATTTTAATAACTTGTTGACGGGAAAATTTGTCCAGCCAACAGTAGGGGATCTCCCCGGTAGAAAGTCCCAATTAGACCTTGAACCATTTGGAGTAGGGATCCCGTCTGGGGTGTGGGTCCGGCTACCGCTTAAGACGCCTTCCCTTAGGTCTCAAAAGGAACTGATTGAACCTGCGGACATACACTTATTCACATGATATAGATTACAGGATTGATGCATTAAACATGAATCAAAAACTATGCGTATCAAGATTATAAATAAAGCATGTACACCTCAGGAGATGTCATTAGCAACACATCTTTGGGGGGCAATGCTTATATGGTAGTCTGACCACAAAAGAAATAGTTCTTTATGATGAGATATCCCTTTACTTCCTGAAAGATAAAATGAAATGCTAACAAAATAGTTCATTAGCATTCATTAATAGAACAGATGATAAGATGAACATCATCGATACAACACAGATAGCCATGACGCATAAATGATGACATGAAGAGTGCAGCTTCATTAATCATAGGATGTTCTGAAACTGTACAAGGAATACACACAGTGTTCGCACAGTAAAACACATCATAACCATAGGGTGTTTTAACAAGAATCTATATTCATATGCTCAAGTGTATAATCTTTCAATACAATGCCATGTAGCTCTTGAGTTTCCAAAAAAGAAAAGCCCATACACTTTCCCCGTAGGGAGCTTTATAGCACAAAACTTTCCCTTTGGGCTTCCCGACTCTTCGCCTGCCTGCCTGTTGGGTTGCCTCGCGACCTTGGAGAGGTTGCGACCTGCGACTTGTCTGGTATGTGCGACCTGCGACCTGGATAGACAGTGCGACTTGCAACTTGTCCGGGTGGTGCGACCTGCGACCTCCCTCTAACTGCTGCTCATGACTTGCTGCTACCGGGCTGCGGAGATGGACGCGCAATGTTGAGGTCAGGGGCGTCAATCTGCCGCTCCTTGAGAAAATCTTGCCATGTCTGGTACTCAGCTGCTATGGGGGAAACCAGAGGAACCTCCTCCTTCAACCGATGCATGCATTCCAAAGCATTTGGCACCAAGGTTTCCCTTTTCTGCGAGATCTGGTTTGAAAGCGAGGCAAGCTTGGTATAAATCCGAGCTGGAGTGGCAATGAACTGACTCAGATGTTCTTGAGATGCTGAGGGCTCAGGCGCAGCAGCGGCTTGCTTGATAGGGCAGAAATGACTGGATGTCCTGATCCACTTGCTCCCAGGCTTTCTCTTCGTCCAATGCCCCAAGAGACGGAATGTGGTGCAAAGTGTGCATCGAGTCGATACCGCTGATCAGGTGATTGTATGAAGACATTACCTTGTCCAGGTCCTTAGATAGTTTGTCTTTAGATTGTATAGCCATACGTAGCTGAACCTTAGAATCCTGTGTGTGAATCCAATTCCTCTTGGGCAAATTTTCAGGTGCCTGAGGGTATTGTATTTTCCAGCCCATCATCTTGTCTAAGGCCTGTGAGGCCTCCCTGAGCTGCTCGTGCTTTTGCCTGGTTTCTACTCATGCTCTTGCCAGTGGGGCAACTGTTTGTTTGATGGTGAACATCTCTCCATACACCTGCCTCATGGTTGCTTCTAATACTTCACACTCGTTGAAAATGGCCAGTGGGACTTCATTTACCGGTGGAGTCTGGTTTCGGAGTTGTTGAACTTCTGCTCTCAACTCTGCTTTCTCCTGCTCTGCTCTTTGCTCGCGCTGCTCAACTGCTTGAAGTCTATTTTGCAGCGAGACTATTTCTCTACTCATCCTGGTCACGTTCTCTTCCGTGGCTGCAGCGAAAGCAGTACCCGCCGATGCTATCATTACAGGATTAGTCCTGGTATCAAGGACTATATCTTTGCCTGTTGCAATTGTGGATGTGGCAGAGGGACTTTGCGCCAGTGACCTTCTTTTCTCTTGCCGGATTTTGAAAGAGAATTGGTCGAATGTGAGTCTGGTGAGGTCAAATACATCCTCTTCCTGCCCCTGGGGGGATCTAACATCAGAAAGCTTGGTGCTGCCCAGAGGTATATTGAGGGGAGTTACCTCGATGTCGTCCAGCATGTCATCCTCCCTCTCTTCTGTGTTCTTTTCTTCTTCTTCCTTTCGCCGGCGTTCAGCTTCTGCTGCTGCTTCTATTTCAGCCTTCCTCTTCCGCTTAGCTGCAGCAGCCTGTTCGGCCTTCTTTTGGCGCTCAGCTTCCGCAACCTATTCGGCCTTCTTTTGGAGTTCAGCTTCTGCTTTATCCAGCTCTGCCTTAAGTGCCTGTTCTGCTGCGGCCTGTGCCTCCTTTCCCTCCTTTTCTTTCCTGGCCTCCTTGGCCTGTTTCTTCTTCTGTGTTGCTGTTGCACTCTTCTGGCGTGCTTCCTCATCCTCTTTTATCTTCTTTTCCCTTTCTTGCTGGGATTTTTCTTCCGCTTCTTTCTGTTGGATGGATGGAGTAAGCCCCGTGTTGGTCCGAGATTTCTTTGGCAAAGAGGAAGAGGAACCTCCTAACTGACGACTTCTGTCTTCTAGGCTCTGATCATCTGGATCTTCTTGGACCACGTTTACTCCCGGAGAAAATTGTCTCTCAGCATTATACCAGTTCCTTCTCTCTTCTTCTGTCGGGCGCTCAATATGCTGATAAGTCCATATGAATTTAGCTTTCAGGCAGTGTTCAGGAACTATTCTCTTCAGGTCATATGTTCGGTGTTCTAGCGCCCCAAGCTGATAACTTTTCATTGCTTCTCCCTCCGCTGCTACTTCCCTGAAATCTTTCACTGTGCACGCGCCAATGGTGAGGGGTAGCATGGGCCACGACTTCTTTTTTCCTTTAGACAGGACGCTGGAGAAGCCTTGAGACATCTGGAAGCATACTTCCTGGATGAGCATTTTGTCTATCACAAAGCGAGGCATAGCATGTGGTGCCCTGTAGGTCCCAAAGACTCGGATGAAGGTATACCCCGGGAAAGGGAACCAGTGTGCCACTTTGACTAAAGTCTCCTTGGCCCGCCAAGACATGCAGGGGGCGTCTTGGCCAAATAAGTGTCTATACAAAGAGGGAATAAACACTTGGGAGATCTGATCTATATCCTGTTTGTATTTGGACTCCTAGAATACCTTGAGTTGTAGATGAATTGCACGTGACTGCTCGGAATCCCAATTGTGTGCCCACCCCTCGAAGTGTACTCTTGCGCAGACAGCATCCATTAGGTAAGAGGCCATGTAAAATTCGGCAGGCGTTCCTTCATCCAGGGCCAATTCCGCGTTCAAGTTGGTCTGCATTGAAGTTATCAATATGCCAGCCCAGTTGAAACGGGTGTCGTGTGTTGTCACATACTCCATGATGGTAGCCCAACTACCGCTGAAAGTGGAGCAATCCGGGCGCCCGTAGAGCCTGCAAAGCATGGTGGCAACTAATTTATAAACCTTACGCAGGCTAGCCACCGGGTATTCTTGGTCTTTCTTGACCTTGAACTTCTTGGGCTCCTCCCACCATTGTCTAATAGTATCAACTATCGGAACAACGTGAGCAGTAGCCCATTCTGGAGTGAAAAACTCATCCGGGCGAGGCAATGAGTAGTAGAGGTGAGCATCCGCGCCTACGAGCGTAGCGAAAGCCCTGCCTTCGCTGTCTCGGATCACAAACTTCTTAGGATCCGTCTTTTGTATGATCCAATCTATCACCTCAGGACACGGAAATATGGCTGGATGCGCCCCTGCCAGATGTAGTTTGGACTTCTTGACTGCCAAGTATATTTCCCGGTCTGGGAGATCTTCTGGGAATTCCTCTCCCGGTATGGCGAATTCATGATACACTTGGTACCATCGCATACTGTCATCTTTTGCGAAGGTACATAGTGTATCCCTGTATATTGGGGGTGGGGACACCACTTCCAGCTCATCAATTTCTTCCACTACTTGCTTGTCCTTCCTCTGAGATAGCGGGGGCGCCATGTCACTAGAATCTGATAAAACAGGTATGCACTCTATGTCTTCTTGAAGTTCACCTATCAAATTCATAAAGGAATCCCAAGATAAGAATGACATGATGATATAAAACTAGTTACAGTTTAGTGATGAAATTTAGCTATGGCACATGTAAAACTGGGTTACTGGTTTACTGGGTCGCTGGGTCGCGGATTGCAAGAAAAGGTTCAGGCACGACCTTGCGACCTCGTGACCAGGTCGCTGGGTCGCTGGGTCGCAACTCTCTGAAACAAATGGAAAATGCGACCTGGCGACCTCGCGACTAGGTCGCCGGGTCGCTAGGTCGAATATTTCAGAAATCTAGAAAATTGCGACTTTGCGACCTCACGACTAGGTCGCTGGGTCGCAGGTCGCGATAAGGCTTGCCGGGGGGTTTTGCGCGCGCGCGGCCATGAGTCTTCTTTACTCCCTCCTCTTGAGGATTTGTAAGCTGGCTGGGTCCAGGGATAGTTGAGGGATGATTTTAAGAGAGCAAGGGGCACAGCTACGAGAGTTTGAACCAGAAATGTGGTGAGGTTGGACATTTGTGGAGAAAGCAGATTCACAAAACACTCAAAAAATATAAAATCTCAGACAGAGGGCAATTTAAAGGCTTAAGGGGACATGGGTTTGGCAAGACATGCTCATAATGGAAAAAGCAGGAGGAAATGGCAACTTACCCGGGAAAATCGCGCCAGTCGAGCTGTCAGAGGCGTTTTCTTTCAAATCGCTGAATGTGTAAAATGCGACCTGGCGACCTCCCTTATATAGAAGGTCGCACGTGCGGGCAATAAATGCGGGTCGCTGGGTCGCAAATCAGTTAATTCCAGAGTTTCGCGACCTTGCGACCTTGCGACCTGGCGACCTGGGGTCACGGGGTCGCAAGGTCGCTGGGTCGCACTTTTCGTTAAAGTTGGAGATTTGCGACCTGGCGACCTGGCGACCTGGGGTCGCGAGGTCGCAAGGTCGCGGGGTCGCGGTTTTCATTAATAGTTTAACTTTGCGACTTGGCGACTTGGTGACTTAATGGTTTCTCTTTAGTTTTAAGGGGCTCCAAAAATTTGAAATGGTGATCTTTTTGGAGGGTGTTGTAGGGGCTACAACATAACTAAAGGCTTCATTCATTTTAATTTTAAAACACTCTATCATCTTACAGTAGGACTTTCCTCCTCTTTTGTATTCATGCATTAGTTTCACACACCATCACTATATACATTCATATTTTTCAAGTAGTGCATGGTAACTTTAGAAATTTTATTGCATGCAAAAATAATTACTTATTTTCAAACTCAAATGAAAGGTAACTATTTTTCTTTCATGCTTTTTATACTTTCTTTCCTAAATAAATAAAGCATAACACGCATATTAATCTAATATGCATATTCTTATCCGAAAAAAGTGTATTATAATAGCATGCACATTTTTAAGAATTCTTTTAAATAGAAGCTAATCTCATGCAATGCCATTTTTTTTTACGTATATAACAATTCCTTTTTAAGGGAAATCATTCTTAAATAAGATAAAATAAAATACTTATCTTTATTTCATTTGAAAAACTTCTCTCCCTACTGCAGTACTCATCTCCATTAGGAATTCACATTGCTCCTCTACAACAATGTTTTCTTTTAGCAACATCGACAAGATTTTATAGCACGATTAGATAAAACCTTAATCAATAAATAATCAATCTTTGAGTGATCCTTTAACACCTATTCATGTGCATATATGAGATGTGAATACAATTTCACAACATGATTTCTTCTAACATCTCTACATTAGTGTGAGTAAGTAATTATCAATTCATGTCAAATAACTCCCACATTGTTATGACATTTTTCACACACGCACACATTCGTACAAGACAAATCACTATATCTGTTCAGAAATTCCTTTAATGGAAGATGACACAATGTGCATTCACTTTAATTAAACTTTTACAAAAGACCTACCACTTCATATTTTGCCTTTGGAGCATGCAAATATAATAAAGCTAACACATTGGTTGTTGTTCCTATGCATACAATGCATAAAGATTCTAATCTTAATTTCCCAACAGAGTACTTAACATAATCGAGTAGGCAAACTCATGATTCCTCTTCAAGGACATATAACATAATAGGCATGAAAAACATGGTTTTCTTTTCCATAAAACTTATGGAATAAAACATAAGAATACATGCCTTATTCTCGAAATATTATACCCACATTAGCCATGTATATATTTGAAGGAAACCAAAAAATTACTTTAGTTTTTGTACATGTAATTCATCTAGCAATGTAGTATATTCAAGAGGTTATTCTCTTTAGCCTATATTTATTTTCAAGAAAAGAACTTGGATTCCTTATCATTTAACACACCGGTACGAAATCATTTTTAAAAGAAAACAAGCTTCCCATATTTTCTTAAATAAGATATATATAAAGGCAAGCAAGTTTATTTATTTATGTTTTACTACTGCTCACACCTTTCAAGATACATACTAGTAATCTTTGCAAGAACTCACATGGGTTCTTTTCAGCAAAACTAGCATAGTAGTTTGGTCTTTTACCATGGTATATCTCTAGGAATAATATATTTGTAAAACATTAACATAATAGAAATATTTTCAAAAACTTACATTGTAAGTTTGTCTTTACGTGCATGGAAAAGATATATCAGTTTTGAAGAAACTCTAACTTCATTGCTATTTACTTTGTACGCATTCTATTTTCCATAAATGCAATAACTATTGTTTCAAGAAAAGAAAGAAAATAATACTTATCTCTTGAAAGTCTTTGTTCAACCTGGATTAGAGATGCGATGCCTTCCTTCATAGATGCGCACTTCATCTCGGATCTCTTTAGAATCAGTTTATAACATACCTCAATTTCTTTTTTCTTAACAAATCCCAAAGGTGCCAATGTTACAACCTTTAGCTCTGATACCACTTGTAACATACACCGTTAACTTAACATGGAAATGTAAGGAGTTAAAATTTTTTATACAAGTTACTCATGGGTAACTATCCATTCACTATTAAATATTCCTTCCTCATTATTACATAGAATGTTCACCAGTTCATAGTATAACTTTAGAATAAGAATAGTAAGCTCCTTAATCATTAACAACTTCCACTACAATACATTAACATAATACTGTATGATGTAACCTTCCACTCATTTCATTATTTATGTAGTCATCATGTACTTGGCATTATGAAACTTCAAAACAAGAAAGGAATCAACATCATCATCTTGACACAATAATCAATCACATCATTGAACATAAATATACCCTGGAAACCCCATAGGGTGAAAACCAACAACGTTTAATTTTATTATTAGACGCTCATGAGGGTGATTAGCCCTCACTCAATGGCTTATAAGGGAGACCATCCCTTAACCATCATTTATAAATCTTACAAGGAAATATACAAATATCTAGCTTAAATCAATTACAATAAATATGATACCATTTACCCTCTGGTCTTCATATCTTCATATCTTGATGGCATGGATGTACCTACATTGGTCCATCGTACACTGGATCATCCGGTAGTTCATACTCATCTGCATGAACCATAATAATTTACCTGCCACCAGGTTAAGCATAGTATTTCCTTTATACATATCACCATCATACCCTGCTAATGTTTCCTTCAACATACATTGATGTCAAAAGTATAATAAATCATTTCACATATTTATACTATAGTAGTTTCTCCATCTACTCATGTATATTTATGACATGCAAGTAAAGTACCTTGACATTCTCCCTTTAACAACACATACCTCATATGTGCTGGTTATAAGTCATCACATTAACTAATGTTTCCGTCGCATAAGCACTGCAAGACAATAGCTACATCTCCCCAGCATACATTTAAAATAAACTAATACTTAGTTATGATACTCGTGCATGAAATTTACATAATTTAATCAAAATAGCTAACCCTTGAGCTATTACTTTTAGTACATGGAGTGCAATCTAACATATCAAATGTTGCTCCCATGCATGCAAAGGCATATAGATTCCAAAAGAGTCTCCAACGAAGCACATAGCTTCCTTCATGAGTCTTCCCAAAGGAAATCTCAATGCTAGTGAGCATGTAAACATATGTTTTCTTTTTGTAAAAATATGCAATTACGAATATAAATACATGTCTTCTTTTTCAAAGATTATACTAACAATCATTTCCAATATAGTTTAGCACCACATGCTATCTTTCCCACCTACAAATATTTATATTCTTTCCAATGAAAGTTATTACTTATGTTGCATGTCTATGCATGATCTTCTTCCAAAAGGAATTAACATCATAATCATGATAAAAAGTAATCACTCAGTTTGTTCATCTAAAGAAATATAACTGAGTAGTTCCTCTATCCGTGGATTTATTAAATAACCATTCTTTACTAACAACATGGTAATCTATTCATGGAATTATGAATTAACTAATATTCACAAACACCATGGCAATCTACCCATGGTTTTATGAAATAATTAATCTCTATCAATACCATGGTAAACTACCCATGGATTTATGAAACTATCCATGGATTTATTAATTCATTACTATTTACAACATGGTTAATGAATATAAATCTGAGAAAACTTCTCTTTTCTTCTTCATCGCACATGAAGATATTTCAAGGGTTACCCTCTTTAATCCATTCAAGAAAATACCTTGGATTTGTTCTCATTTCCTAAACTAAATGAGTACAAAATACCTTTTAAAATAAAGATCATGCATCTTCTATTTTCTTGCTTATACCATATTATGTAAATATTTATATTAAAGAGCTACCCTCTTTAATATATTCAAGAAAATCCCTTTTCAAATGAAGAGCATGCATCTTTCATTTTCTTGCATACACAATATTATATAAATACTTATATTAAAGAACTACCCTCTTTAATCTATTCAAGAAAATCCAGAGCATGCATTTTCTATTTTCTTGCGTATACAATATTATATAAATATTTATATATTTCTTTCCATATAAACATGGAGAATATTTTGAAAATAATCGAAACCAGAAATAAACAAAAAAGGATTACTTATCTTGATAGTCTACTCTTATAAAAGAAAATGAATGTCATCACGACCTTTCCTAAAGGAAGGGGATAAATGCTCTTAATCTTCAAGAATGTAGGCCTCAACCATCTGCCTTGCATCGACGTTATTACTCTCATATTGCAATAATTACAATAAAAAGAAAAGCAAAACAGTCGAAGATTTTTACGTACCCAACTCTCGGCTTTTCCCACCTTAAGTTTCCCCATTCTGATCTCGTTAAACATTCTTACCACTTTACCATTCTCCGAATTGAGCCATGGCTTGAATATAAGTGTTTAACTGTAATGTAGACGCTCAATCTCTACCGCGATTTACAGTTTCACCCGAAACCCTAAGCGCATTACGAAATGGTTTCTTCAGCTAATCCTCAAATGCGAAAATGATGAATTTGGTTCACAAAGTCTCGTGAAGGCCCTAGAAAAATTCTTGCAGGTATTTATTCCTTTCTGCAAACCTTATTACATTCCATTAAAAAGGAAATATGCAGGGCATGCATACTCCCGCTTAATGATGTATCTGTGGGAATGTAGGATACCAGAACAGAGATCCACTTTACATATTTGTTCGACAACCGATTCAAGAATCCGTTTTACATGAAACCAATTCTTTATTTTCTTGATTTGAACAATTAAAGTGAAATATATTTACCATATAAATTCACGTAAGAGGTCTGTTACATTAGTTATTTAAAAGAAATCGACATTGTCCAAGTTATGGAATGACAGGT
Organism: Pinus albicaulis; assembly: GCA_034641835.2. Lineage (NCBI taxonomy): Eukaryota > Viridiplantae > Streptophyta > Pinopsida > Pinales > Pinaceae > Pinus > Pinus albicaulis. Next base: position 786,250,878 of record CM076569.1, read on the forward strand.
TCTTGAATTGGATGTAAAATTGATAATACATTGGATATTTTTGGGTTTCTATGATTCTCCGTTTAGTTCATTTAATAATTTAAATAGAATTTAAAAATTTAAAATTAACTATTACTCATTTAAAAGAAATCGACATTGTCCAAGTTATGGAATGACAGGTTCTTGAATTGGATGTAAAATTGATGATACATTCGATATTTTTGGGTTTCTATAAGTGCCAGGTGCCACGTTCAGAGCAAACGAATTACTCGTCAATGATCGTGAAAAATAAAAACAATTAATGACAAATTGGCGCAATCGATTTACAGAGAAACACGGTATTGATAGAGAAATACGGTACTTCATATTCATATTAAAGAATATACCCAGCCCTCACTTTCAATATTAATTTCTCTCCACAACCAAGCGGCCCAGTGGCTGCAAACATTTGGTATAGCTATTATGATTGGAAATATTTTGGTTAGCTATTTAAGATCTTAGGTATGGCCAATTATTTTATGGATGTTCTGGAAATCATCTGAGTGTGACAGGGGGATTTATGTGTTAAAATTAATTTAATATTTATGAAATTTATTTATATAGAAAGACGTAGTAGGTTGGGGTTAGTAGTAACTTTGAATAAAGAAATAATTTACTCAATGTTGTCTGGGGATTGTGGAAGACTCTATTGATTTTAACGGGTTGTATTGGATTCATTATTGGCTCATTATTGGGTTGTCACATGCCGATGCTCATTCAGTATTGGATTCTCAAATTTGGTTTTTGGGTTTATGCGTTAATTTCTTTTTGTAATACTGAACTAACATACTATTATCATACTATGTTATATGGTAAAATGGGGAGATATGGTTTTTTTGCTGAATTATTTTTTTATTGTTATAGCATATTCTCATTATGATATCATGTAACTGCTATTATATTTAATAATAATTGTAATTTTTTCTTCCTTGTAAAAAAAATAAAAAAATAACTGGTTGTAAGGCCATTATTGGGCTCCACAATGGATTTTCTTTTTAATTTTTAGATGTGATAGATTAAATTTTTATACAAATCAATTAATTGGTTTATAAACAATTTTAATAATAAATATATTGTTAAATCTAATAATGTACTTTTTTAATGATGTGATTAATCCAAAAGTACATTTATCTACATAATTGTATTGTTAATTTTGAAAATATTTTATAATTAGATCAAAATATGAATGAAATCAATCAATTAACTTTATTCATATTAATCTAAAATATCTATAAAATTGATAATTAAAATAACAATAATTTTTGGTTCGAAAAATTCTCATGTGATTTCCCGAAAGATTTAGAATTTAAAATGTTATGGATCACAGAAGCTTGCACTCTCAAATTAAAATTATTTTAAATATTTATAAGATAAACTAGTTCAAAACGGATAATGTGTTAAATTGGAAAAAAAAAGTTCATATAGATGTAATATTAAAGCACTTCTTAATGATCATGGTTCGAAACTTACCGTCTCAACTAAATTTAATCCAAACAAAATTAAATAAAATTATGTATCAAATCTTTTGGACTAAAAAACATTTGATCTAGGACTCATCTTAAATAGATAATAAAACTCCAATTAGCCGTTGTAGAATAACGGCTAATTTGACTAAAATAAATAAATAAATAAAATTTAACAATCATATTATTATTATTATTATTTATTTAATTTGTTATACTCAAATCTTATAAATAATAATAATAATAATAAATAAATAAATAATATAAATATATGTAAAAAACAAAAATACAAATATTAATAAAATAATAATAATAATAATAATAATAAAATAAAAATAAAAATAAAAATAAAAAAATAAATCATAAAACTAAAAATAAAATAAGAAATAAAAATAAATATTATTTGAATGAATTTTAATATATATATATGAAAAAAAAAGGTTAAATAAATAGAAAATTTTATTAATTAATTAATCAAATATAAATAAATCAATAATGAAATTAAAAATGAATAATAATAATGATAAATAAATAAATAATGAGTAATTAAATAATAAAGAGCAAATAAATAAATAAATAGATACATAATAATAAAAAAGAACCAAAAAAGAAAGATGACTATGGGATTAGAGGGGAGGAAAAAACGACCCGAGGAAGAATAGAAGGGAGGAAACCCAAAAGCTAAGAATGAAGGGCAGGGATCCAACATCTACTCACACTCCACCCATCATCCGTGTTAAGGTTGACCGTTCTCTTTTTTAATTTATTTATGTATTTTTTTACTTTTATTTTTAGTCAAACTAGCCGTTATTCTACAACGGCTAATTGGAACTTTATTATCTATTTAAGGTGTGTCCTAGATCAGATTTCTCATCTTGCCCTGGTGATGAACCACATTGGCTGGTTCGAAAAGCGTCCACACAATTTACTCGAATGTGATTTTCACCGAAAGATTTGATACATACTTTATGGATCACAGAAGCCAAATTCCTAATAAATAAAATTATGTTATATGTATAATAAAAATATTATTTATAAAATTTATTTTAATAAAAAATAAACTTATATCATGTTTTAAAATATTATTTAAAACATTAATTAAAGAAGTATTAGAAGGATTAAATTACTTTTCACTCTAAAATAGGGTTGTCTATCAAAATATTGGGCAATTGCCAAGACTTGGTAAAACTAATTATAATTATTAAATATATTAATTATAATTATTTTATGCTTTTTATTATATTTTTTTAATGTAATTTTACTAAGTCAAAATGTTTGCATAACATAACATTACATTACATAATAATATCTCTTCTCTACTAAGACCCTTTTTTTAATTTAATTATTAGTATACAAACTTGTTATGATACATCCTGAATGTGTAACGAATAAGGATGTTCGTTAATAGTAATTCAATATATAATCCTTTGTCTTTTTCAATAAGGAGATTAATTTAATAATTACCTTGAGTAAAAGAAGGAGTGGAGACAGTTATGATACCTTCCTAAAAGGATTTAGAGGAAAATCCTAAGGTAGGAAGGGGTTTTGTGCAGAAGGAAACTAGGAAGAATTAGCAAATTTGTTGCTACAGGTTGTCCAGAGCTGGTGAGGAAACCAGTGGAGCTCAAGAATTCCCAAGTGAAGTAGAGACTGGATTTTTATCCTAAGGTCTCACTTCCTGTCTCAGAGAAAACTCCTAAGTCTTAGTGAGGAGCAAGGGGGGAGTAGAGGACGTGATTGCCTCAGTGAAGGTTGGGAGGGTACCAGTTAGTGATAAAGAGTATTTTGGAAATAGGTATTTATATCTGTTGGGTGTCTAGACTTTAATAAGAATACCTTGCTATGTTATTATTATATCTGTTACTGGTAATATTTCTGTGAAGTTACATTTTCTATGTATTCTCTGTGCTGAAATGTATTAAGCAGGGTACTGTACACCCAACTATGAAAAACTAATTTCTGTTTAAAATTATTACAAGAATTAGCCTCTGTAACTAGGAAAATATATAATACGATTGAAGTTAGAATGTGCAAATTATTGTCTAAACACGGTACAGTTCGGCAAATGCAAAGACGTGAATGGACAACAGAAATTCTAAAAAAAAACATTAAAATTCTAATGCAGATGGTAGTACTACTAGTAGAGCTAAATTACTTGACCATAAGAATTCTAAGTTTACTTTTACTAAGAATATAACATAATTACATGCACTAGGATAGAGAAGAAAAATGCATAGACATCTATACTAGGAAAAGAAAGAGGTCTAGGCTCGTTAGTTTAGTACCCGAATGCCAGAAACAGGGTCTCGAGCTCAATTCCCTTGAGCCAGCAACAGGAAGGGCCGAATACTTAACTGTAATTTTCAAGAGAAATTATTTATAGTAAAACTACAAACAAGTAAGAGAATGCAAAGAGGAAATTAAAAGTGAAACAAGAATATTATATGTTCTATATCCAATCCATGTAGGACCAATAGAGCCGTAAGAAAATGCAGAGTGGAAATTAAAAGAGAAACAAGAATATTATATGTTCTATATCCAATGCATGTAAGAAAAATAGAGCTGAAAACTTTCGAAAACGAAGCAACTGTAAAAATTGGCTAAACATGTATAAATTTCTCAGATACTTGTATTTACTCATGTTTTTGTTACACCATACTTGATTATGTAACTAGAAGAGAAAACTAAAATCACTCTGAATAATTTAAACAATATATTAGAAGGATGAAGTATCAATTATAACAAAACTAAAATTAATAGGTTATCGAAAAGCCCGAACGTAGCACTAAGGGACTTCTATTGTAAACAATTTATAATTACTTTGCCATTTTGAAAAAGAGCAAACTTTGTCTCAATAGCCTATCATTAGAATATCTAAAAAAACAAGAAGAGGGTCATGCCCTAGAATAAACTTCTTCCTAAACATTAAACAAAAAAAAGCACTCTAATATTCATAGTGAGGAGATGGAATGCCTTCATGTCGATAGAACCCTATGTCCCTGTAGGAGACAGAGGGGTGGCGGTGGCTATCATTTTGATAATTACCAACTAAACCTTACATAATCAAGAAGCTGAATATGTTTTATCTTACCAGTAAAAGCTGAAGGGACGCCAAGATAGCTTTGCGGTTAACTAAGCGAGCCAACAGTCCTGTAATCCGAAAACTTGTAGAAGGTAGCAAAATAGTAGTTAAACCTAAGAACAAATAAACGAAAGATGAACCATGAAACCATAACGCCAAGCAGTGTTAAAATTACCTGAGTCGAAGATGAAGTCAGGAGTTTGAAATAACTTTGCAGCCGACCGAGCACTCTTGATACACATAATCCTGACACAATACCTCTACGAGACAGAGGAGGTCATGTTATTACTTGTCACATAACGAAGAAAACAAAACCAGAAAAACTAAAGAAATAACACAACATTACTGAGAAAATATGCTGGAAAGTCTCTGTGTGAAGAAGGTAATCCAGCGCCGAACGAAAACTCTAGAAGTTGTAGCAACATGCTGGAAAGACCTTTGGAATAACACGCAGACGAGAACAACACCAGCGGCAGAGCCAAATCTCGGAGCTCGTCGACAGAGAAAATGAGGTTCCGGCAAGAGGATAGGGAGGGTTTGTCACCCTAACTATCCTTCTCAACATCTCTACCATTGATCTTAGCCGATAATATTTCAACGCACAGGATTACACCACCAGGATGGTGTAAGGACAGATGACAGTTGGGAGGTGGACAGGTGGTGGTATCGCAGCGAGGGAGGACATGCATATATTCAATGTACTGACAACTCTCATAACTATAGTCTCGACAATCAAATAAATGAGATGATAATTGATGTTACATCAAATCTAAGGTAGTGTCTTCGTCTGTGTAAAGTTATATATATATATATATATATATATATATATATATAGATATAGATATAGATATAGATATACAGAGAGAGAGAGAGAGAGAGAGAGAGAGAGAGAGAGAGAGAGAGAGAGAGAGAGAAATATTATTGATTATACGAGGGGAATCCCAATGGGATGGCCCAACCTCAAATGCGAACCAAAAATCCAAAAAAAAACCTTTACAAAATTTTGGAGTATGGCTAAAATGGATAAATTTATGAATACATGGTAAAATGGTAAGATTTACCTTAATTCTCATATGATGTATTACTTAGGATAAAATACAACAATTGATATATATATATATATATATATATATATATAGATTGCAAGCAAGTTGTATTAAAATGTTATAGTAAGATGAATGCTTAAAGTAGTTTCTTATGAACAGAAAGTAGATGGTAAGAAATATTTAGTTTTCATACTTAGAAGGTTAATGACCATAGTAGTATGTAATTTTTTTTATGAATGATGTATGGATGTTACATAGAAGTAAAAATTAAAAAGTATCTAAGAAGGTATGTGAATATTTACATCCAATATGATGGAGATGTTGTATCATAAGGTTGCATTTAAAAAATAATAAAATAATAATCACATTATTTCTAGGAGAGTTTCTCTAGAGCTCAATATGAGGGAGATGTGGTCACATTTAAAAATAATAAATACTCACATTAACAAATTAAAAAATAGTAATAACAAAAAAAAAAATCTCTATCATAAATAAAATACTTTAATTCCAACCTCAATTTTACATCAACTTTATTTAGTGTTAACTAGTTGTTAACTAGTTAAATGACATTTTATTAATTTTTTAAGAAAAGACTAAGACACTTAATGTTGTTTCTGGAAAAGTTATTTTCTTTATTGTTAATTGTGAAAAAAATAAAATTAGTTATGGGAAACGATTCCATAAAAAGTAAAAAGGCTGATAGTAAATGTTTAAAGGTGGTTGGGACAGTTTGAAAAATTACATCCTCCTATGGGGATAGGAGGGCTGATGATAAATGTTTAAAGGTGGTTGGGACAATTTGAAAAATTACATCCTCCTCTGGGAATAAGAGACTCATCCCAGTGAGGAATAGGGGTTATGTTCAGAGACTAAGGAAGCGAGTGGAAATTTCTTCCAGAGTTGGTAGAGACCAACGAAAAATATCTCAGTTTTCCTAAAATTTTCTGGTACTGATTGGACCTGGGGTCCTGACATCACAGCAGAGAAATTACTGTCAACCTGTACCTTTCAATGGAGACACAGGGGAAGGAGAAGGACGTAATTGTCGCTCTTAAAGGTTGGGTGGACATCAACAACAAACTGCTAAATCAGATAAGTTTCTGAGTATTTAGTAAATTTTCATTAGGATTTTATTTGTTTTCTTAGCTAATATATTTTACTGGGAAAAATGTTTTGTCAGAAGAAGAAAAGACCGTAAATCATTTGTTATAATAACAGAAGTTGAATGAGTATAAGTTTTGTGTCTTTTTTTAAAGATTAATTAAGACATTACAGGTTTGGTGAGTTATTTATTTTCTACTGTGTATTCTGAATTATTTTACTGTGTAAAGATAGAAAGGAAGTTTACTATTATCAAAAAGCAAACATAGTATGTAGCTATCTTTAAGGAAAGAACCGGATTACTTTGTTTAGTAATTTAATTAACAGAAAAACCAAACCCTGTGGTGACTGCCATAAAACACAAAAGATATTGTACATTATGAGCACAAAGATAGAATTTGGCTTTCTGAATGAATAGGAGTAATATATTCCGAAGTAAATAAGCTACAGGAGTGGAATCTATTTAAAAGAAAAATGGAGTAAACAAATAAATGGAATACCTATTTATTGAATAAATTTCATAACAGTAAGGACTTATATCAGTCTAATGCATTATAAACCTAACATCAAAAGGAGAGCATTGTTAGCCTTAGACAGGAGGTAGAACCTCTAGTTCCAGGGCACATCATGTCTCCAACTAAGGCTATATGCAGATGGAAATAGGAGTGTTTTAGTCACTCGAATAAGAGCACAAACAAACCTTGCCAGTATATTTGCAGTAAAATCCTAGATGATTAAGCCAAAATAATGAAAAGCACTTTAAAAACTACGTAGCATACCATTGAATCATATATAAATCCAAAGATAATAAAACCATGATTCTTTATAACAATGCTATATAAAAATAGGAATGTAAGGTCCGGCCAGAGGCTCAGAGTCGATAATCTTTACCCACAAAATTCTGTAACACAAAATTTTAAAGGTAAGCTAGAAATATCTTTCAATAATTTACATTTTACTGTAATACAAAAGTCTACACATGAACTAGGCCAACAAGTTCTTTAAACAAGACACTGTGTCATTCTTAAAAATATGAAAATTACTGCAGCTCAGTTCAAAATGGATTCTGTAAGTATAGAACCCATAGCCCTGGGGGCACATTATTTACATTTCAATAATTTGGTAAATTTTTCCAGAAATAAAGAAAGAAACCCTTATGAATATTCCATAGAGGAATACATGCAAATATAATTGCGTTCCTAGTCACAACACTCCATAATGCAAACGATATTATATACTAGCAAAGAACTCTAAGAGTGTAGTGACATGTAAATCTAGAACAACTATTTACTAATAACTCTAAATAAAAACACCAATGAGGAGGGGTAGTCCTTCCGAACAGGTGTCCATGTCATGTGTACCTGCAGGCGTAAGCCAAATATTAGTTGGGAGCACAGTATCTTCATAAGGAAATTGTAGAGATTGAAATTCCTCGAAAATAAGAGCCTACCTGAAAGAATCCCAAAGAAAGTTATAAGACACGATTCGACGTTGATACAAGACTTATGATTTAATTCAAGAAAACATGAAAGAGAATAAGAAAAATGACTTATTGATACCTGAATGGGTGTGCTGACAATGTAGTAGAACATCAAACCTGAACATTGAGATTTGGGCAAAGAAAGGTTAGTAAACAGAACCCTGCACAAAAAATCCGAACAATCCAGCACATTTGGAAATGAGACTATTGAATGGAAACTAACCAAAAATTCCCAAAGAACTATTACCTGTGACAATGCAGAGACAGAATAACGTTAGAAGTGCCGAATGCAACCATGGGTGATAATTTTTCTTGAGGCACACACATTTCTTCTTCTCGGCCGTAGCCATGGATAGAGGTTTCAGCCCGTGGCAAGGTGAACTGCCATATGAATCATCACAAAAACTTCAACACTCAAACCATAAACCAAGTTGCAGACCTCGCTCTCTTGTTGGCAGAGGAGAAATTATATGAGATGCTGAGGGTTGTGGGGTAATACCTGGTAGTTCCAGCCAAGAACCCTTGCCATAGATCTCTGATGAGATCGGACGGTGAATGGAAGGGGCACGTGGCCAAATATCGTAACAAAAAATCAAATCTCAGATCGCACTGCTGGCGCAATTAAGGAATTCGCCAGGACATGTCAGAGAGTACATGAGGGAAATAAATTATCACATTGTTTAATGCGTGAAGCATTAAAGTTAAAACAATCTGAGCCAAATCATATCGAGGAGTATTGTATAATATTATGACATAAATATTTTAAAACATGCAAAACAAGACATCTTCCAAGGGTCAACTAACGATTTAATATGTGTGTATAATGATGCATAGAAGAGAAACATAATAGGAACTGTCATGAGAAGGGGAGAAACACAATAACAACCCCAGAACACCGGGGAACCCCAAACACGACCAGAAGTAAGCCCTAAGATGTGGGTTCAATTGAGTGTGGATCAACACCAGTAAAAAGGTAGAATGTTGGAGGGAAAACAACACCAAACTAGCATACTGTTGAATGCAGTAAAGAAGCTACAGGAAGAAATGGTATGGGTTCAAAGTGATAACGAGCGCTTGATGCAAGAGAAAGAAAAGATACTCAAGAGCTTTTCAGACAAGCAGAATCAAGGAATGGAACAACTCAGTGTTGATAGAGACATGCAAGAAGGTAATGAGCGACAAACAAGGGACCACACCACTGATAGAGTGGAAAGAAGCCCTTTACAGTGAAGCAACAAGAACAAAAACTATAATGAAGCAGAGTCTAGAAATTTATCAGATCAACAAGAAGTTAAGAAGCAAAAAGTGGAGCTTCAGGGTGAATTTTGAAAAATAAAACCACCAACATTTGATGGTGAATTTGAGGAAGTGGCAGAGGCTTGGTTGATATATATGAATAAATATTTTCAAGTGTACGAGTACAGCAGCAACCTAAAATCTAGATTGGCCATATATCAATTAAGGGAAAAATCCACTCTATGGTGGGAAAAAGTAAAGAATGTTGGTAGCATTGAGGACCAAGATGTTACATGGGAATCATTCTAGAAATACCTTAAAGATAAGTATTTAACAGAATGTTTTTATGATGAGAAATCAAAATAATTTCATGACTTGAGGTTGGGGCAGATGACCATGGACGAGTATATTACCAAGTTCACCTCTCTGTTAAGATATGTTCCATACCTCAGAGATGAAAAGGCTAAGGTTCAAATATTCCTGAATTCGTAAATCCTAGAAACATGGACGAATCCATTCGTAAAGCATGAATTTGCTACCAGTAGTCCAAGGCAAAAGGGGAAGTGGGAAAAAGTTGGAAGCCAAAGAAAGGGCAGAAAAGCAACTCAAACTTCAAGGGCACCAAAAATAATAATTTTAAGAATTCTACATGAAGCTCAGTAAGTAAGCAGTTTGGCAGAGATCATCAAAGAACCCGATGGCCAACTGAAGAGAGGCCTACTAAAGCTTCTAGCAAGCCAAAACAAGGACAAGTGTCCAAGCCACTTCTGTAGTGTTAGGGGTGTGGTGAGGCACATTATTACAAAAATTTCCCACAGCGAGCGAGAAGTGAAACAGTTGCAAATTTACAGGAGGCTTCTATAGTAGATGATGTGGCTCGAAACATACCTCGTATCAACGTAGTGTTGGAGGATCGACAGGCAGATTATCATCCAACAATGATAGAGTTGGAAGGTAAATTACCATCTCAATCTGTTTCTATTTTGGTAGCCCCAGGTGCAAGTCTAAGTTATGTTAATCCCAAAATAGTGGAAATATGTAAATTGAAAGGGAAAAAATTCAAAAACCCTTGGCTAGTACAACTAGCCATAGGAGCAAAATGAAAAGTAACTGCCAAAATTCCAAACAGCACTTTGGAAATTGTAGAACAATAGTTAAACATGGACCTAAACATACTGCCATTAGGGTCTTATGATGTTTTGCTCATTATGGATTGGATAGAAAAAAGTTGGACCTTAGTGGACTGTAAAGAAAATATCATTTCTTACAGAATGCAAGATGGAACATGAAAGGAGATTCAGAGAATCAAGAAACCCCTACAGCTACATCCTATTACAATATCCCGAATGAATAAGTGTATGAGGAAGGGATGTCAGATTTATGCTATCTAGGTGGGATGTGCTAATTCCAAGGAGAAGTCTCCTATGATGGAGAACATACCAGTGGTACAAGATTTCATGGATGTCTTTCCGAAAGACATACTTGGATTACCACCAAGAAGAGATATTGATCTTACCATTGAATTAATGTCAAGAGCATCACTTGTGTCAAGGGATACTTATAGAATGAGTGTTCTAGAATTAACTGAATTAAAAATGCAGTTACAAAAATTGTTGGACAAAGGATATATTCGTCCAATTGTGTCCCATTGGGGAGCACCAGTTCTTTTTTTTAAGAAGAAGGATGGAACCATGCGAATGTGCATGGACTACATACAACTCAAAAAGTTAACAGTAAAAAATAAATATCCTTTACCAAGGATTGATGATTTGTTCGATCAGGTGAAGGGGGCCACATTATTCTCGAAAATAGATTTAAGATCTGGATATCACCATATTTGAATCAACGATGAAGACATTTACAAGACTTTTTTCCTTACCAGGTACGAACATTACGAGTTTGTGGTGTTACCCTTTGGGTTAAAAAATGCACCAACGACATTTATGAGATTAATGCATGGTATATTCCATCCCTTCCTGGATAAATTTGTACTTATATTCATTGATGATATTTTAATTTATTCTAAGAACCAAGAAGAGCATAGAGAACATCTAAGGATTGTGAAGCAAATGTTAAAAAAACACTAGTTGTACGCTAAGTTCAACAAATGTGATTTCTTCAAAATAGAAATCCGGTACTTAGGCCATGTTATTTCAGTAGAAGGGGTTGTTGTTGATCCAGAGAAGATCAAGACAATCATGGAATGATGGGTACCCTAGAATGTGGCAGATATTCGATCCTTTATTGGATTGGTTAGGTACTATCGAAGATTTATTGAAGGATTTTCTAGAATTGCTTTTCCAATTACCTCCTTGTAGAGAAAAGGAAAATTCTTTAAATGGATTGTTGAGTGCCAGAACAGTTTTGAGAGGTTGAAGCAGCTATTGACCACTGCACCAGTGTTGAGGGTTGCTGATCCTAATAAAGAATTTGAAGTTTGTACAGATGCTAGTAAAGAGGGAGTTGGGGCAGTTTTATCTCAGGAAGGGAAAATAGTGGCTTATGAGTCAAGAAAATTTAAGGAACATGAACAAAGATATTCAACCTATTATCTAGAGTTAACAACAGTAGTACATGCACTCCGGGTATGGAGACACTACTTGTTGGGTAAGAAATTTGTACTAAAGAGAGATCATAACAGCCTATCTAGTTATTTCAAGCAATTTGATTTAAACTCTCGACAGGCAAGATGGAATGCCTTCTTAAGTGAGTTTGATATGGACATCCAGCATGTGAAGGGTAAGGAAAACCGGGTGGCTGATGCTTTAAGTAGAAAGTTGCATTGTGTTTATGAGATTTACTATAATCAGCTTGAATGTAAATTCTTGGATCAAGTAAAAGAGGAAGCACAAAAGGATCCTGAATATCAATTCCTATGGAAGAAAAAGGAAGAGACCAGAAAGTAAGGAAATACTTCTGAATATGGAGTTAATAAAGAAAAAATGCTAAATTTTAGAGGAAAGTTGTATGTACCAAACCGTGTGGACCTAAAGGAGCTAATCATTAATGAATACCATTAGAGTAATTATGTGGGACACCCAGGATACCAGAAAATGTTAACTGTTATTAGAAAAGTATATTTTTGGCCTGGCATGTGTTAAAATATTGCTGAGTATTTAAATAAATGTTTGGAGTGTCAACAAGATAAGGTGGAGCATCAACATCCCGCAGGATTGTTGCAGCCCATACCAGTACCTGAATGGAAGTGGGAGGTCATATCCCTGGACTTCATTACGGGTTTACCACGGTCAAAGTGGCACAATGATTACATCATGGTGGTGATCGATAGGTTGAGTAAATCTGCACATTTTATAACTATACAGTCTACTTACAAGACTATACATATAGCATATATTTTTATGAGAGATATATTAAAACTATGTGGCATTCCAAAGACTGTTATTTCTGACATAGAGGTGAAGTCTACTTCAGCATTGTGGAAAACTCTGTTTACAGGTCTAGGGACCCAAATAAACTTTAGTACTACGTATCATACCCAGATGGATGGTCAAACAAAACGAGTAAACTAAGTTTTGCAAGACATGTTATGCATGTACGTGATGCAACAACCAACCAAATGGGAAGACTATTTGCATCTGGTTGAATTTTCTTATAACAATGGTTACCAAGAATCGCTTAAGATGAGTCCTTTCGAAGCTCTATATAGACGACAATGTTGCACTCCCATTAATTGGAGCAACCCCGAAACTAAATTGATGCTTGTGCCAGAAATGGAGTGAGAAGTAAAGAAGATCAGAAAAAATTTGAAAGCTGCACAAGATCGGCAGAAGATCTATGTAGATAATAAAAGGACTTATCGAGAATTTGAAGTGGGTGATCATGTGTATGTGAGGATAAAACCCAAGAGGAGTACCTTGAGGTGGGCTTCTTGTGCTAAGTTAGCTCCCAAGTTCTGTGGACCCTTCCAAATTTTTGAAAGGGTAGGACCTGTGGCATATCGACTGGCTTTAACTAGCCACATCTGGGTGCAAAATGTGTTTCATGTGTCCCTGTTAAAGTGATATATGCATGATCCGAAGCATGTGATTCATTGGAAAAATATTCAAGTAGGATAGAATTAGAAAATCCTAACTTGAAGTATGAAATTTTTATGAAAATTTGACAAGAAACTTTTTTGTTTGCAGGTAGAGCCGGATGACGAGTTTCTGGTCGAGCCTCAACTAGTTGACATCTGCATTTAGCGTTAACTATTTAAATGACATTTTATTATTTTTTTTAGGAAAATACTGAGACACTTAATGTTGTTTATGGAAAAGTTATTTTATTTATTATTAATTGTGAAAAAAATAAAATTAGTTATGGAAAGAGATTACATAAAAAGTAAAAAGGTTGATGATAAATGTTTTCCAAGAACCGAAAGGTGGTTGGGACAGTTTGAACAGTTACATGCTCCTCTAGGGATAAGAGACTCATTTGAGTGAGGAATAGGGGTTCTGTTCAGAGACTAAGAGAGTGGAAACATTTTCCATAACTGGTAGAGACAAGTGAAAAATCTCTCAGTTTTCCTAAAATTTTCTGGTACTGAATGGAGTTGGGGTCCTGAGGTCATAGCAGAGAAATTACTGTCAACCTGTACCTTTTAGTGGAGAAGCACGGGGGAAAGAGTAGGACGTAATTGCCGCTCTTAAAGTTTGGGTGGAAATTAGCAGCAAACTACTAACTCAGATAAGTTTTTGAGTATTTAGTAAATTTTCATTAGGATCCGATTTGTTTTCTTAGCTATTATGTCTTACTGGGAAATTTTGTTTTCATAAGAAATGACCGTAAATCATTTGTTATAACAGAAATTGAATGATTATAAGTTTTGTGTCTTTTTTTAAAGATTAATCAAGACATTACATGTTTGGTGAGTTATTTATTTTCTATTGTGTATTCTGAATTAGTTTACTATGTAGAGATAGAAAGGAAGTTTACTATTATCAAAAAGAAAAAATAGTATGTAGCTATATTTAAGGAAAGAATCGGATTAATGTGTTTAGTAATTTAATTAATAGAAAAACCAAACCCTGTGGTGACTGCCATAAAACACAGAAGATACTGTACGTTATGAGCACAAAGATAGAATTTTTCCTTTCCGAATGAATAGGAGTAATATATTTCGAAGTAAATAAGCTACAGGAGTGGAATCTATTTAAAAGAAAATGGAGTAAGCAAATAAATGGAATACCTAGTTATTGAACAAATTTCATAACAGTAAGGACTTATATCAGTATAATGCATTATGAACCTAACATCAAAAGGAGAGCATTGTTAGCCTTAGATAGGAGGTAGAACCTCCAGTTCTAGGGCACATCATGTCTCTGGCTAAGGCTATATGTGGACGGAAATAGGAGTGGTCTAGTCACTCGAATAAGAGCACAAACAAACCTTGCCGGTATATTTGCAGTAAAATCCTAGATGATTAAGACAAAATAAAGAAAAATGCTTTAAAAGCTACGCAGCATACCATTGAATCATATATAAATTAAAATATAATAAACCCATGATTCTTTATAACGATGCTATATAAAAAAAAAGAATGTAAGATTCGGCCAGAGGCTCAAATTCGATAATACTTACCCACAAAATTCTATAGCATGAAAGTTTAAAGATAAGCTAGAAAGATCTTTCAATAATTTACATTTTACTGTAATACAAAATTCTGCACATGAACCAGGCCAGCAAGTTCTTTAAAAAATACACCGTGTCATTCTTAAAAATATGAAAATTACTGCAACTCAGTTCAAAACGGATTCCGTAAGTACATAATTCATAGACTTGGGGACGCATTATTTACATTTCAATAATTTGGTAATTTTTCCAGAAATCAAGAAAGAAGCCCTTATGAATATTCCACAGAGGAATACATGCAACTATAACTGCGTTACTAGTCACAACACTCCAGAATGCAAACGATACTCTATAGTAGCCAAGAACTTTAAGAGTGTAGTGACATGTAAATCTAGAACAACTATTTACTAATAACTCTAAATAGAAATGTCGGTGAGGAGGGGTAGTCCTTATGGACAGGTGTCCATGTCATTTGTACCTGGAGTCGCAAGCCAAATATTAGTTGGGAACATAGTATCTTCACAAGGAAATTGTAGAGACCTAAATTCCTCCAAAAGAAGAGCCTACCTGCAAGAATCTCAAAGAAAATTATAAGACACGATTCAGTGTAGATACAAGACTTATGATTTAATTCAAGAAAATAGGAAAGAAAATAAGAAAAAACGACTTATTGATACCTGAATGGGTGTGCTAGCAGTATAGAAGAATGTCAAACATGAACATTGAGAATTGGGCAAAGAAAGGTTAGTAAATGGAACCTTGCACGAAAAATAAAAATAGTCCAGTGCATTTGGAAGTGAGAATATTGAATGGAAACTAATTGAAAAAGCCCAAAGAACTGTTACCTCTGACAAGGGTGGAAACGTGAAGCTGGGTTACACTTTTGTGAGAATCGGGGTGCGAAAATGTTTTTCAACAATAGTTCGGCCGAACATTTTACAAAGTTTGGCCGAACTCTCTAATAGTTTGGCCGAACTGTCTTATAGAGTTCGGCCGAACTCGTGTTTCCATTTAGATTGACGACACACTGACAGCGCGGGCAAACAGATTTTTTGCTGGAGATTGGAAAACTGGCAGCAAAAGTTCGGCCGAACTTTTTATTTTAAAATAGTTCAGCCGGACTATTTTCTATAAATAAATCGCCCGCGAAAGTTTATGGTTTACCGTTTTCATTTCGCGCGCCTTTCGTTGTTTGTCAGTGTTGTCGCTCTGTTGCTGCAGCCGGCCGCCCTGGTGCTCCCGCCATCCACCCTGGTTCTCCCGCCGTCCGCGCTCGTCGACTGCTGCGTCGGGTAAGAATTTCTAAAAATTTTGATCCACTCGATCAGTAAACGAACAAAAATTGGTTAGCTAAAAGATAAACTAGTGTAATAGAAATTTTAGCTTACTTGTGAATGTATTGCCATGTCTTTATTCAT
This sequence comes from Pinus albicaulis, assembly GCA_034641835.2. Classification (NCBI taxonomy): domain Eukaryota; kingdom Viridiplantae; phylum Streptophyta; class Pinopsida; order Pinales; family Pinaceae; genus Pinus; species Pinus albicaulis. Next base: position 786,267,293 of record CM076569.1, read on the forward strand.
GTGGATCAATACCATCGAAGCTCTGAGGGAATTGCGTATGTATTGCCATGTCTTTCATGTTTTCAAAACTACGTATTAATTTTTTTTTTTAATGTAAAAATTCTCTCAATGAAAGTTTGTTGGGAAAAATAGGAAAGTACAAACCTGAATCATTCCTGGATGGTCTATTTCTAGGGCAAGGAGTTCCATTTTGTGTTTTCAATCCTTCATTTGGAAGATTTTTTGCTGTAGCTACCAAAGCATTGATACAAACCTTGAATTATTTATACTGTCTCTGTAAATCAAAGATAAAGAGTGGTTTTATATATTTTTTAAAGCAACAACTTCAATTTAGTCCAAACAAACCTTCATTGTTGTTTGTTTTTGTAATAAATGAAGGTTGTAGTTTGTTGTTGAGATAGTCTATATTCTAAATAAAGTACCACTCTGGTGCATGGGGTTCAATGTTAAACTTCTTGCAGAATTGAATCCTCTTCTTTGAAAACTATGAAGTTTCAGACAAGGCTCGAAACATTAGCATGGAAGTAGCATCATGTGAAACATAGCAGAAAACTTTTTCTATAGCATAATGCTCAAACAAACCCCATATTTACCTGTGTGTTAGCTCTTCAATAAGAGTTCCTGCCAGCCTCAAGAATCTGTGATTTACATGCTGAAAGTAAGTTCATAATGTCGGATGCCCATAGCAAGACAATGGAAAAACATAACCCCTGACATGTGGATATCTGGTGATGGAGTCTATGTATTAGCCTAATAAACAGTTAAATATAGTTCAATTGATCAGACGAAGTAGAGAAAAAGGGTAGACAATGGTTGGCCTAACCATTTTCAAGAAGGAAACACATATCATGTGAAACATAGCAGAAATTTTTTTCTATAGCATAATGCTCAAACAAACCCCATATTTACCTGTGTGTTAGCTCTGCAATAAGAGTTCCTGCCAGCCTCAAGAATCTGTGATTTACATGCTGAAAGTAAATCATCGAAACATTAGCATGGAAGTAGCATCATGTGAAACATAGCAGACAACTTTTTCTATAGCATAATGCTCAAACAAACCCCATATTTACCTGTGTGTTAGCTCTACAATAAGAGTTCCTGCTAGCCTCAAGAATCTGTGATTTACATGCTGAAAGTAAATCATCGAAACATTAGCATGGAAGTAGCATCATGTGAAACATAGCATAAAACTTTTTCTATAGCATAATGCTCAAACAAACCCAATATTTACCTGTGTGTTAGCTCTGCAATAAGAGTTCTTGCCAGCCTCAAGAATCTGTGATTTACATGCTAAAAGTAAGTTCATAATGTTGGATGCCCATAGCAAGACAATGGAAAAACTAGAAGTCATTTATCTCATGGGCCTTCAACCTAAATTATATATCTAGCACTACATTAAGCTATAGGAGATAAATCAAAGAAGCATTTGAATGTAAATTAAAAATGTGTAATAATTATGTCCTTTAGTTTAATAAATAGATAATAATTTGCAAATGCCATATCTAAGCTATATTTCATCTAAGTAGCTTTCAATTTAAACTTATATCTAATGTTAAATTATATAAAAGAATAACAGTAATACAAACTTCAAAAAAATATTTAGAACGTTAGTATAAAATGTGACATATAATTTTCCTCTGTGGAAAAACATAGTTATAATTACCAATCTTATAATATTATCCAATCTTATAATATTTGAAACCTAAGGTCTTTCCCATACCAAAGTATGTTCTTTTAAAACATGTTTTCTTGGTGATATGGGTGATTTAGAAATGATTGGGAGAGCAAAATTCCTCATTTAATATGTACAATATGTTTGGTTCATGCCACTAAGCCAAGAATTTTAAATTCAATTGAATTTTAATATAACCAACTAAATCCTGCAAAAAAAGAATAAAACAATTTATGTTATGGTTGTGGATTTAGGCATTGAAACAACACACCATGATATTTCAAATTTAAAAATAATGTTTTGAGTCCTAGGTAGCTTAGAATCCTATCTAGAGGTTTGTTTTCAAAATAAGGATGCACTCCCATTTGATTCTTATGATTAGGTTGTAATCATGAGGCTCTCGCTCAAGAGTGGACCTTCCCAAAATCTTGTGACGTCTTGTCACAAACAAAACCATCAAACTGAAAAACACATCATGCAAGAAACATAGCTTGCTAACATATCATTTTTCTCCTTCAAAGAAAAAAAATTCACATCATGTGAATATCTCCATGTACTCTTACATATTGGTGTACAAAACCATCAACCAAACACAAGTCGACAAAACATGCCTCTTCAAACAATTGACTCTCAAGTCAAATAATAGAGTTCATGTACAAATTTCCATATTTGTTGCATTTAAGTGTGTCAACATAACTCTACTTTCAACATCTTGCTTCATGCAACATGCACCATACTTTGAATTTGCAAAGAAATTCACGAAACATCAAAATACATGCTAGGCCTTAATTGGATAAGAAATCTAACCATCTGTTAGCAAACCATTTCAATGGCGCTTCTTTTAGTTGCACTTCATCATGTGAATCATATTGACCCTCATCGATTATGAAATCCTCTTTTCCATTCTTGTCATTATCTCATTCCACCTTCTTCAAATGTTGTGGATGACTTGTTGGATACAAAGTCCAACACTTGTCCAACATCTATAAACATTATGATTATTCAAACCACAAAAGGAACATGCAAGTTCTTTTCCAAATCTTATGTGAATATTTACCATATTTATCATAATCAAAAGCAATTTGATTAGAGGCAAATTTATACCTTGAACATTCATCATTGTCGCCTTCTTGAGGAGGTGAATTTGATGAGGTAGTGGCTCTCCTTTGAATACTAGCAATGAATTCAATGACTCTAGAGCTTTCAACATCCTCTTCTTTTACATTCTCATTAGTTGCATGATTATTAACATCTTCTTGCAAAGTGGGTGTCAAACTTTTCCATTCAACATGAATACAAACTTCACAAGCTTGATGCACCCCTTTCATGTATAAAAAGATTACCTGTGCTGGGAGTGGCCTTTTACAACTTCGGAAAGCATTTGGTTCCACATTCATTCCTCCGGCAGACGCTGTCTTGTAGATACCATACATTTGTCTAAGGTTAAAATCATACAAGAAGAGCTTCATTCCGGGCTTCACCTTTTCTACAAGCTCCTTTTTGGTTGGTGGCAACCCAAACACTTTGTATTAGAAACACTCTTGATTTGTTTGAAAATTACACATAAAAATCAAGCCAGCAAACTTATCTCTGCCAATGCCATATTCATTGTTTGCTTCCTTGCTGCCTTGTTTTTTCTTCTTATTTTGATCAACCTTTGACACAACAGGGTCAGATAAACCCTTGGGTTTGTTCTCTGTCTCTATTTTAACAGTCTTATCCACAACATTAACCTTTGACACAGTAGGGTCAGATAAACCCTTGGGTTCGTGGTATGTCTCTATTTTAACAGTCTTATCAACAACATTAGTTGGTGCTGCATCCTGCAACATATATCCATAGATTTGTTTCAGGCATTTGTAATCTTCCTTAGACTATCCGCAATTTGCTTCACACTATATGCAATCTGCTTCAAAGATGACCGAACAATAGATCCACACTATTTTCAAAATCTTTAAACTTCACACTGAAAGCCCATCAACATATTCGTACTGAATCTTACAAGAATCTGTAAACTATTTTCAGAGATTGCCGAGTTATTCCTTATTAAAAGAGCCATAGACAAGGTATATAAATATAGATAGAATTACTTCCTTTTAGGCCGACCAACACTTTGCCATGTAGGCTGATTTGTAACACATCATAATAGTTCGATTTTTCAACGTTGATGTAGAGCTGAAATAAACCATTGGTTCATGTTTTCTTTGACTAGGTATGGGTTTCTGGCTGAATCTATATGGACATTTCTGTCTAGTTAAATACCCTTCTGTTTGCAAAATTGATTTATCTTTTAAGATTTTGCATTTGTGTGTTGTATGTATCAAAGATATCTATTCCCAGTTTTTCTATGCACATCAATTCAATTGCACAAACAATTAAATCTAATTTAATATTATTGTTTGCTACAAGTTAGTTTATGTTTTAAAAATGTTCAGTGTTGTATGTAGCAAAATATTCTACAAGGTGACCTTTCTTATGGCAATGAGTAATAAACAATTGCATCTTATTTTCAGCATCATTATTTATTTAGAAAGTTTCAATGTGTATGGATATCTTCTTCCAACATCTATAAACATTATGATTATTCAAACCACAAAAGGAACATGTGCAAGTTCTTTTATATATCTTATGTGAATATTTACTATGTTTATCATAATCAAAAGCAATTTGATTAAACACAAATTTATACCTTGAACATTCACCATTGCCTCCTTCTTGAGGAGGTGAATTTGATGAGGTAGTGGCTCTCCTTTGAATACTAGCAATGAATTCAATGACTAGATAGAGCTTTAAACATTCTCTTCTTTTACATTCTCATTAGCTGCATGTTTATTAACATCTTCTTGCAAAGTGGGTGTCAAACTTTTCCATTCATCATGAACAAAAACTTCACAAGCTTGAGGTAATGAACACGAAATAAAATTCCTTCTTGGAACAGCTTCATGTGCCTCCTTGGCTTTGGAGCATTTTCCATGTTTTCCATAACCAAGACCCAAATAATTAGGCCCTTCTTGAATAACATTTGGCTCAACTAGGCCTTGTACATGCTTGCCTTTAAAACCCTTTACTTTCATAGCACGTTTTCATCAAAAATTTGGACCTTATTCCTCTAATGTCTCTGAAAAGCACGTACACATTCATTTTCAGAGGAAATTGAAGACAGAAACCAATAGCTAATTCTTCTAACTAACCTTGACTAAAATGAGCTAAATTGTACTTTGATACGAACTTGATTTGAATATGGACAAACTAGTTTTGTTGGGGAAGGGGTTTATGTGTCAAGCTTTAAGTGTATTTTGTGAGAAATTTATGAGTTAATTAGATTTTAAAAACTCATGTTTGCACATTTATAAAATGCAAAATTTTTAATTCTAGGAAAATCTTTTCCCTCAATCCAAATTCTAATCATTGGACATGTAAGAGGAAGAAAGAGGGAATTCACTTTTCAAATTCTAGACCTTGTCTAGACCTCCTAGTGGCCAAGTATTTAACCTAGCGTGATAGCCAACTAGGTGTAAGATTTGAAACCCGTCCAACACTAGTCCACAAGCTGACCTTTCTTATGGCAATGAGTAATAAACAATTGCATCTTATTTTAAGCATCATTTTCCTTGTCCAATGGGCCTTTGAATTTTTGCCTCATTTATTTAGAAAGTTTCAATGTGTATGGATATCTTCTTCCAACATCTATAAACATTATGATTATTCAAACCACAAAAGGAACATGTGCAAGTTCTTTTATATATCTTATGTGAATATTTACCATGTTTATCATAATCAAAAGCAATTTGATTAAATGCAAATTTATACCTTGAACATTCACCATTACCTCCTTCTTGAGGAGGTGAATTTGATGAGGTAGTGGCTCTCCTTTGAATACTAGCAATGAATTCAATGACTAGATAGAGCTTTAAACATCCTCTTCTTTTACATTCTCATTAGCTGCATGTTTATTAACATCTTCTTGCAAAATGGGTGTCAAAATTTTCCATTCATCATGAACACAAACTTCACAAGCTTGAGGTAATGAACACGAAATAAAATTCCTTCTTGGAACAGCTTCATGTGCCTCCTTGGCTTTGGAGCATTCTCCATCATGTTTTCCATAACCAAGACCCAAATAATTAGGCCCTTCCTCAACAACATTTGGTTCAACTATGCCTTGTACTCAACTATGCCTTGTACATGTTTGCCTTTAACCCTTTACTTTCATAGCACATTTTCATCAAAAATTTGGACCTTATTCCTCTAGTGTGTCTCTCAAAAGCACGTACACATTCATTTTGAGAGGAAATTGAAGACAAAAACCAATAGCTAATTCTTCTAACTAACCTTGACTAAAATGAGCTAAATTGTACTTTGATACGAACTTGATTTGAATATGGACAAACTAGTTTTGTTGGGGAAGGGGTTTATGTGTCAAGCTTTAAGTGTATTTTGTGAGAAATTTATGAGTTAATTAGATTTTAAAAACTCGTTTACACATTTATAAAATGCAAAATTTTTATTTCTAGGAAAATCTTTTCCCTCAATCCAAATTCTGATCATTGGACATGTAAGAGGAAGAAAGAGGGAGTTCACTTTTCAAATTCTAGACCTTGTCTAAACCAAAATAAACTAGAGGTTTGGTTTTCAAATACATTCGTGCTTATTTGGAAAAGTTATAGCTACCAAAATTCCATATGCCAATCTACCTCCCAAGAAATCCATTTAGTACACCATTGGTTAGTTTTGTCTTCCTATATTCTTTATCAACCTCTTCTAGTGATTCTTGAAAGGTGGATACTTAAATTCTTCCTAAAAATTTGAGCTCTAAAATGAGAAGACATACAAGGTCATTTAACTGTACATGTATATTGTACTGTTTACCACTGCAGATGTTTCTATGGGAGAACCTGTTCATCAAATGGAGAGGGAACCTTACGAGGTATTGCATGATTTTTTTGTTATATTTTGGTTTTTACATGAAGTTCTAGATATATATATTCTCATTCATTTTTAAAACTTCAAATTTTAATGTTTGAGTACATGTGCATTGTGTATGTAGGTTTCCTATTCACAGGATAGGGTGCGGACTGAGACTTAGATGCTAGATCCTCCATTTGATGGACATGATTTACAGTAAATTTAGATGGTTTTAAAATTTGTTAACTTGATACAGTTTGATACTCAAGTGAGATTTACAATTTTTGGACATATTTTATTACATTGTTATTATATAATTTGTTTTATTTAATTTTTGGATGGTTTTAGTAATTTTGGCGTGTGAATGTGAAGTAATGTTTTCATCTGAACTACATTTGGCATGTGATATTTAATGTTAAATGTTTTTGTTGGATAGTTGAATTATAATTGGCATGGCATGTGAAGTTTTTAAAACTCAAGTTTTGGATGGTTTCAATCTACATTTTGCATGTGATATTTAATGAACTTAAAATGTTTAATGTTTTAATGTTGCACAATATATAATCAAAAGGGTTTTAAAACTTAAAGTTTTGGATGGTTTCAATCTACAACTTAAAGTTTTGGATGGTTTCAACCTACATTTGCACATGTGGTAAATTGAAATTATGTTACTTGTAACAAGAATTTCCCCATTGATTTCATTGTATATGTTGATTTCTGATTTGATATAATTGCATGTATGATGGTACATTACTTGTAGAGTCATTGGATTAATAGTGTTCATTGATTTCAGTGTAAGCGCAAAAAATTATTGACAATGTAGAACGATTTTTGTGTTATAATAATTAAACCTAATAATATTGGAGAGCAAGAGAGATAAGGTATGGTGTTTACTACAAGAGTTCGAGCTAAATCTTTAAATGGTTTATGATTTATGATTTTTACTTTCTTTTTAATATAATCGATACGGAAAGATGACAAAACTAATAAGGGTGACAATTTAAGAATAGAAGAAGAAAATAGTTTAAGATTGATCACAATAAATGCTATTTGTAAGTGATTACATTCTAATTATTCACATTCTATCATTCAATATTATTACATTATCACTTCGCATTCAAAAATTTTATTTGATCATTTTCCATTATTAAAGTTATTCTACAATATTTATCATCTCAACAAATTGAGGTAACTAAGAAAATTTAAAATTAAAATGACTTGATAAATCTCAAACATATTTAGCATATTGAAGATGGTTTATCGATAGTTTTTCCTTGGTTGCACACGACTGAAACCAACTTAGATCCATCTTAACTACGGATCTATCAAGCGCCGAGAGGGATCAAATCTCTTGAGGTGCAAACCTTTCTTCAAGTTTTGCACTCAAAAAGAGGTTTGCACCTCTAGATATTTGATCCCTCTCGGCGCTTGATAGATCCATAGTTATGATGGATCTAGGAAAATAACTTTCTAAAAATAAGTAAGGGAAAAGCATCATAGGGAACAATTAGGAGTAAATTTAGGAACATGTGATAGTTGGGTGAGATAAAATCATATTTTAATAAAATAATGGGAATTTGTAGGAGAGACAAATAGTGGATATGACATGTATTTTGGTGAATAATAAAATTTATGGAATTAAACAATTAATTATTTTTGTATGTGAAAACAAGATTCACACCTAATTCTCACCTAAAAGACTAAATTAAACACATTATTATTAAGGGGACGAGGAGCTTTCTAGGTTTTGAGCTCCCCATTGTTAGATGAGTGTTGTAATGGCATTCCATGTATTTTTGTGAGAACTTATGATATTGTGATATTCTAATTACGAAATAGTGATCTTGAGTACACGCTGGATAATGTAGTAGATAGGAACTTTTTGATAAGGGGAGATTAGGGATGTGACCAAATTCCTATCAGTGAATTTTTTTTTCTTCACCTTCCTATAACTCCATTGTAGCTTTGGGGGCCAAAGGTAAGAAGAGTACCTTGGAATTTCTTGGGTGAAAAACCAAGTAGGTCACCAACTTTGGTCTAGTGCATTGGAATTCATTAAAGAATTGGTCATTGGAGCTGCTTCAAGCTAGGAGTGAGCATCGTCACAAACCTAAATTGAATATTTTACACTCCCTAGGGTGAATGATACTTTAAATTGATTGATAGTCTAAGACTTTCAAATTTTTCCGAATGCCAAATGATCTTACAAAGCTAGTATTTATAATATCCTAGTAGGTCATTCGGTGACAACTTTTACCGGAAACTTGAAACAAAGAGAATCTATCCTTGGCTAGGACATCATGTAAGATGCCTGCCATAAACAGTAAAATTTTACTTAAAAGCTGAGATTTGGGCAAGTGGGGACAACCACTTGTTATCTCGTCCCTTGGAGGCTAGGCCATATGGGGACCAAATCTGACCTTAGAAAATAAAGTGAAATAATTTGTACCATACGGTCGGGAAACATATACAAGAACAATTAATTTTATTCTAGAATATATATATATATATATATATATCCAATACATATAACATTTTTCATCAATGCACATGTATAGAAAAACTACTTTCAGTTGATACAAGAGCACGTGCTTGTACCCAAACAATTTGTAACATGTGCAAACCACAAATAACATAAGCAGCTCAATTTTTAGTTGAGTACTGGAAGTTCTAAAACATATTTAATCCAAAGATAATATATTGTTGGACACTTCACTCAAAAAAATTCTAATGGAATTCCATCCTCAATAATCCGTTCATGATCGGATTTTGACATTTTCCATTTCTTAATTTTTGATTTTTTCTTTGATTGAACTTCTATCAACTTTATGCGTGCTGCACACACCAAGTTACTATATTGACAACTTATGGAATCAGGTTCATAGTCTTCGAAGTAAACAAAGTCTCCACTTCGACGAGTTTGTTTGAAAAAATAACCTTTCAGTATAATAGACCCTTTGTCATACTGAAATCCGTGATCATTATAGTCTTGTAATAATTTCATTTTTTGTTCAGTGCAACGCATCAAATAATATTTCACATTTTCATCGTTGTCAATAGGTGCAATTACAGCAAAAACATCTCCTGCACAATAAAATAAATTTAACATTTAATTATGCATATTTAAATTTATTTCTAGATCTTTAAATCATTAGAAAGTAATTCAAATGTTACCTTCTCTAACAAGATCAGAAACTCGATCACCATCGAATGATATTGTAGTTTCCTCTGATTGCATTTCTTCAAACATTGCAACAGACATTTTGCCCTTTGTATTTAGCTCTGTATGTTTCCAATCGTTCACATACATTTTGTTTTCACAAACGTCATTGGATTTTGTGTTGTCTATGCAAACATCAGAAAAACAAGAATATTTTCTTTTATCCAATGCAAACACATTTCTGGACAACTTTGTTTGAATTGAATGCAATTTTCGAGCCATTTTTATTATTTCAACCTCATTTCCAATTGATCTATCTACGTCTTCGATTTCAATATGCCAGAAAAACCTTTATATGGAAAATTAGAAAAATAATTTGTAAATATGATATGAAAATACAATTACAAATAATCATTGCATGATAAATGTACAATGTGTTTAAAATTAGATTCCCAATATAAATTAAATTGAATGTACCTTCGCACTTCTCTTGATGGGTTAATCTCATGGCTTAGAGCAGTGTTGCACCATTGAACAACTTCTTCAGCGTTCACAAGTCAGCGTGCAGAGTGGTTCATTTGATATCTTCAAAGTACTCATTTTATGCATGCTCCTGCACCATCATGTTCTCCTTTTCCATGGCCAGTCTCAAAGAAATTCCAACAATGTTTAATGCAGGTTTTCTTATGAAGAAAACACAACCAAAAAAATGATCGTGCAGATTTGAATTGACCTGCGCATCCGTCTAACCATATCCAATGTTCATTGAATGTTATTCCACGATTTTTCAATGAATCATAAATTCTTCCAAAACAATGTTGTACAAAACATGTATCATGTGTACGATCGTCACTGATATAAAAGTGATATTCTTTAATGATGTGTCGATTTTCACTCGTGCTTTCTATATGATCGACATTTTGTTCAGCATGTCTATATAGAATATGGACGAGCATGGAGACTTGGTCAGAGTGATAGTATTCACTTTGAATTTCTTTTTGTGGAGCAAATGTGTAGTTTTCTGCAAAATCAATCACTGACAAAATGGTTCCTGGTGGAAAAACTTCACGAGATTTTTTGAATTGCAAGTCTTGCCATCGAGCTCTATGGGAATGCATGGTGTATTTGTAAATTTCTGCTTCAAACTTTCTCAAAAACTCTATTAGAAAAATTTCGTCTTCTCGTAATTCGATTCTTTTAACACTATCTGCACCTTGAATCGATGTACTGGTATATTCATATCTCTTCCATTTCACTTTCATGTTGGACAATGATTGATCATTTATATCAATACGATATTTGTTTTGAAATTTAGTCAAATTTCCACAATCATTGCATTTTTTACCACCAACACATTTCTTTTTGTAAAATAATTCATCGCTTTCTCTTTCACATAGAATTTGAGATATGAAATCACGGATAGTGGAAGGAGGAGGTGAATCTTTCCATAATGTTCTATCGAAATCAAGGAATGTGTCATAATATAACTCAAATTCCACATGATAACGGCAACAACAAGTGTCGCGTACGGTGATAGGTTTTACATACCATGGTTTTTGTAGAACAAAAGCACTGAGTGAAACTTGAATTTGACGATTCTCTTCTTTGAACTTGTTGAATAACTCTATTTGAGTGGTTTCCAAGAGATGTTTTTCATGTTCTTCGTATTGATTTCGTGCTATTCTTCTTCGCATCACATGTCTTACAGTGGGTGAAACACGCGAATTGTTCTTCCAATATTCATATATTATTTTTTTAACATCTTCTCCAAGTCTATCTTTGTATGGTTGCCTACAAATAGCTCTCCAACAAGCGAGTTCATCATTTACATCTATTTGCAGTCAAAATTTTCGATGTTTGTGTAGAGTTTTTCGCGAGGTTCCCAGTGCTCGTGCCATAGATGTTATCAAACGATTCTCTTGAGTACTTGGTGAAACCATTGCCATCTGTATTCCTCTACGTATATTTGAAACATCTTTATCTCTAGATCTCTTAATTGACTCTATAGCACTACTCATATTTTTTTATCACCTCTTCTTTCATTTTTTTATCTTTGGTTGATTTTCGAATACCCAATAGTGTCGTCGCTTCTTTTAATTTCCTTGATGATAGGAGACCTTTAAACATTTGAGCTTGAACTGTCACTTGCTCATTTTTGAAATACTTTTCAAAAATTCTATCGACACGATATCGTATAACATGGTCAGGTTTTTTATCTCCATATGTGTGAGTGTCGACATTTTCTAACATCTCATTATCGATAGTGATTTCATCTGTACATATTTGAAAAAATAGTACATATTCAATAAATAACTAAATCAATAAATATGTCAATAAATATTAGGAAAATTTTAAATATATCAATAGATCATAATATTTACATTTACATACCCGATTCAATTTCTGCTTGAGGTTGATTTTCTTCTTCAATATTTTGAGGAGTATCTCTGTCTGTTTACATTAAAAAAAATATTTTTCAAACTATTTCATCAAATAAAAATTAAGCTTCACATTTTACATTGGGAAAACTTTAAAAATATATTAATAGATCATAATATTTACATTTACATACCTGCTTCAATTTCTGCTTGAGGTTGATTTTCTTCTTCAATATTTTGAGGAATATCTCTATCTGTTTACATTAAACAAAATATTTTCAAACTAGTTCATCAAATAAAAATTAAGCTTCACATTTTACATTGGGAAAATTTTAAAAATATATCAATAGATCATAATATTTACATTTACATACCTTCTTCAATTTCTGCTTGAGGTTGATTTTCCTCTTCAATATTTGAGAGGGCTTCTAACTTTCTTTTGCGATATTGTCTCGTCTCTTCTCTACGTGCCTCAGGGTCTCTTTTTCGATCATATTTTCTCGCACAAGTTCTTAGATTTACCATGATAATAGGGTATGAAGTTCAAAAAATTTCCTTCAAAAAATTAGACAATAACTCAATTACAAAAAATATCACAAAAGATTTAATTTAAAAAAATCTTTAAAAAAATTCAGTGTAAATTTTTTGTAAAAAATACGTAATCCAATCCAAAACACACACTTTAAAAAACACAAAACACGTACTTCAACACAAAACACGTACATACCTCCAAGAAAAATCACGCCACCTCCAAGAAATGTCTTCCAAAAAAATTCTTTAAATCCAAAATTGTAAAATCAATTTGCTTTCAAGAAATGCTCTTAAACCCAATTCTTTAAACCCAAACTTTGAAGAAAAGTTTTTGAACAAAGAAGCTCAAAAGATTTATTTCAACACAAAACACGTACATACCTCCAAGAAAAATCACGCCGCCTCCAAAAAATGTCTTCCAAAAAATTTCTTTAAACCCAAACTTTGAAGAAAAGTTTTTGAACCCAAACCAAGTCTTTGTAAAATGAGATGAAGTGCGAAATGTGCGAAAATTGTGAATCATTTCACGGCAATTTATATTGACGCAAAATGTGTTTTTTGTAGGGGGCTCCACAAAACTTTCCGGCCGACGTAGAGTTACACAATAGTTCGGCCGAACTTTTGATAAGAAGTTTGGCCGAACTATTAAGACGTTAGATTTAGCGACTCGTAAGCGGAAAACATAGTTCGGCCGAACTTGGACTAAAGTTCGGCCGAACTAACGCGTCACCAATTTCGTAAAAACCAGGCTCTGAAAACGGTTCTACAACTTTGGACTGATTAAACTCCATGAAAGGTTGTTAATTAACTGTTGGAACCAAGACAAGCATTTTCAGAATTGAATATACTTTCGGGAAATATAACTTTTATGGAATTTCATAAACATTTATTAATTTTAATTATTTTTCTAATAAAATGGGTGCAAACAATTTCTAAGGGTCATTGTGATTCAGTGAAATCAAAATTTTGTATCTCCCAAAATACATTGTAAAAAAAATTGAAAAAATTATGGGGCATTACATTGGTCCGTTGACTCTAATGGGTAGCTTTTATATTTTTAGTTTATAACTTATATGTTAAGAAATTTCTTGCCACGCGAAACATATCCAAAATACACAGTTTTTCGTATTGGACCACTTCAAAAAATTCTAGTAATTATGATATGCATCCATTGGCTTTGTAAATATGATGAAAACAAAGTAGACTCTGTCTAGATTGTTGTAACACATTTTTTTTTTCAAAAACACAAATTTTCAATGAATACAACATTGCGACATAACATGCTTCTTATGAATCCTTTGATTGTTAAGAAACACACACCCAAAGAAACGCTAAGTTGACATATCAAATCTGCATAAAAAAATTTCAAAAAATAAGTAATAGAAAGCTAACAAAATTTCTCACAACTTTTATTTTTATCGCAAAATGAAATTCTAGACAGAAAAATTGTTATAGTTTGCAGAAAGTTGAAGAACCAAAAAAATGAAATTTTTTTCTCAAAAAAGGGAAAAAAGTGTAATCTAGCTTCACATTTTCACCCACAAAGCAGAGACGGAATAGCGTTGTAAGTGCCGAATGCAACCATGGGTGAGAATTTTTCCTGAGGGAGACGCATTTCTTCTTCTTGGCCGTAGCCATGGATGGAGGTTTCCGCTTGTGGCAAGGTGAACTACCATAAGAATTGTCATGAAAACTTCAACACTCAAACCCTAAACCAAGTTGCAGACCTCACTCTCTTGTCAACAGAGGAGAAATGATATGAAACAATTAGGGTTGCAGGGTAATACCTGACAATTCCCGCCAAGAACCCTTGCCGTATATCTCTAATGAGATCGGACGGTGAATGGAAAGAGCAGGTGGCCGAATATTGTAACAACAAATGAAATCTCAGATCGCATCGGTGGTGCAATTAAGGAATTCGCCAGGACATGTCAGAGAGTAGATGATGAAAATAAATTATCGCATTGTTCAATGCGTGAAGCATTAAAGTATCTGGGCCAAATCATATGGTGGAGTATTGTATAACATTATGACATAAATATTTCAAAACATGCGAAACAACACATCTTCCAAGATGTAATTATGAACATGATAGTCGAAGTCCAGTACATAAACACATATAGGTATTATAGTAATATGTATGGTCATAGTTAAAGGTTGGATTCTATATTGTTTTACCATAGGATAAGAATTAATTTTTTTTTTTGTGTTGTATGTATGAGTGTTACATTTATATATAGAGATAAACTACTCAAAGTAAAGAGAAAAAAAAATAAAAAAATTACTAGACATATATTATGGATAATATATGACATGTAAAGATGATATTATGGATATTACATGATGTGTAATTCATTTCACACACACACACACACACACACACACACACACACACACATATATATATATATATCAACCATAAATAAAATATTTCAATGTCCATCTTAAGTAACATAGATGTGTATATATGTTTAAATTAATAATTTTCTCATATTTATATTTTTATTGTTGAAATAGAAATGTGTAATTTATTTCATTTTTAATATAGAGTTTATATATAACATTTAAAAAATATCAATAACAAAAAAAAAATGTTTAAATATTTCAATATGTATATGTAGGTAATATATATATATATATATATATATATATATATATATATATATATATATATATATATATATATATAGAGTAGGTCCTTTCTAATTCAAAATATAAGGGAGATTTGAAATTCCTTCCATATGGAGTTGGTATGTAACATTATATATATAGATATAATTTAAAAAAATATTAATAACAAAAATAATTGCATATATAGGGAGATATATTATTTATTAATTGAACATATATTAATATTTTAATGTGGAGATTGTGAATCATAAATCCATCTTGATTCTTCAAGAGTAGAGAAAAATCAAGTTTTTGAGGGTGCAAATCTTTGTATCTCAAGGTGCAAATCTTTTTTCAAGTATTAGAGAAAGAAAAAGAGTTTCTTTTTGCTAAATTTAATTAGTCTAGACGTTGAGTAAATCCATAATTAAAATAAATCTATACTAATTAAAATATTAGATATTACAATTTAAAGAACTAATAAACAAATATTTAAAAAATATATAAATATAAAATAAAAATATTTAAATTAATTATATATTATTTTTAAAAAATAATATATTTAATATGTAAAAATAATAAATATATTTATTTTTAATAGATATTTACATAAAATTTATTTAGAAGTAATTTTTATTTTTCTTTTACGAACAAACCATATTACATAGGCATTTCAATCTATAAATATTGAAAAACATATGCCAAAGAGTTAAAAAAGATTGTAGAATCTTCATATGTTATAGATATCTTATGCAGTGGTTCAAAGAAAGTACTATGAAATCTTGCGATATATATATAGTTAGCACTATTTAATGTTATAATCTTTTAAGCCTTGACTTTTAATCGAATACTCTTTGTGGCCATGTGAATGTGAATTAAGTTATATAACGTAAGTGGTTTATTTCACATGTTCAGCGGTTAGTTTATATTATTTATTATCATGTGATTTAAGGGGAAGGTGTACGATATTGTGGATTTTTGTTTATATAATTTATTTATATTATTTAGTTAAATTTTATTAATTTTATAGATTTAAAAAAAAAATTATTTTAAAATTTCAATGAGATATCTAAAGTTTAATTATAATAAAAATCGACATGGCCTAAAATGGTTTCTATTTCTAATTTTAAAAAAAAGTGAATTAAGTGTTTTAAATACTATTTGATTATTATATTTATATTATAAAATATAATAATTTAGTTTTACTAGTAACAAACACACTATCAAATAACTATATGTATTTATTTATATTATTAAAAATTAATTGTAATTATGGTGTTATTTTTTTATAATATTGATATGATGAATATTATTAAGGTTCATTGAGATTTTAAAGATTATTTATAATATTTTAGAATTTTATTTCTATATAAAGAGAAGCATTTAAAAATGGCAATAGTTTTGTTTAGTTATATTTTGAAATTTAAATATAAATTAAGCGCTTTTCATTTTTAGTCATTTTAATATCAAAAAATTCAACCCATAATGTTCTTAAAATTGAACATCGTCTAATTTTACCATAAAATCAATTTGTTCTTATTTTATTAATATTTATTTTCCTTTTAACATTATTTAATCATATATAATATTCTAAATGTAAATTAAACATATCTTTATAATATTTTATTTTCATTACAATATCACTAATATTATCATTATTCTATAATTAAAAAACAAACAACATTTTATTTTATCATAATTTTATATTAAATTTTGCTTTCAAATATATAATAATATTACTTATACATACCTTGAATTCCAATTTCTAAAATTTATATAATTCAAAACGTTGCATCTCATCACAGTTATAAATCTAAATCTTTGAAATGAGAGTTAGTTTAAATTAAATTGTGAAAAAATAAATAAAAATTAGTAAAAATAATAAATAAAAATTGATTTTAATAAATATTATTAATTATTGTTTTTCTTTATAATTATTATTATTATTATCTAATTTTAAGGTTACTATCAAGTAATATATTAAATTGGTGTATGAATTTTTTTTGTTTGTAAGACAAAAAATTCACTTTTATGCAGCTATTTCACTACTAAATCTATTAAAACATACATACTCTACCCCTCTAAGTTTGAACTTATAACCTCTTAAAATAAACCACCTAATAATTTCATATTTGTATCTTCATTTAAAACAACTTTTCAAAATGTCAGATTGGAGTCTAAAATTAGTAGTTAGTAGTGTGCAGAATTTTCCTTACGTAAGTGGTACCTTTGACAGTATTCTCTGACATTTTGATCAATTCCATTGTAAAAAGTCAAGGTATCAACAATAACACTATGGAAATTCCACAACCGGACGACCGTATGGGCAGTATGGGCAGTAATCATATGGGCAGGACGACCGTATGGGCAGTATCATACTAATGGCTGTCGAGGTAACCAGCCAAACTCGAGAGTTGTGTGTTTCCGTCGGTGCATTTTCCCCAGTTATTGTTCTGGCCGTGCTTCATGGGTCAACCTCAGAAAAGTATTAGTGGGACCCGTGCATGTGCAAAAATGGAACTGTTCACACTATCAAATATTTTCGATTCGTGCATTGTCCAGTTTAATATTAATTTATCACTGTATGAATTCGCGCATTCATCAATACATTCACAAATTAATAAAAACTTTGCAATTTTATTAATAAAAATATAAAAGTATATAAAAGTTTAGTGCATTTTTTTTTAAGAATAGATAGTGATATAATGTATTGTTAATTTATTTTTCTATGTGAAAGTCAAGTGTTTAAATTTTTTCAGGGAAATATCTAATCACAAGGAGGGCTAGCTGTCAGGGATTTAATTTTTTTTAGGTAAATATCCAATTATATCACTATCGTTTGCGGGACAATTTTAAATGTGTAGATATTAGATCACAACTTCTCAACCCAAATATGAAGCATATAATATCTCCAAACTCATGCCAGCAAAAATAAATAAATAAATAAATATATATATATCTATATATATAGATTGTGATTAACTCTACATGGTTTGGAATGGATGATGAATGATATATATTCTTATATATCGTTAAAACACTCCTGCGAAAAAAGTTTCCAATTTAATTATAATAGTTAATTTAAAAAATTTATATTTAAATTATCCTTCTCTGTTACGGCTCCAATTACCAAACCGAGCATTTAACTCGTCCACGTTCGTCAAAAGGTAACACGCTGAACAATAAATAACAATAAAGCCATAATAGAGATTGGTGGAGAACGAGCGCAATGCAATAATATCGTGTAATAAATCAGACCAACTCGTCACTTTCCATAATCATTTCACACACGTTGTAGTAGTTGCACATTTCATAAACCAGAGAGATGGTATTTAGGTTAAATTATATTAGGGATTTATGTGAGGGATTTAGGGGATTTCTGTCTTAAAATATAATTTAATTATTACTCCAAAACTTTTAGTGAACAATTAAGAAATTTAGTGGATGCAAGGAAGGGATTTATGTTCGAAACTAATTTACTTTAATTTTAATTGACAGTTTATATTTTAGAAAATAGGTTGATCGATTTTAACTGACAGTTTATATTTTAGAAAATAGGTTGATCCATTTTAATTGATAGTTTATATTTTAGAAAATAGGTTGATCTATATCATAGTGGCGTTAGTTATTATAATAGAGTTTATTAACTTTTAATTTAATTATTAATAAATATTAGATGTATATTAAAGATTTAATTTTTACTAAATATCAGAAGTCATAATAGAGCAGTGAGATTTATTTCAAAAATATGTCATTTTTGTTTTTTTAATTTAATTAAAAAAAATCATGTCCATAAGCCATAAGCTATTAAACTGTTATTGCTTATTGTTACTATAATGTGTTTTTAGTCTTACATGGACTATAATTATAGTTTAATTTTTTGGGTGTGGTTGTATTGTTTTTAATTTTACACAATAATAATAATAAATCATTATTGTAATATGAAGTTAGAATAATTTTACACAATTTACCCACGGGTAACTATTCAAATGACTATTCTAGATTCCTGATTAACCATTAAATAGAATCTTCATCATCACAAAGGAATAGTAATTACATAACCATTACAACCACTATTGTACCATATTAACATAAACTTCCTGATGTAACCTTACATCCATTTCATGATTCCTTTAACCAAAATAGTTGATCACATACTTGATACTATGACATGATACTTGATATTCTTTTATCACATTATGCAAAGAATCAACATGGTCAAACTGGCACAATAAGAAATCACATCATTGAACACCAATATACCTAGAAACACCGTAGGGTAAAAACTAAAAAAGTTTAATTTTATTATTAAAAACTTGTGAGGGTGTCCACCCCTCACTCAATGGCTTATAAGAGAGTTCATCCCTTAACCATTGTCATAAAATATTACAAGGAAATATAACTTAAAATACAACACATCTAACTAAAAGCTATTACAATCATCATGATATCATTTACCCAAAAATATTCAATATTTATATCTTCGTGGCTTGGTTGTTTCATCAGTGGAACATCATGCAACTCACACTCATCTGCATAGACCAACATTAATTCTTTACCTGCCACAATATTAAACATAATATATCTGTTGCATAATGTCACCATCCTTTCCTGCCATTGATGTTGTCAACAAACTTTGATATCATGATTACATAAATTATTAATCAAACCAATTCATAAATCTTACTAGTGGTGCTTCACCATCTATTCATGTACATTAATTAAATGAAAACAAAATATCACAACATCCTTCCTTTAACAACACTGCAAATGCATTAGTTATAAACATGTAACCATCAATGCATGTTGACAAACAAATACCACATTAACTAGTATTCCCCTCGCATAAGCACACACTCCTACAAGAAAAATAACTACAATTGTCCAAGAATTCCTTCAAAGGAAACTAACACGTCAATTATAATCTTCTTACATGCGAATTACATAATTTTTAAAAAAATAACTACCCTTTCAACTATTAATTTTGGTACATGCAAATACGTAAAGAAACCTAACAAAATATGTTGTCACTTCCTGCATGCAAATATGCATATTCTTTCCAACGAAAGCTAACCCAAATATTGCATGCATATACATCTTGTTCCAAAAGGAACTAAGATAATATTTATGATAGCATAAAAGTAATCACATATAACGTTTCTAAATAAATATGGCTCAATACTTCTATGCATGCAAAGAAAATATCTCTATAACACAATGGTTATTCTTTGTGCATGCAAGAGTTTATCATAGTGGCCCTTCTTTAATGTATGCAACCCATATTCCATTCTCTAGAATTCTACCATCATTAAGTATTATTTTCATGTAACAATTCCATACTTCTTTTTCAAAAGGAAGTTAATATAACCTCATTTCTCTATCTTCCTCTATGTAAGTTTCTCATGTTTCCCTTTCAGGAAATTACCATAGATAATGATGTTTTATGTAAAAAAACCCAGGCAACAATAACAAGGTTAACTTAACCTTTTATGCGCCTAAAGCAAGAAAATAAAACGATTAATCTAGTCATGCAATCTTTTTAAGAGATTATTATTTTCAAGAAAATCAACATAATAGCTTTCTCTATCTACACGAAGAAACACATTTTCTATATTACAACGACTACCCTTTTGTTCATGCAACAATGTTTTTTCTAACACAATGCTGCTTACTTCACAAGAAAAAAGTATGCATTCTTGTTCTTGTATGAACAAGATCCATATGCATATTTAAAGAAAGAAATATTTATTTTTCATCAATTCATGCACAAAAATCCTATGCAAGTCTTTATACACTCAAATCCTTGCACTCTTTAAATAAACAACATAGGTAATATATGCATACCGATTCACGAAAACCTTTCCAAGAAAACTAATCTAATTAATTTTATCTTTTCCAAGAATATGATAATGTATGTAAAGACATTTCACTTCGAAATATAATAAAATGATGCTTGAAACTAATATTTTCTTTTCAAGAATTAACATAGAAATTTATTTCAATAATTCCAACATAATGGATATTATATTATTGTGCACATATTCCTATTAAGAGGATATAGAAATCATGCTAATATCTCCAAAGAAACTAATTTCCAATTTTTCTCTAATAATTTCCTCGCAATCTTTTCTTTAATAAAATAACTCATTTTCTTTCTCTTTTCAAAAAATTAATATGATTTCTTTATCTTTTACCATGCAATTTCCTTTCAAGGATTGCATGGTTACTTATATTTTATATGAAATTCCATTGAAAGGCATGGTTACTTATCTTAAAATGTGCATAAACTATGCAAAAGATATTTATATACACCTTTCTTCAAAGGAATGGCTACTTACTCTTCTTTTAAATATAAAAATAATTTTATGAAAAATTTACTTTCAAGAATAATGGTAAGAGTAGTTATCTCTTAAGCGTAATATCTGTGAGATCGATGACTTGCAGGCCATAATTTTAAAGGCTTCTATGAGTTGCCATCACCATCGTCCTCGTTCTAGAGAATTCAAACTCAATGGATACATCGATCTTGGAACTCTCTCTCAAACCAATAAATGGGTATCTTTCCAAAATCAACTTTTCTTGGAAAATACTTCGAAGTGGAAGTGAGAAACAATGAAAGGAGCAAGATATCTCCAACCAAAGCCTTTATATCAACCTTAAAAAAGAGCTTTAACCTTCAAAGACGACAATGTCTTGGAAGGAACTTTGAAATTGAAGCCCAAAGCATGTGAGGTGGCCACGGCGTCTTCGCTTGCAGCTTCTTGGATTGAAAGTAGTCCTTGTTCCTCGTCCAAATATTTTATAAAACCACTCTCATTTAGGCATTTCACCTTGCACTATGTGTATCCAATTCGGGAGAGTTTATTGCTATTTTTTTTATATGTCATAGGGTTCTTGCATAAAATAAGCATACACCCTCCCTTTGTGCCATAGCATAGATCTACATCCAAGAAAGAATGAGAAACCATTATCATCCAATGAGAGTCTTGTAAAAACCACCCACCTTCTTGAACAAGAAATAAAAAGTGAAAAGATAAGATCCAAAATGAACTTAGTTAGTTACAACCATATTTATGACCAAACAGTTAACCATATATTAACTTAAAATTATTTTACCGTTGGTAAATACAAGAGTTAGAGTAGGTATATTACATACTCCCCCCCTTGAAGAGAACATCACCGTCGGTGTTCATCCCTCATTCGGACTTATCTTTTACTGATGATATAGCAATATAAACAACCTCAAAGGAAATCATTCCCCTTCATAATGAAGGATTTGATTCCAATAAATACCAATATGAAAAAACAACAATGTTTGATAAATAGTCATAAGCATTTATAGATGAAAAAATATACAAATTCTACTTTCCATCACTTGGCCATTATTTAAAGTCAGAGAAGAAAAACAAAATATGTGTATCAACTTATTTTTTCTCACCATTTACTCTTGGAAATCATGGCCACTTTTACACAAGAAATCCAATGGTTTGATGTCCCATCAACACTTCATGGAAAGAACCATGTAACGTATGACTAAAAAATCCAACATAATCACATTAGTGACATCATTTTCAATAAAATAAAATACTTTTTAACTATCAATTATTCATGCAATGTCAATCGATATTTTAAACATAATACTTACACGTACTCAGAGAGAACCAACCCTATAATCATCAAAATTATAAATCATTGCACCACGTACACACTATCTTAGATATTGCTAAAGACATCCACACAATACTTCTAAAAGTACTCAGAGATCACCTGGATCTCTAATCATTGAAATGATCAATAAATGCACCAAGTGCATATTGTCCTAGCCCCTACTAAGACATTCAAAATATTAGTAATACAATAAAGGAACTTACACTTCCAACAATTCGTTTTCGAGCACTAGGCTCCTTTCCTATCAAGATGTACATAAAATATTTATACAATTAAACGAGAAATTCATTTTTAACATAAAACATAAGAAATTAGTTAATTTGTTCTGCTATGAGAACCACAGTAGGCTAAAGAATGCTCCTCCCAACCAATGGGAAATTGTTTCCACAACTAGATTGAGTCATTTTCTCATACAAGCGGTTCTCTGACAAAGACCATACTAGGTCTAGTATGGAATTTCACTGGCCAACCAACTCAAGAATTTTAATGACCACATAGGGTCCAGTATAGGATTCCTCTTGACAACGTCTTGCCTATTCCTTCGAAAACGTCTTGTCTATGAGGAATTTTTGGGTCTCCCCCACATTATCCAAAATCAACAGAGTTACCCCAAGATTTTTTTTTCTCTTCACCATCTTGGCCAACTCTTGTCCCTTATTGATATCATTTTATCTCTAGGGAGAGGAAATCCTGGCAGGAAAACACTGTCAACCCCTATGTGCATGCAACCGCCATCAACCCAAGGCCCCCTCACCTTTCACACCTATCCATAATTGTCTGACATGTGAAATGATCTTTTAGCACTCGTTATCACATTAATTTACATAGTAAACCATATGCATACTATCATTAAAATAAATGAAACATTTATGTACATCATGTATTCATACAACATGGGTCCACAATATCTAGACTGACAGGAAACATAATTTACATATAAGCGGCATACATTTTGATTTTCCAAATAACACAGTAATGCATATCATAACAATATACTTTCTCGCTTACGGTTGCAATTCACATTGCAATGTTTTATCTTTATAAGTTTTTATGTTTCCATTAGGCTACTCCTGCATAATCCCATTAACAACGTTAGTCATAAATATGGATTTTTCAAACAAGTATTCATTTTCGCAACCATTTTAGTTTCATGCATAAAAGCTTATAAAAATATTCATTAATGTATAAATGTCAATAATAGTTAGGGTAACAATCCAAACATTTCCAATTCCCACAATGTACTATCACCAACATACCAGTACATAAAGTAACTACCATAATCACTTGTCTACAACTTTCAATAAATTTAAATCAAATCCAATTCATGCATATTTGTTTTAATAGTTAGTCATGCAACACTAACTAATCAATGCTACCAATCATCTTAATTCAATCATGACAATAATTAATCAACAATTAGCTATTACAGTCAAGTCTCATTATTCGACTCATTGTTCATTTTTAACATCTAAAATGGTTCTTCTAATGCTATTTAAAAAAAATTATCGTCCAATTCAAGGAGATTCCCCATATTATATATTCATACATTCACTCATTATAAGTAGTGCATTGTAACTTTAGTTGTGCTCATTAAATGTATCATTAATATTTCCATATCTGTAAAAGTTGGTAGTTGATCCTCACTTTCCTTAGTGAGTGTTCAAAATTGTTCATACATGTAACAAAGGTTTTGTTGTCTTTTATCCTCATGAGGATTCAAATTTCATGAACACAATTTTTCAACAGAATTTATTACTTACTACTATTTCAAAAGTAGTATACTAGATATATCAATATGTATAATGTTAGACTCATAGATGAGCCAATTCCCACTAGTAGCATATCTCGATTTAATTTCTTCTTAACAATTCCCAAAGGTTCCAGTGCTGCAACCTAGCTCTGATGCCACTTGTAACATCTCTTAGTAACCTCGCATGAAAATGCATGAGTTAGAATAATTTTACACAATTTAACCACGGGTAAATATTTAAATTACTATTCCAGATTCCTCATTTTCCATTAGATAAAATATTCATCATTACATAAAGTAACTTTAGTGAAGTAATAGTAAATTACATAACCATTACAACCACTTTTGTAGCATATTAACATATACATTTTGATGTAACCTTACATCCATTTCACGATTCCTTTAACCATATTAATTAATCACATAATTGTTATTATGACATCACATCATGCAAGGAATCAACATCATCAAACCGACACAATAAACAATCACAACTGACACAGTAAACAATCACATCATTGAACACTGATATACCCTGGAAACCCCTTGGGGTGAAAACCAACAAACGCTTAATTTTATTATTAAATGCTTGTGAGGGTGTCCACCCCTCACTCAATGGCTTATAAGGGATTCCATCCTTTAACCAAATTGTTATAAATTATTACAAGGAAATATCACTTAAGATACAACATATCTAGCTAAAATCTATTACAATCATCATGATATCATTTACCCACAAATATTCAATCTTTATATATTTGTGGTCTGATTGTTTCATCAGTGGAACATCCTGGAACTCACACTCATCTGCATGTACCATTAACTCTTTACCTACCACAATATTAAACATAAGATATCCTTTGCACAATGTAACCGTCATTTCCTTTCATTATTATCGTCGCCAAACTTCTATATCATGATTACATAAAGTATTAATCAAACCAATTCATAAATATATACTAGTGGTGCTTCACCATATAATCATGTACATTCATGAAGTGCAAACAAAATATCGCGGCATGCTTCCTTCAACAACACTACGTATGGATTAGTTATAAGCATATAACCATCAATGCATGTTTATACACAAAAACCACATTAACTAGTATTTCCTTTGTATAAGAAAACATTCCTACAAGACAAATCACTACAATTGTTCAGGAATTCCTTTAAATGAAACTAACACATCCGTTATAATCTTCTCACATGTAAATTACATAAACTTTATCAAAATAACTATGCATTCAGCTATTACTTTTGGTGCATGCAAATATGTAAATAAATCTAACACAACAAGTTGTCATTTCCTACATGTGAATGTGTATATTCTTTCCAATGAAATCTAACAAAAATCTTGCATGCATATACATCTTATTCCAAACGAAACTATGATAATAGTTATGATAGAATGAAATTAATTACATATAATTTTTCTAAAGAGCTCAATAGTTCTATCCATGCAAAGAACATATCTCTATAACACAATGACTATAATTTGTGCATGAAAGTTCTTATCATAATAACCTTTCTTTAATGTATGCAACACATATTCGCTTCTCTCGAATTTGACCATCATCAAGTATTATTTTCATGTAAACAATTTCATACTTCTTTTTCAAAAGGAAGTTAATATAACTTCATCTCTCTATCTTCCTATATGTAAGTTTTTCATGTTTCCCTTTCAAGAAATTACCATAGGTAACCATATTTTAAACATAAAACCCGGGAAACCATAACAAGGTTAACTTAACCTTTTATGCACCTAAATCAAGAATTAACAAAATTTGTCTAGCGAGATAATCTTTTCAAGTGATTATTATTTTCAAGGGATTATTCTTTTCAATAAAATTAACATAATAAATTTTATATCTACACACATAAACATATTTTATATATCACAATGACTACCCTTTTATGCATGAAACAATTTCTTTTCAAACATAATGACCCTTACCTCAATCCAAATAACCTTTTCAACAAACAAGTATGCGTTCTTATTCGTGTATCAACAACATTCATATGCATCTTTTAAGAAAACAATCTTTAATTTTCATCAATTCATGCACAAAACTCCTATGCATGTCTTTATACACTCAAATCCTTGCACTATTTAAATAAACAACATGGTTAATATATGCATACACATTGACGAAAACCCTTTTAAGAAAATCAATCTAAGCAACTTTTCTCTTTTCCAAGAATATGATAATGTATGCAAAGACATTTCACTTCGAAATATAACACAATGATGCATGCAACTAATATTTTCTTTTAAATAATTAATGTGAAATTTTATTTCAATATTTCCAACATAATGGATATTATTATTGTGCACATACTCTTATGAAGAGGATGTAGAGATCATGCTAAGATCTCTAAAAAATTAATAATCTATTTTTTCCCTCATAATTTCATGGCAATCTTTTCTTTAATAAACTACTCTATTTTCTTTCTCTTTTCAAAAAATTAATATGATTTATTTATTTTTCACCATGCATTTTTCTTTTTCTCATAATTTCCTAACAATCTTTTCTTTAATAAAATAATTTATTTTCTTTCTATTTTCAAAAAGTTAATGTGATTTATTATCATTTACCATGCATTTTTCTTTCGATAATGGCATGGTTACTTATCTTTTATATGAATTACTATTGAAAAGCACGGTTACTTATGTCAAAATGTGCATAAACTTTGCAAATAATATTTATATGGAAAGGCATGGTTACTGAAATGTGCAAAAACTATGCAAATGATATTTATACACATTTCTTCAAAGCAATGCCTACTTCCTCTTCTTTTAAATATAAAAAAATTTGTATGCAAATTCTACTCTAAGAATAATAATAAGAGTACAAACCAATGATACTCAATGGATACATCGATCGTGAAACTCTCTCTCGAACCAATATATTTACAAAATCAACTCTGGTTGGAAAAAACTTCGAAGTGGAAGCCGAAGACAAATGAGGGGAGTAATATGTCTCCAACCAGGGCCTTTATCTCAAGCTTCGAAAATAATTTTAACCTTCAAACACAGAGATATATTGGAAGGAACTTTAAAATGGAAGCACGAAGCATGCGAAGCGACGAAGTTGTGTCTGACTGTAGCTTATTAGACTGAAAGAAGGCCACGTTCCTTGTCCAACTATTTTATAAAATCATTCCCATTTAGCTATTTCACTTTGTACTATGTATTTCCAATTCGAGAGGGTTCTTGCATAAAGTAAAATGAGCATACACTCTCCCTTTGTGCCATAGCACAGATCTACCGCCGAGAAAGAATGACAAACTGTTATCATCCAATGAGAGTCTTGTAAAAACCACCCATCCTCTTTCCCAAGAAAGAAAAAGTGAAAAGATAAGGTCCAAAACGAAATAAGTTAGTTACAACCTTATTTATGACCAAACAATTAACCATATACTAAATTAAAAAAAATTACTGTCCGTAAATACGGGAGTTAGAGTAGGTATATTACAACTATAAAACTAATTAAACACATAGGCTTGGTCTAATTTAAAATAGGATTTCCACCATTTCCATTATTTAAAATATAAAAGATTATGACAATATTCTGAGTAGTATATATGATTCAACTAATGAAATAAAATATTAAATACTTGACATATGCATCCACATATTTTATTTATTTTATTTACACATTAAAATGAGTGTTTTTGGTATTTATATATATTAATATATATCAGTATGTATTAAAATATTTTATCAATAAATTATATTGAAATTTTTTGTTATTATAACTATTTTTAAATGTCACATATTAATTTTATTTTAAGAATTGAATGAATTTTACATCTCTTATTATTTTTATTAGTAAACACTTAAAATTTTTATTTTATTTTTTAATTTTCAATAAAAATATTTTATTATATACAATATTAAAATATTTTCTTTTAATATTTTTCTTTCTTTCTCTTGATATCTACATAAATTAATTAACATAGATTCTCAAATAAATTATTTAAATAAAGTGAGAAGTCGTTGTTGTAGAGTTTATCTACCTTCCAGAAATGTTCAAACATTAAAGTTTTAAGTTTAGTATAATTACTTATGAGGGAAATGTTCGTTTTACTTGGTTAGAGTTTATATAGTTTATTATCTCATATAATATACTATAATAACATAAATATAATATAAATACAATAATATTACTATACTATTATATAATATTAACAAGTGTTGTAAGGAAATATAGTCCTTACCATTTAAGTGGATGTTATGTTGCTAGAAAAAAATCAAATTTATGTATAAAGTGGAAAGTAAATATTCAAGATTTGATGCTATTGTTAAAACTTTATAACTTGAATCAAATGGTTACACTAATTATTCAAATTGAGTTGTGTTGAGTTTTCTGAAGATTATTTTAAATGGAGAGCGATGAATTAATATGGGTTTGGTTGATTTTGGAGAGTGATGAATTAATATGGGTTTGGTTGATTTTTTTGTTTTTTATTTTTTATTTTATTTTTTGCAGTGAGAAAAAAACATGGTTATATTATGTACCAGTGCATATTCATGATGTTGAAAATTTCTAACATTCCGATACCATGTTGGAATTTCTGGTTAATCCGGAACAATAGAGAGGAAACAAGATTCTTCTGCTAACACAGAGATAATAATAAAATCAATGTGGACAGAGAGATGGAGTAAAATTCTATTTCATTAAAACAAAAACTAACTGTTACAAAATACAATCTTTCATCAGAACTATAGTTCTAGATTCAATTAAAATACTCATCACTGTGTTTTTCATTTGCTGCCTTCACGCAGTCTTCTGTTGCTGCTACACCCAGTTTTTGTTGTGGCAACACACAGTCTTCTGTTGCTGTTACACACAGTTTCCTTTACTGCTACACACACAACATCCTTTTCTACTGCAACCAGCTTCGGTTGCGGCAACACACAGTTTCAGTTGCGGCAACACACAGAGCTTGCTTTGTTGCTACACAACACAACTCTTCAAGCTTTCTCTACTTTCTGCTCTCTCTGTCTTCTTTATTTAACACAAAGTCACTACATACATTCTACTTCTATCTATTACATATAATATAAAACTATATGACCTAAAACTTTAAAACCAAAATTCAAACTTTGTCCTATCGCACCTTATTTTTTTAAATGAAGTTAGGTGAATGATGTTAAGGCAGGAGGTAACGTGGTGCAGACCATGATTTGATGGATCGGGAGAGGGCTATGGCTAGGTTGCTGATGCAGGGATTTAAACCCAAAATTTTAATGCACTATTGAGGGTAAACCAAAACAAGAAATCTTTGCTGCTCCAATCAAATCAAAAATTGAAGCTTGCTGTCATGCTTCTTAGGTCTTCAGTTGGAATTAATTTGTAACACTCCCCCTTAAATAAAACTGCTACTATCTTGCATACCCAGATATTCTTTGAGATGATTAAAAATTTTATGCCCAATGGTTTTGTTAAAATATCAACAAATTGCTCTTTTGTTCTAAATGCTTCAGAAAATTTTTCCCATTTCTCACTAACTCTCTGATGTAGTGATACTTTGCATCAATGTGTTTTGTCCTCTTATGAAACACTGAATTCTTGGATAAAGCTATAACTGAGCTATTATCACAATAAACTGTTGTTCCTTTTACCTATTCATGACACAAACTTCTCAACATTCTTCTCATCCATACTGCTTGAAATGCTATTGCTGTAGCTGCCACATACTATGCCTCTACTGTTGATAAAGCCAAAATTGGATGTTTCTTAGAAGCCCATGAAATGGCTCCTGATCCCATATGAAAAACACATCTAGAGGTGCTTTTCCTGTCATCTATACTTCTAGCCTAATCACTATCAATATATCCAATCAATTCAGAATTTTCTGAAGTGGTGTATAAAATTCCATACCTCTTTGTTCCTTTCACATACTTCAGAATTCTCTTTGTTGCTTGCCAATGCGCCTCCTTTGTCCTTTCCATAAATTTGCAGTTTAAACTTACAACATGCATAATATCAGGCCTAGTTGCAGTCAAATACATGAGGATGCCAACTATGCTCTTATACAAACTTGGATCAAAATCCTTGCTATCGTCTTCTTTGTTCAGTTTCAATCCCATCACTGTAGGAGTAATTGCAACCTTGCAATCCTGCACATTAAATATTTCCAAAATTTCTTTTACATACTTTGCTTGAGAAATAAAAATTTTATTTTCATTTTTCTCTACTTCTATTCCTAAGAAGTATCTTAGCAATCCCATATCAATCATTTCAAATTCATCCTTCATGAATGTTTTAAAATTCTCAATGAGGTAAGCATAATTACCTGGGAATATCACATCATCAACATACAAAACAACAATGAGCATCTTACCTTCTTTTTCTTTGATGTATAATGTAGGTTCGCCTTCACATTTATCAAACCCATTTTCCAGTAGATAGGCATCTATCCTACTGTACCATGCTCTTGGTGCTTGTTTCAGCCCATATAGAGCTTTCTTCAACTTGCATACCTTGTGCTCTTGGCTTTCTTTCTCATATCCCAACGGTTGTTCAACATAAACATCTTCCATCAATACTCCATTTAGGAATGTTGATTTCACATCCATTTGGTAAAATTTCCACTTGTGTTGTGCTGCTATGGACATCACTGCTCTTATTGTTTCCATTCTTGCAATTGGTGCAAAATTTTCCTCATAATCTCTTCCTTGTTGCTGCTTGTAGCCTTTGACAACAAGTCTGGCCTTGTGCCTTTCAATCTTACCTTCAACATTGCTCTTGGTTTTATAAACCCATTTAACTCCAATTACTTCTTGCCTTTTGGGAGATCAACTAATTCCCATGTCTTATTTTTCTTTATTGCATTTATTTTTTCATTCATAACATCTATCCATTTCTTATCTTTTATATCTTCTTCAAAATGAATAGGATCTTCTACATGAAAATACAATGCAAATAAAGTGTTCATACCTTATTCTTGCTCATAAATTTCATTCAGACTTCTGAATATGGTTCCTCTTTCACTTGTTGAACTTGTGCTTGTAGAAGCACTCAAATATGCTCCTTGTGATGTTCTTGGAGAAGCATTGTCATCACTTCTCAAGGGTGTTCTCATACTTGCTTGTGGTGTCCCTTGCTGTCCTTGTGTTGGTGGAGGTGGTGCTGCTAATGAGGGATGTCTTTCATACATTTCTTCCTCATTTTCATCATGAGACAAATAGCCTTTTACATTCATTGTTTTCTCAATGCTTCCATCCCAAGCTTCTTCTTCAATAAATTGTACATCTCTGCTTATCATAAATTTCTTGGTGGATGGGTTATACAATCTATATGCTTTGGATTCTTCACTGTATCCAACAAATATGCACTTCTCCTCCTTATTGTCCAGCTTCTTCCTTAGCTGATCTGGAATGTGTGCATAAGCCACACAACCAAAAACTATCATGTGGATGACAAACTGTTTTATTCCACTCCATGCTTCTTCAGGAACTCTGTTCATTACACTATTTTTTGGGCATCTATTCAAAACATATGCTGCACAATGTACAACTTCAACCCAATATTCATTTGGAAATTTTTTTGCCTTCAGCATACTTCTTACCATATCCATGATGGTTCTATTTTTCCTTTCAATAACTCCATTTTGTTGTGGTGTATGCCTTGCTATAAATTGCTTGTGAATCCCATTTTCTCTGCAAAAACACAAAAATTCTTTGGAGATATATTCTCCTCCTCTATCAGTCCTAAGGACTTTAATATGCTGCCCACTTTGATTCTCAACAAGAGCTTTAAAGTGGCAGAATTTCTCAAACACTTCACTCTTCAATTTCAAGAAATAAACCCATGTTTTTCTTGTGTAATCATCAATAAAGGTCAGCATATAGTGGCTTCCTGCTAATGATGGTGTTTGCATTGGTCCACACAAATCACAATGGACTATTTCTAAGGGTTCCTTTACCCTTATGCTCTTTCCTGATGGAAAGCTTTCTCTGTGTTGTGATGCAACCTTCACATAAGATGTTTGGATTTTCAATCAATGGTAATCCCTTTACCATTCCTTTTTTGTGTAACAAA
The DNA here is from genome assembly GCA_034641835.2 of Pinus albicaulis. Taxonomy (NCBI): domain Eukaryota; kingdom Viridiplantae; phylum Streptophyta; class Pinopsida; order Pinales; family Pinaceae; genus Pinus; species Pinus albicaulis. Next base: position 786,300,018 of record CM076569.1, read on the forward strand.
TTTAGACCTACAAAGTTGAGATGTCCAAATCTCAAGTGCCACAACCAGTTTTCATCTTTTTCTTCTCTTTGGAATGCCTCTTGTGTCACAGCTGCCATTGCAACTCCTTTCTTCAAATCTTCTCTCATCTTGAGAGGAAACATTCTGTTTCTTGTCATATTCACTTGTTCAATCCTCTACTTGCTTGCTGGTATGTCCATGATGGTACATACATCATCCTCAAAGAATACATTGTAGCCTTTCTGAATGAGTTGTCTAATGCGCAAAAGGTTATACTTCATACCAGGCACATAGTAAACATCTGATATGGTTTTTCTTTCTCCTTTCTTTGTCAGAACACCCAATTTTCCTTTTCCCATGACATAAACTTTACTATCTGTCCCCAATGTTACTTGAGACTTTACATTTTCATCTATCATGGAAAACATAGAAATGTTTCCAGTCATATGGTTGCTACATCTTGAATACAGAAACCATATACCTTCACTTTTTTGTTCAGCCATATTACATGCTAAAAACAAATTTTTTTGACTGAGATTCTCTTTAATAAAATTAGCACTGGGTCTACTACCCATGTCACTCTATTTCTTCTTACATTCATTTGCATAATGGCCATACTTGTTACAGTAATGACATTGGAATTGGGATTTATCATACCTTTATCCATGTGCTTGATTTTGTCCACCTTGTTAGCTGTTGCCTTGGCTTTGATTCTAACTTTGGTTGATGTCCCTTCCACTTGTACTTGTAGGGTTGTTTCTTCCTCCTCAGTTCTGGCTTCTGCCTCTACCTTTTTCTCTGTAGTTTGATCTGCCTTGACCTCTCCCTCTTCCAAAGGACATTTGGGTCTTGAAGGCATGTTCCAAATATGAGTTTGTTGTTCTGCTCAGTCTTTGTTCATGTGTCATCAATGATGCATGAAGCTCATCAACAGTAAAAATTGAGAGATCCTTTGTCCCTTCAATGGTTGTTACTATCACATAAAATATTGAGGGTAAGCTCCTCAATACCTTCTCCACTATTCTTCTTTCTTCTATTGCCTCTCTATGAGATCTCATTTGGGTAACCAAACCAATCAAAAATGTGAAGAATGAGTCTATTGTATCAGACTCCTTCATGCAAATGAGTTCAAAATATCTTCTCATTAATTGAAGCTTTGTTGTCTTGACCTTCTCCATTCCTTGATAGGATGTATGGAGGGTATGCCATGCATCCTTGGACTTCTTTGTTGCCAAAATTCTTGGAAATATGCTTTCATACACTGCTTGATAGATATAGAAGAGGGATTTTGAGTCCTTCTTCCTATTACTCTTCAGTGAATCTTTCCCTGCCTGTGTTAAGGCATTAAATGCTTGTTCATCTGATGGTTCTTCTAAACCATCTTCAACTAGCTCCCATAACTCTTGAGAGGCAAACAGGGCTCTCATTGTGATTGCCCAATAGTCATAGTTCTTCCCATTGAACTATGGGAGTTGAGTATTTCCCATACTCATGCTTGTGTTAGCTCCTGCCATAGCTAGCTTTACTGAACTATGCTATAAAACTTAACTGTGTTTCTTAACCAGACTTTCTCACTGCTGAGAGATAAACTCTGTCTCTAAAGACTTCCTTTTACAACTCTCTGGACTGTAATATTTAAAATAAACAAAAACTCTGTTTTAGTAAATACCTGACTTTGTTGAACGTTCGCACTACTGGAGAAAACTTCAACAAGTTCCTTCTTCCTTTAGCTTCTTTAGTAAATACTGAGAGCTTGGACTAGCTCTGATACCATGTTGAAAATTTCTAACGCTCTGATATCATGTTGGAATTTTTGGTTATTCTGGAACAACAGAGAGGAAAAAATATTCCTTTGTTAACACAAAGATAATAATAAAATCAATGTGGACAGAGAGATGGAGTAAAACTATATTTCATTAAAACAAAAAATGACTATTACAAAATACAATATTTCATTAGAACTACGGTTCTAGATTCAATTAAAATACTCTTCATTGTGTTTTTCATTTGCTACCTTCACATAGTCATTTGTTGCTGCTACATCTAATTTTTGTTGCAGAACACATAGTCTTATGTTGCTGTTACACACAGTTTCCTTTGCTGCTACACACACAACATCATTTGCTAGTACACCCAACTTCTGTTATGGCAACACACAGTTTCAATTGCGACAACACACAGTCTCAGTTGTGGCAACACATAGAGCTTGCTTTGCTGCTACACAACACAACTCTTCAAGATTTCTCTGTTTTATGCTCTCTCTGTCTTCTCTATTTAACACAAAATCACTACATACATTCTACTATGATCTATTACATATAGTATAAAACTATATGACTTAAAAATTTAAAACCAAAATTCAAATTTTGTCCTATTGTGCCTTTTTTTTAAATGTAGTTAGGTGAATGATGTTAAGGCGGGAGGTAATGTGGTGCAGACCACGATTTGATGGATTGGGAGAGGGCTACGGCTAGGTTTCTGATGTAGGGATTTAAACCCAGAATTTTAATGCACGATTGAGTGTAAACCAAAAAAATAAATCTTTGCTGCTCCCATCAAATCAAAAATTGAAGCTTGCTGTCATCCTACTCAGGTTTGCAGTTGGAATTAATTTCCAACACATGAAAAATACTGCCATATACATATCAAAATATTACCCATATTGCAGGAAAGTTGTACTACAACCATCATTTGTCCTATCCATCATCCCAATCAAACTCCCATGTACCATTCTTTGAGAAAAATACCCATATAAACAACCATATGTAAGGTCCCCATATCAATAGAATGTCATTCAATACCACCAGGTGGAAATACATATGGTTTGTGTTATTTGTCCACAATCATTCTAATATAATAGAGAAGATAGATGATATGTTACATTTCCACCATGTCAAAAACCAGGACGTGTAGTGCCTAAAGCCGAAATAAGACCGTAAAGCATATGATTAATAGTAGAAGCATGATATTTTATGCCTATATGGGAAAAGAAAAAACATAGTGACAAAAAACAAAAAAAAAACAAATAGAGTCAAAGATGCATTGGAAAAAGTCGAAAGAATTCATGGAAATGTGATAGTGCACCTTGCACTAATGGTGTACGTGTCTAGAAGTGTATAGTGCATGAGCCCAATAGTAGTCCAGAGGCCCAATTTTGATAGTCCATACGCCACCTGATTTCGCTCCTGGTAGATGTGTGTGAATGTTATACATTATAATGTATCACATAGTTTTTCAATGTGATCCATCTATTGTGTTAGCTGGGGAGGAGCGAATATTTTCATGTGATTCATATGGTCGATGATAACCTTTGAGTCCCCAAAAATGGCCATGTATACAATCGATATCTACTTGGTAAACCATAGTAGACCCCATAATGCTACCGCTTCAACCTTGCTGCTTGTACCACTTCGACAGTTCCAATATATCTTATAATGGTATCTTCGATCCACCCTAAACCAAACGCCACATCCACACCTATTTTGTTAAGCAACACCGTCAAAATAACATTCCTAAAATGTAATGGTGTGTTGTTTGAGTCGGTGGGAGAGGTCCTTTGGAGATTTTTGTGCAACTTGTGTCCCCAACGATGCCCTCATGATGCGGTGCGTTACTTGTGAAGTGCAAGCCTATTTATTTATTGATTTGGAGGTGACTAGGATTTTAACTAGTTGGTTTGTAAAAGGAAATGATTTATGATATGGTTTAAGGATTATTTAAAAATTATTTATATAATTTAAATATATAATATTATGATTTTATTTATTTAAATTGTTTTATATTATCAAAATAAACTGAGATACATGGTTGCTACATCCCGTTAATTGATAAATTCATTGAAGTATCCTATAGATACAAGCGTACTCATAGTTCATTAGTTTTTTTATTATCCCAAAATAAAAAAAATGAGCCTTACAAGTAACCCTAGATTACAAAAATTCCCTTTGTGCGCTTTAATATTATTATTATCAATTGTTTTAATTCTATAAAATATATATTGTACTAAATACAATGTTTATTTTTATATTAGGTTTTGTGTTTTATCTTTAAATATAATATTTAAGGATATTAGCTTCATTAAGACAATGTAACCTCCTATTTTATTCTTTTACTTTTACTTATTATTACATGAGTTGTTATGACATTAATACATGACTTTTATTTAAATGGTAATTTTTTCCTGAGTAAAAGGTGAAAGTAACTGTGTGGTAAAATATTCCAAGAAACCTAGGAAGAGGTCGAGACAGTTCTGATAGTTACCTTCCGAAAAATGATTTAAGGAAAAATTCTAGGAGGGAATGGGGTTCTATGCAGAAGAGGTAGAGGGTTAAGCAGTGGATGTTTGTTCTAAGTTGTCCAGAGATGGTGGGAGTACTAGTGGAACTCAAGAATTCACCCTAGAGAAGCAAGATTGGAATTTCAAATCCTAAGCTCAGACTTCTTGTCTCAGAAAATTACCTTCGACATGGTGTGGAGCAAGGGGTGAGTAGAGACGTAATCACCTTGCTCAAGGTTGGGTGGACCGACAGTTACTAAGGGAAAACCTGTACTCTGAAGTAGGTACAAACACACTTAATTTTACTGTTTAATGTTTTGCATTTAGTGTTGTAGATTTTATAGCACAACAAAGAAATGTGAGTATATATATACATCTAAATATCTATGTACTGGAATAATAACAGTAAATACCCATGCAATTTATTCTAGAAAATAGTTGAGAATGAAAAATATATTTACATCAGAAAGGAAAGATACAGGTAGGAACTAAATACTATTTTTACCCCCTGTGTGGTAAGAAAGAAATATTAAAAGATGAAACATAAGATTTATTTTCCTTAACTATCCTACTAACCGTGAAAAAAATGTAGAATATAGATGACTGTGCTGAATATGTAAAAGTATATGTTACTAGAATGATTATATAGAATATATGGTAGTAGCGAATCTAGGAAGATATACATGTTACTATAGTGAATATGTAAATTATAAAATACTGTAAGAAATATGTGAACCAAAACACATGGCACAGAAGTGTACAATGTGAAATACAAGCTACCATAGTAAAAATGAGAAATACAAACTACTGTAAATGAAAATTATGCAAAATAATAGATACTGTAGAAAGCTGGTTATTACTTTCAAGTAGAGGAGATAGCACACAATATATGGGAGAACCGGTCGGTTGTGGGTTTAGAACCAGAACCCAATAACAGGGTCCCAGTTCCAGTTCTAATGAAACCTCTACCAGAACAATGGGGGGGGGACACAGGAAGTAACAATTGAAATATTACATATGTGAACTAAATTGGAATGCTTCAAATGGAGAAGAATGAGAGAAATTAAACAAAATTGTGCAAATAATAAATTTTCAGACTCCAAAAACTAGAATGAATGGAGTCCTTGACCACAGAAGAAACCAAATCTTTCCAGAGGAAACATTGCGGCACATATTTCAATATTAACAATGGAGTTAAAAATGAATTAAACAGCAAAACTAGCGTAAATGATGATGAACCCATAATATAATGAAATTAATTGTGTAAAAATAGTTAGCGTTACTGAGAACTAAACATAAGTACATTTACAAATTGGGAAAACAGAGGCGTAGCCTTGGAACTAAAATCCTTCATCAAATAGTTATGGAGAAATTGGGGATAACTCTGGTTGACATAAACTGAAATAGGGCCGAGCCCAAAATTGAGCACAGTCAAAACTAAAAACCCAAATCAAAACTAAGAATCAACTGGGTCTCAAGCACCAGACAGCCAAAAAACATCGCTTGTAGGATAAGCAGAGGAAGGTTGAATGTTATTGTGTGAAAAATTATGGATAGAGTACCAGAGATAACAATGTATGGAACTTAACGTCAACAAGAAGAAATCGAGCCAACATTGATTCTATGTGCCGAAATATCCCAAGAATATTGGACGATACCTAGCCAGTTTCCAAACAAAAAAAATAATTTACTCAAAGTTAGAAATGCAAAAACCCAAGGAATTAAAACAAACAGAAAAACCCATATTCATAATTTCTGTGCAAATTACAAGGAGGAAAACTAGAAATAAAACCTTACCACATAACCATGTATGTGGAATTCTGTTGGAGACAACGACGACCTATTCAAACCATGGATTCACATTAACAAGCAATGAGCTAACAGTCGAGATGGAGGACGAAAGAAATTGCACCGTTGCGATTTGACCTGCGGAGCCCATCCCATTGAACCAAAAGGGTTACACCAATTAACTTCAGATCTGTCCATCAACGATGCAAGGAGAACAACAAAAGAAAACAATAACTCACACAGCCATGAGGTTAGCGAAACTTTCGAGGCAGAGGCATGACCGGAAAATATGAAGTTGCAGAGCCGAGCTCTTCGCATCAGCGTAACACAGCAATGCGAAAATGACGAGAGGTGGGGGTGGGTAGTTACCCTAACCCACCTTATCTGCCCGGAGCTTTTTCGATCATGAGGAACAACAATCTAACGATGGAGAGAGTGCCAACAAACCCTGATAAATGGAGTCCATAGTGCCACCTAAGGCATGGCTTTAATCACTGAAGTAATTAACGTGACCAGACCATTTTTAATATAAATCAACATTATTATCAATCAAATGTATTTGTAGGTACAGGCTATAAACCTTGGATAATTTGATTGAATATGCTAGCTGGCGAACACGTGGTTAGACCAATGATATACCCAAAAGATTGATGCCTATACTAACATGTTAGTTTCATTGATGTGATTCTAACTATGGTTTAATCTCGTTTAAAATGACCAAAGAAATGAGAACCATGGATTAATGTAATCTGAATATTTGGTAATAAATTATAGTAGATAAATATTGGATTAAATGTATTTATAATTTAGATAGTGTATGGTTTCAACATATATACTTTGAAAAAAAAAATTATTTGGTAAATGAAGGTGAATAAGAAGGTAAGTGTTACAAGTGGTATCAGAGCTAAAGTTACAAACTGGGGCCAAATGGGCCATAACCATATTATATTTTGTTTGTTATGAATTCTATTAAAGTTAATGATTTAATATTGTGTTAGTAGAGGAACAGGTTTCTGTAATCCACCATGAGAAGAGGATCAAGTCCACACCCACACAGAAGCATGGGAGAGACCCATCCTCTGACCAATCTTGAGGTCAGTCTCGAAATGTGGGTGCAACTAAGTGTGGACCAACACCAACAGACAAGCAGAATGCTGGAAGAACATCAATGACAAACAAATAAGTTGTTGGATACTATACAACAGTTACAAACATAGATTCTTAAAGTTTTAAGTGACAATGAAATACTGATGAGGGAATAAGAGAGGGTATTAAAAATTCTATCGGATAGACGGAATCCTCCCAGTGGACAACCTAGTCCTGAGAGAAACACTTAGGAAAACAGAGAACAATGCCAAGTCGTACATGACCATGTGGAAGATAGTCGAACGCCAAGAAGTCAACGAATTTGAACATATAATGAGGCGGAATTGGGAAATGCCATGGAAGAGCAAGAGCTGAAGAAACAGAAGGTGGAATTACATGGACAATTCTGGAAGATCAAGCCGCCTACCTTTGATGGATAGGCGGAGGAAATGGTGGAAGCTTGGATAATGAATATGAATAAGTACTTTCAAGTGTATAAGTATAACATTAAACTTAAAGCTCGCCTAGCCATTTAACAACTCTAGGAGAAAGCAACGCTGTGGTGGGAGGAAGTGAAGAATGTACTAGGAGTGGAAGATCAAAATGTAACTTGGGATGATTTTTAGCAGTATTTTAAAGATAAGTACTTGATGAAACATTTTTACAATGAGAAATCCCAAGAAATTCATGACCTGAAGCTAGGCCAAATGACTATGGATGAATTTATTACAAAATTCACTTCTCTTTTAAGATATGTACCCTACCTGTGTGATGAAAAGGCCAAGGTGCATCATTTTTTGCGTAGTTTTCCAATTCATATGAAGGAAAGAATTGAGTTCTTGAATCCAAAAACCATGGATGAAGTGATTAGGAAAGCACGAATATGCTATCAACAGTCCAAGGCGAAGGGAGAAGCTGGAAAAAGTTGCCACCTCGAAAGGGGCAGAAAAGTTTTACCAATAACGGAAATAGTAGATCAAGCAATTTTAAGAATGCTGCAAGACATCCACTCAGCAAACATAATGGAAAAATCCAAACCATAACCAAGTGGACAGGGGTGGAAAGGACTAATGAAGCTTATAGTAGACCTGATATTGGGCAACCCCAAAAGCCTCCATTACAATGTTGGGGATGTGGAGAAGCACATTACTTCAAGAACTGCCCACATCGAGGACAGAATGAGGTAGCAGCAAATCTGCAAGAAGTGTCCATGGTGGGGAATGTAGCTCGAAACATACCCATAATCAACGCAATGCTTGAGGATTGAAAAGAAGATTACCAACCAACCATGATAGAATTAAAAGGTAAGATTCAAAACTGAGTTGTTTCTATTTTAGTTGATCCTAGTGCCAGCTTGAGTTACATACACCCTCGTGTTTTAGACAGCAGTAAGTTTCAGGACCAGAAATTTAAAAAGCCATGGTTGGTTTAGCTGGCTACAGGGACTAGAAGGCAGGTTCATACTAAGGTACCCAACTATTAATTGAGTATTGGGGATCAACATATAACTCTGGAACTCAATGTTCTACCACTGTATCTTATCATATATTTCTGGGGATGGATTGGTTGGAGAGACATTGGTATTTAGTGAACTATAAGAATAATGTCATACATGCTAAGTCAAATGATGGGACAAGACAAGAATTGTAGGGCATCAAAAATCCTTTACAGTTGTGACCCATTACTGCATCCCAGCTAAGTAAATTCATAAGGAAGGGTTTCCAGCTTTATGCAATTCAAGTTGGATTCACCAACACCAAAGATAACACTACTATGCTGGAGAATATTCCTATTGCACAAGAACTCCAAGATTTTTTTTCCTAAGGAGATTGCAGGGCTGCCACCGAAAAGAGATATAGATTTCACTATTGAATTAATACCTAGAGTAGCACCCGTGTCCTGGACTCCATACCAAAGGAGTGTACCTGAGTTAACAGAGTTAAAGATACAATTGTAGGAATTGATGGATAAAGGCAATATACAGCCAAGTGTGTCCCCATGGGGAGCACCGGTGTTATTCGTAAAGAAGAAGGATGGTACTATGCGTATGTGCATGGATTATCGTCAACTCAAAAATCTGACTGTTAAAAACAAGTACCCACTACCGCACATCAATGATCTATTTGACCAAGTCAAAGGAGCAACAATATTCTCCAAGATTGACTTAAGGTCAGGCTACCACCAGATCCATATCAAGGATGAAGATATAACAAAGACTACTTTTCGTACCAGGTATGGACATTATGAGTTTGTGGTGTTACCATTTGGGTTAACCAATGCACCATAAACATTTATGAGCTTAATGCATGAAAATTTTCACCCATATTTGGATAAATTCGTGTTAATTTTCATTGATGATATATTAATTTACTCCAAGAATATGGAGGAGCACAAGGAACATCTACGCATTGTGCTGAAAATGCTAAGAGAGCATCAAATCTATGCCAAGTTTAGTAAATATGATTTCTTTAAGAAGCAGATCCAATACTGGGGGCATGTGATTTCGGCTGAAGGGATGGCAGTGGACCCAGAAAAGATAAAGATAATTATGGAATGGAGGGTCCCAAGGAACGTAGCAGATATACATTCGTTTATGGGTTTGGATGGATACTACTGACGATTTATCAATGGTTTCTCCAAAATATCTTATCCTATTACCTCTTTGCAAAGGAAAGGACAGGTTTTTAAATGGACTCAAGAATGTTAGAACAATTTTGAATTATTAAAAGAGTTGTTAAATACTGCTCCTATCTTGAAGGTGGAAAATCCAAGTAAATAATTTGAAGTATCTATTGATGCATGCAAGGAGGGTGTAGAAGCAGTGTTGACTCAGGAAGGAAGAGTCATAGCTTATGAGTCTAGGAAGTTGAAAGATCATGAGCAGAGATATTCAACATATGATTTGGAACAAACTTCAGTTGTGAATGCCTTACGTATATGGAGGCATTATCTGCTAGGAAAAATATTCGTGTTGAGGACTGATCATAGTAATTTAACCAGCTACTTTGAGCAGGATGATTTGAATGCCTACCAAGCCAGATGGAATGAGTTTCTTAGTGAATTTGATTTCGATATTCAACATGTGAAAGGAAAAGAGAAAAAGGTGGCAGATGCCTTAAGTAGAAAACTACACAACATTTATGAACTTTATTTCAATCAGAATGAATTTAATTTCCAAGACCAAATTATGGAAGCAGCAAGGAAGGACCCAGAATATCAGAACTTGTGGCAGCAAGTAAAATATGATGAAAGATGAGGGAAACAGTCTGAATATGAACTTAATGAAAAGAAACTTCTAGTTTTTCGGAAGAGGATATATGTTCCCAACCATAATAGTCTAAAAAGAACTATCTCGGATGAGTATCATAGGAGCACCTATGTTGGGCATCTAGGATATCAAAAGATGTTAACAACAATCAGAAAAGGCTACTCTTGGCCAGGAATGGGAAGGGAAATAGCAGAATATTTGACCAAGTTTCTAGAGTGTCAGCAAATTAAGGTTGAACATATGCATCCTGCGAGATTGATTCAACCAATTCCAGTGCCCGAATGGAAGTGGAAAGTCATTTCCCTTGAATTTATCACCGGACTACCTAGAAATAAAAAGAATAATGATTCGATTATGTTGGTAGTGGATAGACTCACAAAGTGGCACACTTTATTCCTGTTCAATCTACCTATAAGACAGTTCAAATTGCTGACATTTTTATGAAAGAGATTTTGAGATTGCATGGTATACCCCGAGTAGTTATTTCAGATCGTGATGTAAAGTTTACATCAACATTCTGGAAGACGATATTTGGTGAACTGGGAACACAAATACAATCATTAGGTGAATTTTGATGTCTAATATGGGCCTCCTAAGGAAAATGTACAATCAAAATTCACTTTATGAGAACCAATCACATTTTAGGGGATGACATCATCCCTAATGGTTGAGGTGGAATTGCTTGAGTTAAAGGTATTTAGTTGTCACATTCTCAATGGTGGATAAAAACTCATGGTTAACCATGGTAGTGCTCTAAGTACTTTTAAATTCAAAGTAAAGTAATCATAATAAATTTCATTTCACAGTTTTTGAAAAAAAATATATTATTGTCATTTCATATTTCTTGAAAGAAACAATGCATATCCCTATACATTTATTATATTATATTATATTTTTTTTATATAGTATATTAATTACATGTTATTATGAAATTTAAATAATATAAAATTTAATTAATAGCATATAATATAATTTATAATTTATAAATTTATATTTATGTTTTATTTTAAGTTATTTAAGTACAAAGTTCAAATGCATTATTTGTTTAATGATAATGATTTTTTGTTGAAAATATCATTCTTATTTATAGTCATATCAATGCAATTTTTTTATTAATTTTATTTTGGTACACCTTTTGAATTGAATTCAACCATGGTTACATGGATTGTGGTGAAAAAAGTGAATTGAAAATTTATAAATATTATTTTATTGGTTTAGCTATTATTTTATTATTTCATTAGGAGGCCCATTTTAGACCTGAGAATTCCCCTAATGTTAGTACTACCTACCACTTACAAACGGATGGGCAAACAAAAAGGGTAAATCAAGTTTTAGAGGACATGTTGCGCATGTATGCAAGCAACAACCAATGAAATGGGAGGAGTACCTACATTTGGTTGAGTTTGAATACAATAATGGTTATCAAGAATCTCTTAAGACGAGCCCTTTCGAAGCATTGTATGGGAGACAGTGTCAGACTCCTATAAACTGGAGTAGCCCAGAAAACAAGATGTTGCTTGGACCAGATATGGTAGGAGAGATGGAGTGGGAAGTCAAGAAAATTAGATAGAACTTGAAGGTGACACAGGACTAGCAAAAGGTTTACGCAGGCAGAAAAAGAACCTTTCGGGAATTTGCAGTAGGGGACCATGTGTATGTGAGAATTAAACCAAAGAAAAGCACTTTACAGTGGAATATTGTGCCAAATTGGCTCCCCACTACTGCGACCCTTAGAAGTTGATCCAGGTGGATATTGGTGGCCACCCACCTATTCCATTTGGACTAGCACCATCAATTCTTGCAGCTTTTCACATTTAGCACAACTTCCTATTTTTAGCAGGTTTTCAGGTCCTCCACTCCCGGAGCTGTTTTGGGGCCTCAATGATCCAGGTGGATATTGGTGGCCACCCACCTATTCCGTTTGAACCCCCACCATCAGTTCTTTTAGTTTTCAAGTTGTAACAAAACTTACTATTTTTAGCAGTTTTTCGGGTCCTGAACTTCCGGAGCCGTTTTGAGGCCCTAAATGACGTTTTTTCTAACAAGCTATTGAGTGCGTCAAACGAAGATCAGATGCCAAAGTTACCTCCCCAGAAAGTTGAACCACCAATTTACCCAAACGGGACCCATATTTTTGGCGCTTCATCTCCTAGGGTTAGGTTTTTGGAAGTTTAGAGTTCTCCATTATTTCTCAATAATAAATAGGCCCTCAAGCCTCATTGTAACATAGTTCAGAGGTTTGTAGCCATCACATATCTTCTCAGAGATTCGCTACCAGAACCCTAGCTATTTTATTTCCATTATGCCTATCAGCATATGTCTGTTATTTGATATTAATGAAATGAAGCATTATTTCTGTTGCATCTCTATGTTCATAGTTATTTCTGTATTCTGTTGCGTTCTTGCATAAAATCTGGATCAGAAGTCTTGGAGAGGATAGGGCTGGTGGCCTATTGATTGGCTTTACCAAGCCATATATTGGTGCATAATGTATTTCATGTGTCTTTATTGAAGCGTTATGTACACGATTCCAAGCACATCATACATTGGTAGGGTATACATGTAAGTCAACAAAGTCCTATGACTTGCATAAAATAACTTTACGATTTGAACTAATTCAAAATCTTGTGCTTTTAGGTAGAACTGGACGACGAGCTCCTGGTAGAGCCACAATATATCCTAGATTGGAGAGAAATAATGCTCCGAAAGCGAGTCATCCCCAAAGTTAAAGTGTAGTGGAAGCACTTTGGCCCGGAGGAGGCTACTTGGGAAGATGAAAGATTTATGTATGAGGCTTATCGGAGATGTTCTCAGAAAAATAATAACACTGAGGGCAGTGTTTCTCTCAACGGGGGAAGATGTAACCTCCTATTTTATTCTTTTACTTTTACTTATTGTTACATGAGTTGTTATGACATTAATAAATGAATTTTATTTAAATGATTTATTTAAATGGTTATTTTTTCCTAAGTAAAAGGTGAAAGTAACTATGTGGTAAAATATTCCAAGAAACCTAGGAAGAGGTTGAGATAGTTCTAACAGTTACCTTCCCAAAAAGTATTTAAGGAAAAATCCTAGGAGGAAATGGGGTTCTATGCAGAAGAGGTAGAGGGTTAAGCAGTGGATGCCTGTTCTGAGTTGTCCAGAGCTGGTGGGAGTACTAGTGGAATTCAAGAATTCACCCTAGAGAAGCAAGACTAGATTTTCCAATCCCGAGGTCAGACTTCTTGTCTTAGAAAATTACCTCCGACCTAGTGAAGAGAAAGGGGGGAGTAGAGACGTAATCACCTTGCTCAAGGTTGGGTGGACCGACATTTACTGAAGAAAAACCTGTACTCTGAAGTAGATACAAATGCACTTAAGTTTACTGTTTAATGTTTTGCATTTAGTGTTGTAGATTTTATAGCACAGTAATGAAATGAGAGTATATATATACATCTGAATATCTATGTACTGGAATAGTAACAGTAAATTCCCATGCAATTTATTCTAGAAAATAGTTGAGAATGCAAAATATATTTACATAGGAAAGGAAAGATACATGTAGGAATTAAATATTTTTTTTTTACCCTCTGTGTGGTAAGGAAGAAATATTAAAAGATGAAACGAAAGCTTTCTTTTCCTTAACTTTCCTACTATCCGTGAAAAAAATGTAGAATACAGATGATTGTGCTGAATATGTAAAAGTATATGTTACTATAATGATTATATAAAATATATGTGGTAGTAGTGAATCTGGGAAGATATACATGTTACTGTAGTGAATATGTAAATTATAAACTACTGTATGAAATATGTGAACCAAAATAGATGTTACGGAAGTGTACAATGTGAAATACAAGCTACCATAGTAAAAATGATAAATACAAACTATTGTAAACGAAAATTATGCAAAATAATAGATATTGTAGAAAGATGGTTATTACTTCCAAGTAGAGGAGATAGCACATAATGTATGGGAGAACCAGTCGGTTGTGGGTTTAGGGCAACCCGATGTAGTCCTCGAGTTCTAATTAACGACGCCTCTGCTAGAACAATGCGGGGGGGGGGGGGGGGGGGGGGGCACAACAAGTAACAATTGAAATATTACATATGTTAACTAAACTGGAATGCTTCAAATAGAGAAGAACGAGAGATGTTAAACAAAACTGTGCAAATAATAAATTATCAGGCTCCAAAAAATGGAATGAACAGAGTCCTTGACCGCAGAAGAAACTAAATCTTTCCAGAGGAAACATTGCGGCATATCTTTCAATATTAACAATGGATTTCAAAATGATTTAAATAACAAAACCAACGCAAATGCTGATGAACCCATAATATCATGAAACTCACTGTGTAAACACAGTTAGCGTTATTGAGAACTAAACATAAGTACATTTACAAATTGGGAAAACATAGGCGTAGCCTTGGAACTAAAATCCTTCATGAAAAAGCTCTGGAGAAATTAGGGATAACTATGGTCGACATAAACGAAAATAGGGTTGAGCCCAAAATTGATCAGTGTCAAAACTAAAAACCCAAATCCAAACTAAGCATTCAACTGGGTCTCAAGCACCTGACAACCATAAAACCTTTCCTGCAAGATAAGTAGAGGAATACCAAATGCTACTGTGTGAAACATTATGGATGGAATACTAGGGATAACGATGTATGGATCTTACCGTCAACAAGAAGAAATCAAGTCGACGTTGAGTCTACATGCCGGAATGTGCCAAGAATAATTTACGGTACCTAGCCAATTTCCAAACAAAAAAAACAATTTACTCTGAGTTAGAAATGTGAAAACCCAAGTAATTAAAACAAACATAAAAACCCATATTCATAATTTCTATGCAAATAACAAGGAGAAAAACTGGCAATAAAACCTTATCGCAGAACCATGTATGTTGAAGTCTGTTGGAGACAACAATGACCTTTTCGAACCATGGAGTCGCATTAAAAAGAGATGAGCCAATAGTCGGGACGGAGCACGAAAGAACTTGCACTGTTGCGGTTCGACCTATAGAGCCCATCCCATGGCACCAATAGGGTTACACCGATTAACTTCAAATCTATCCATCAATGATGCAAGGAACACAACAAAAGAAAACAATAACTCACAGAGCCATGAGGTTAGCGAAACTCTCGCGGCAAAGGCATGGCCATCAAATATGCAGTTGCAGAGTCGATCCCTCCATATCGGTGTAACAAAAAAATGGGACAGTGGCGGGAGGTGGGGGTGGATAGTTACCCTAACTCACCTCATCTACTCGAAGCTTTGTCGATCACAAGGAACACCAATCTAATGGTGGAGAGAGTGCCAAGAAACCCTGACATATGGAGTCCGTAGCACCACCCGAGGCATGGCTTTAATCACTGAAGCAATTAACGTGACTAGACCATTTTTAATATAAATCAACATTATTATCAATCAAATGTATTTGCAGGTACGAGCTATAAACCTTAGGATAATTTGATTAAATATTCTAGTTGGAAAAAGCGTGGTTAGACCAATAATATACCCAGAATATTAATGCATGTGCTATCATGTCAATTTTGTTGATGCGATTCTAAATATGGTTTTATCTCGTCTAAAATAATCAAAGAAATTAGAACCATGGATTAATGTAATTCGAATATTTGGTAATAATTTCCAGTAGATAAGTATTAGATGAAATGTATTTATAATTTAGATAGTGTATGGTTTCCACGTATGTACTTTGAAATTTTTTTTTATGTGGTAAATGAAGGTGAATAAGAAGGTAAGTGTTATAGACAATATCTCTTCTTCCACTACTTTTTTGTTTCATCTTGTATTTTGTATGTTCAACTTAAACGGTCTGTTGGCATTCTAGATATCATATCTATCATTTTCTTCATTTCATCAATTATCCACCAAGTTTAAGTGTCTTCTCACATTTTTTAGTAATGTTTTTAGATTAAGAAATAAAACTATAAATAGTCAAAGTAATGAATTATATAAAATACAAATACTTGTGTAATATTTTAAATTTTAAAGCATAGATGTGACATATTTATTAGAAATTAAATTTACAATTCAGGGGGATGCAATTAGAAATCCATTGGGGATATAACACAATCCCAACTATCACTATCAACATCTCACAAATAGGGGTTATGATACTACTGGTGATCATGGAATTTCTTAGGATCCTATACTCAGATTCATTATCCTGAATACTAAATTGGAACAAGTGAAAATACCACAGACTCCATGAAATTTTCTTGGAGAAGGAATATATATAAAATACTTATTCTACTAGTTATATAACTGTTTCATGTGAATCTTCCTTCAATACCATCAAAACTATATTTTCCATATCAAAAGTTTACATAATCATCTAGAGACTTTAAAATATTGTACCAACATTTGGACATAAAGAATTTAAGAGAATATATGGTTAAAGAAAGTTCCTATGATTGACCCCATAAATACCTATTACATCACCACTCTGATATAGAGAGATCGAAACAAGATCAACTCTTTGGTAAGAAAATATCATGACAACACAACATCACGCTTCAAAAAAGCTTGAACATATTCATGTTACATTATCGCTTGCGAGTACAAATGTCTTAGTGAGATTTCATATAGATACTCACATGCAACATTTAGTTTTATCTCAATGTGGCATGTATGTGGTTTTTTATGAAACAACAATAATTGTGAAAGGGTCTCTGTGTTAGGGAAACTAATATTTCCATTTGTTCCTAGATATATAGTTTAAAACATTCTATATATATTTTTAAATATTAAAAATATTACCTAGTATACCTTTAAAGAGGGGAAAGAATGGAATCCCAACTATCACTAGCACACGAAGTTGATCAACCATCATTTATGGAAGAGGGAAAGGAGATAACACCAGGGAATTGGAGGCTTTATTCCCATTTTAAAAGGTAATTAAATATGATACCACTGGAACGTTGTCAAACTAGGCTACTGAGAACTAAATAATGTATGCTTGTGGAATGGTATCTCGTGCAGAGAACACACGAGAAGAGTGGTTGTCGTAATATTCCTCAGTTATAGGGTCTGGCTATTGCATGTTTTGAATCATTTTCATATATTAATTGACATAAATAATTTAATCTAAATCTGGCCAGCTTAAAGCACTAATGGAATATTACTTGAACTCCCCTATATTTGTCAATGGTGTCTCAATCAAAAAGCTTTGTTTGATTGCACCAACCTTAAATGGATTCAATTTCCATATAAATTTTCAATCGTGGAGAAGGACCACTGCATTGCACACCTCTCGTTCATCTAATATTTTTTCATTTTATTTTTGAAATGAAATTGCACTAAAGATTTGGAATTTGTACCTGTTTGGATTTGTGGGCAATGGCGTTTATATAAAATGATCTGATACTCAGGTAACTATTAACTATTCCATAGTAATTGTTTAAGAAGAGGAATATGTATTTTCCATTTCAAACAAATTCAATAATGAAAGACTCTTAAGGGTTCCATGCATGTATATTGTTGTAACCCCAAAGAATGTTCCTACCTATGAGCGAACTAGTGTTCGGAACTAGTCCTCAAAACATTTAATAAAAATGATAAAGATTTAAACTATAAGGCCACATGGACAAACCATGAGAACTTGCAATGAATTATCTAATTCAAAAACCCATCTTTCGAAACAAAAATGGCCAGAAACAATGAGGGCTGCACAGTGTTTGAACTAAATTTTTTTTTTTGAATAAAAAAACGAGGAAAGGGTTTAAACTCAAGCAATTAAGAATATGAATTCAAACTATTGTAGAAATAACTGTGAGTAGAATAAGAAATTGTGAGTGAATTTATGGAACGTGGACCACTCATTAAAGGTTTTAAATTTAAAGCACATGAGTACTAGCAAGTAAATTAATTAAGTATTAAACTAAATCAAACTATTGCATCATACACTATTTCAAGAGAGGAAAAAAAAATTAAAATACACATACAAGAAAAACAAATGTCTACAATTGCACCAAAAGATGGAATCAAAATAAGCTTCTATTATTGAGTTCTTGAGAGATTTCTCCATTACAAAAGTCTCCTTTTTTATGATTCCTAGCGCCTTCAAAATGTTGTTTTTGGAATTTTATTCCTGCCCTAAAGTTAACTATCAAGAATCAGTTTTAAAATTGATTTCGTTAACAGAAAATTGCTTGTAATTTTTTTTAATAATTTTTAAAATATGGAAATACAAATGAAAATGAGTTAATACCTCATGTTTTAATATTTTAATAAACCCATTAAAATGGTAACTTCCACTTTGTAAAAATTTTATAATGCTCTATATCATATTTAGAATTTAAATTAGGACCCACACAATAAATTAATAAAAAAGTTAAATTTGGACCCCATAGTTTTCGTTATGAAAAGTCATAGACCATTCGTGGCTTTGATAAACTGCAAACTATTTCTCATGGTTCCTTTGGTGATTTTTGGACATGACAAGGGTGTACCCAAGATAAATGCTTTCCATCGATCTAGAGATAAGAGATTTTAACAAACCATTTCTTATTGGAAATACTCCTAACGACCACCATGAATAAAGTGGCATCAACCCACACCTTCAATTGAATTTTTTGTGCATGGAAGGACAAGCCCGGGTTTTTTCAAATCCGAAGCCTTTCAGACAAAATCAAAATAGAGTACCCGAGTCCATTCTCTGTGTTTAATTTCTTAAACCACCGCCGTTGACTTACCATTGCCCGCAATTCGCAGCCCGCAAGTTTTTTTTTAACCCTTAAGCCTTTCACCGAAACTAAGTTTCCGCCAATATGATATTGGCGGGACCCACATACCTTACCGCATTTCCAAACCGCCACAAACCTTTGTTATTTATTTATTTCTTACCTTTTTCACTTCGCACTTATCGCGCTTTATCGCATCGTTGTCTGCACTTCACAAATTTTACTATTTAACTTTTAAACCTCCTGCACTTCGCATCTTTAATCATTTACCTTTTTTTGACCACCCACAACTTTGCACTTCGCACATATTATGACTTACCTATTTAGCACTCGCAAGTTTTGTTATTTTGTTTGTGATGCGATGCGATCGCAATATCACGTGGCAAGCCTAGGAGGATAGCACATATCAGTGCCCATAAGCTCAGGAGGGTAGCGCTTGCAAAGAAAACGATTTAAGTTGTGATGTGATAAGTGCCACGTCACATCGTAATCACAAGTTCTTAAAGTTTTTCCTGTATTGAGTAATTTTTAAAAGTTAAGATCGTCGGTATGAAATTTGCGATGGAGGCATGGACGCGATGTGTTTTCGTAGGCTGAAACCCATAATATCTCAAGTCTTCCATTTTTTGTTTTGTACCCTGTTTCGTGTAGAAACATAAGAATCAAGAAGAAATATGATCGGGTTGTTAATTGTCCATTTCTGCATTGAATTTCCTTAAATGTTTAGGCTTCGGCCATTTTGTATTAAAGCAATGTATTTTCAAAAGTTTACAGAGACATATGAATGAATAGAGAAGGAATGAATAACTGAAATAGAATTCTTGTCCTGTATTTCTCACTATCTGTCTGTGTATGACTAGTTATTTCTGCAATATTGCATTCTTTGTGTTTTGGGGGAACACATCCCTTTGTTGTGTGTTTATTCATAATTTTCAACATGGTATCAGAGAAGGTCTAGGCTCTCAGTGAAAGAACGAGCTCTTTACTGAAGAAGTTGAAAGATTGTTTTGAGAAGCTGATTCTCCAAAAATGAGAAGGTTTTGTTTACACAGTCAAGATGGCAACAACAGGCACAAGATTGAATAATCCCCAACTACCACAGTTCAATGGAAAGAATTATGATTATTGGGCCATTACAGTGAAGGCCATGTTTTCTTTACAATATATTTGGGAGCTAGTGGAAAATGGTTTCCAAGAACCAGCAGATGAAGCAACATATAATGCTTTGACACAAGCACAAAGAGATTTGTTGAGAGAAAATAAGAAGGACTCGAAATCCCTCTTCTATATTTTCCAAGTAGTACATGAGAGTATTTTCCCAAGTATTATAGTAGCAACGAAGTCCAAGGAGGCATGGGATACCCTCCAGATAGCCTATCAAGGCATGGCAAAGGTGAAGACAACAAAAATTCAAATGCTAAGAAGAGATTTTGAAACTCTTTGTATGAAAGAGTGTGATAATATAGACTCATTCTTTGCACATGTGATTGGGTTGGTTACCCAAATCGGGTCTCATGGAGAGACACTTAAAGAAAGGAGATTAGTTGAGAAACTCTTAAGAAGCCTACGATCAAGGTTTGATGCCATAGTTGTGGCTATAGAAGAGACAAAGCATCTCTCTTAGTTTTCAGTGGATGAGCTTCATGCATCACTTATGTCTCATGAGCACAGACTGAACAAAGAACCAAAATCCTCATTGGAGAATGAATTTAAGACACAAATGTCTTTTGGTCAAGGTAGAGGTCGAGGAAGATCAAAGTACCGATGAAGAGGAAGAAGCCCACACATAGGTGGAAGAAGCAGCCCAACAAGCACAAGTGGAAGGGGCAGTAATCAGAATCCAAGCCAAGGCTCAAGCCAGAATCAAGCATAAGGAAAGAGGGATGATAAATCTCATGTCCAATGTCATTATTGAAAAAATTATGGTCATTATGCAAATGAATGTAGAAAGAAACAAAATGACATGGATTTTAAACCAAGTGTAAATTTCACAAAAGAAAATCAGAACCATGGAAATGTGCTTTTAGCTTGTAATGTAACACAAGAAAAACAAGAAGATGTATGGTTATTAGATTCAGGGTGTAGCAACCACATGACTGGAAACATAGCAATGTTTTGCAATCTAGATGAAAGTGTAAAATATGAAGTGACAACGAGGACTAATATCAAAGTTTTTGTAATGGGGAAAGGAAGAGTAAACATACTGAAAAATAAGGGAGAGAAGAGTTTTGTGCCAGATGTCTATTATGTACCTGGCTTGAAATGTAACCTTCTAAGCATTGGACAACTCATGAAAAAGGGCTACAATGTATTTTTTTAAATGATGTGTGCACAATAATGGATATACCTCCAAGTAGACAGCTCATTGCAAAAGTGCATATGACAAGCAATAGGATGTTTCCTCTCAAGATCAGATCAGACTTAAAGGAAGGAGGTGTTGTAGCAGATGTCACACAAGAAGTATTTCAAGAAGAAGTGGAAGATGAGAACTGGGTATGGCATTTGAGATCTGGACATATCAATTTCGGAGGTTTGAACTTTTTGCATAGAAAAATCATGGTAAAGGGATTATACTCATACAAAAACCAGACAGCTTATGTCAAGGTTTCATGTTAGACAAACAACACAGAGAATCATTTCCAGCAAGAAAGAGTATAAGGGAAAAGGCACCTTTGGAGATTGTCCACTCAGATTTATGTGGACCAATGCAAATGCCATAATTAGCTGGCAGTCTTTATGTTTTGACATTTATAGATGATTACATAAGGAAAACATGGGTATATTTTCTAAAACAGTAAAGTGAAGTATTTGAATAGTTCTACCACTACAAATATTTTGTTGAGAAGCAAAGTGGACACTACATAAAAGTGTTGAGAACTGACAGAGGTGGAGAAAATATCTCCAAATACTTCCTACGTTTCTTCAAGAAGCATGGAATATGTTAGCCATCAGTAAATTTTTGACCGAGAAAATGATGGCTAAAAATAAGTCATGAGCCTTCAAGAGATTGTTTCTATGCAAAACTGCTCACCCTTGAAGGCTTCATGTACTACCTAAACTCAGCAAGTAATCTTCACTATTGTTCCATTAAGAAAACCCACCAAGGAGCCATGCCGGTGTCCAAAATCACTGCTTTTAGACCTTTTTTTCCATCATTATCTAAACCTATTTTTCACTCATTTTCCAGCCCTCATTTCCCCTTATTTCTCCTCATTTTCCCTAAAAAACCCATCTTTAAATCATTAAAAATCCCTTATAATGATTTAAAAACCCTCACTCTTCCTATCAGAACACCTAAAACACCTAAAAAGGTTTCATTTTAGGCCTTTTTTACCCTTAGGCTTAAGCTCCTTTGGGTTTGAGCCCCGACCCTTTCCACCATACAACCTCGTCCTATAACCAGTTGCCTAAAACCTTTAGCCCCCTTCATCGCATCGGCCTTTCTTGTTATAAACCCGCTTTGTTCTTTACAAATTTTCTTCCGATGCGATAGGTCCTTTTCTCCTTAGCCCATGGTCACCTTTTCCCTCCTCATGACCATTACCCAGTGCGAAGTCCCTAACCCTTTGAGCCCGCCTTTCCTTTCCTCCCTTTTCCTCCTTTCCCCTTATCCCCGCCTTGTCACTTTACGAAGAAGTCCCAATCGTTGATCGTTAAATATCGAATTTCTATCGCGCCCCTTCTCCTATCCTCCTTTCGCCCAAATCCTGCCATTTATTCACCCTTGCGAATGAATCCTATCCATCGATCTTATAGATCCAATGGTCTCCATTAATCTCAACAACCCAACTCTGCTAGGTCCTACCATCCACTACACAAAATACCCTTCCTATCACGTCTTGACACCTGTCCCCCACTTCAAACTCTCGCCATGCAACTTGTTCATCACACCCAACCCGCATTGTTGGATCTCCTCCCCCTCATCCGACGGTATGTATTTCATATCGCATAATTTTTTCGTCTGGGGTTTAAAACTCCAAAGTCATGCAATATTGGCTGTATCGAAAAATCCACGTGGCAAGCGATCAATGGAATTGCATTCCCTTCTGGAAAAACCACTTACCGCCCAAGGGTCGTGCGATAACCACTAGTGGTATTTTGAAAACCACTTTTGTCCAATTCGCGCCAAATACTATTTGAACTATATTTTCGCCTGTTTTCCTCCCTAAGACTCCTCCACCTGCATAATCACTCCCCTCTGCATCGATCCTCTACTCCGTCAGCCTCCTAAGCAATCAAATCCCCATCGCAGTTTTTTATAACAATTTTTGTGGTTTGTTGTAGGTTTTTACCATAGTTTTTGGAGCAGAAACCCTGTCCAGAACTTGAAAAAAATACAGTGCCAAATTCTTCCATGTTTGGAAGCTAAATCACGAAGGAAGGAGGCTGTCTGGTTTCACCCAAAGGTTGGGACCATGCTGTGTGAATATTGGTCATACCCTTAAGGCTCTCCACCGCACCAAGAACCTCTGGTCCACAGTGATAAAGGAAAAGACAGTAAAAGCTGAAGATTCAAAGATTGAAGAAATTTTGGCACGAAATATTGAAGCTTGAAAGCTTCAAATCCCATGGTTTTAAGGTTAAAACAGGTTTTAAAGATAAATAATTCAAGTAGATCAAATAAAGAAAAAGCCAAGGAATAGTCGAAATTAAAAGGGTTTTGTGCATAAATGTGATGGATTAAAGAGTTAAACCCTGTTGTGTTAAGGTTAAAACATAGTGCAAAGATCAACACAGTCAACAGGTCAGGCTTAAAGGCTTCGAGATGATTATGACGGCCTAAGGCAGAATCACAGCTATAATATTTTTTAAAGCCACCAGATCAGTAAAAGTTTAGTGAAGGAGCCTCCAAATGCCACATCATTAAAGCTATAACTCCTCAAACTGCCACCTAGGGACTTATTTCATTAAAAGAGTGCATATACATTAAACAATCAGGGATATTTTTAGAAAGGCAGCTCAACACTAACTACCAACCTACCTAAAACCCTCAAAAGTCAACAAAGGCAACCGAAGGTGATGAAACTTAATGCAAAATTGATTCAAACAGAGATGGGAATTCAAAATATTCTCTCTTAGGCTTCCCAAAGGTCAATACACCATTACTCTATATTAATTAAACAAATGAACCCTTCTTACACTCCACCTTCTCTTTCTTCTATAAATACTTATGTAGAAGACAGTTTAGAGGTTAGTCTATGGATACCTGTTATATGTAAATAGATTTTGAAGTTGTTGTAGCTCTGTTTGTAATTGAAGACACATAAGCTAAGATGAGAAGTTTGAAGCTGTAGAGACCCACTGGACTTGAAGATTGCAACCGGTTTGAACATCAAATACAAATAGCTAGTTTATGGGATTCTGGTCTATGTCAATGGTGATGTGTTCCTCACTGTAAATTGTTATTTTCTTTATGTTTTCATTCTCTCCACTATTCTCTGATAAAGAACAACAAATATAGATTAGGATTTACTTCTGAAGTACCCTAAGTCTCACTGATAAATCTTTATCCTTTATGTTTTTCATTGATTGTTAATTTGAAGGTAATTCATTAGAGTATAACCATTTAAGTGTTGGCAAGCCCATGCTTCCTGAGTACAACTTGAGATATTGTCTTTGAATGTTCTTGATAAGTTTTCTAATTAAAGATTGAGTTAGAGAATTCTATGGTTAGCCCTGTCCTCTAGTTTCTTCTCCAACAGTTGCTTTGAAAAGTTCCCTTAAGAGTATGTTGAAAGCAGGTTAGTTTAAAAGTACTTACCTGATCCTAGACTACTTTTTATGTTTATCATGAATGTTTTCTCTTTGAATATGCTGAAAGCAGGCTAAGTTAAAATTATTTACTTGATCTTAAGCTATTCTATGTTTTTTAATGTTTTCTCTTGAAATCACATCAAAAGCAGGCTAGTTTCAAAGTACTTACCTGATCTTAGATTACTTTGCATTTTTTTCCTTTAGTGCATGCCAAAAGCAGGCTAGTTTCAAAGTACTTACCTGATCTTAGGTTGTTCTTTGTTTCTTCATGTGTTTTACTTCCTTCACTTCATTTCTTAATGTTTCATTCCATAAAATCAACTTAAAGACATACTTTGACATAGATGACTTGCCCCATGGACCACTCTTGAACCTTGATGTCCAATTAAACCCTCTTATGACTCCATAGCCCAATGGATTGATGCTGCTCCTTACCTATATTATCAATTGAATCATTATTTCACTCACTTACACCTTCACCCTTCATACATACTTCCTTCATCTTCATGCTATCCTATCCAACCAAACAAAAACAAACAACCTAGTTCTTCATCACTAGCATAATATCATACTAAAAGTTTTAAAGATCATATCTTTAAACACACATATAGAGAGATCCCTCTCTGAATATAGGATGGCTAGGTCCTTTGATTCCAAAGTGTTTTGATGTTGGCTCTGCAGCTTTGTATTCACCAATATTGCAAAACTACGGTGGCATAACATACTGGCAACCATACTGGGGACTTCTGAATAAAATCCTTAAAAAAAAGAATACTCGGCATTCACCCAAGTAAAAATAAATCAATGCTCATGATAATATGTGTCTGAATTAGTGACAAACTAAGTAACCTTAGGATTCTAGCATACCCTCATCAAGACCTTGGAGAAATAAGCCAAGTAAGCGACATAGTCTACTCTGTTTGTCTCATCATCGTAGCTAAGTGTTGAAACAGATTTAGAACACTCTCATAACCATCAGGACTATTAAAAACTCAGAAAACCCAAAAAAATTCAGATTGGTTTTTAAACCTATTATTGGTGGTGGATCATAAAACATTTTACCTTTTAAAAGCTATAAATTTCCACCTAGTGACTCCAAAATCCTAAATAGACCTAAAGACTCCACTGGGAAATGCTTTTCTATCATAACATCATACAAAATCAGCTAGAGAAACTTTGATGATTATGTTTTCTTGTTAAAAGATCAGTTGGCCTACTAAATATTGTCATACTTGGTTAGAATTTTCTTATTATTGGGTCTGAAAACATAGCATAGTGGCTTCTAGAAGAGTTCATACTAGAGCCCATATTGACCCAAATCCTCCTGATATAGTTGATAATCCAAAAAGTATAGTTAGGAAATCTCCTAAGTCTAAGACTTCAACTGTTGTCAAAGCAGTTCGTAAAGCTAATTCTATTCCTGAAAACCTTACAGCTCTACAAGATTCACAAGTTGAATTAAGAAACCCATTCAGAACTAGGTCACTTGATGATATAGATCAGATAGATTTTGAGTCTCCACCTTCATCCCAAGATAGAGGTGAACATCCTGGTAGTAGAGAAACTAACCCTCCTGATTTCCATATCATTCATAATTTTAGTTTATCTCATCCTAGATCTGCTCAACAGTCTCTTGTTGGTCCATCCACTTCTGTTATCCATACAACCACTATTTAAACCACTCCATTCCATCAACCCCCTCTCATCTTACATCCTCCATCTGTAAACCCCCCATTTTTCCCACAACCTCCTATCATGGCAACATGGTATGCCCTTCTAGTCCTTCCTTTACCTTTAGTCAATCTGCCACAAGACTATCAGTCCAAGATACCATTATATGATGCCAGTGGTGCTATTACTGCTTCACAACATGTGGACAATATGAATGAATATTTTGATAGAAATGAGATAGATAATGAAACTGTAAAACTTAGATTATTTGCTCAAAGTCTAGGGGGAGAAGCAAGAAAATGGTTTAAAGGCTTAACGCCTCATAGTATTAATGATATTCAAGCTCTCCATCAATCATTCCTAAAAAATGGGAAGTTAGAAAAGATCCTCTCCAAATACTTTCAAATTACAACAGTCTCAAAAGAAACGCTGGGGAAAGTGTTCAAAATTATTTCACTAGGTTCAATAGTGTTTATAACGCACTACCCCCAGACTTGAAACCTCTTTAAGGCTCAGCCTTGGAAAAATTTCCTGAAGGATTTTATCCTGAAATGGCCTATCAGCTAAGGGAAAGAGACCCCTTGAATTTAGAAGACATGCAGAAGGGAGCTCTAGTTGTGGAAGTAAATCTGATTGAGAAAAGAGATAGGATGAGGAATGAAAGGAAAGTATCCTTTAGGGAGGAAACTGCACCCTCCACATCTAGCTCAAAAATGGAAAGAATGACGGAGGAGATGATGAAAAATATGAGCATACTTGAGAGAGCACAATCTAGAGAAAACCAATTAGCTCCCCAAAACAAAAATCAATCTCAAAATCCAAATCAGAACATTAGGAGAAATCAACCTCAAAACATATAGAGAGAAGATGATCAATAGATCAGACCTCCATTCCAAGAAAATTATGTAAATGAGGATGAGGAAATAAATGAACAAACAGAGGATGACAACATAAACATGTTGGGGGTAAGCAATCAGGATTCTGATTTCCTCCACAAAAGAAAACAAGGTCTATATACACCTTATGATGACAGAAGACCACAAACAGATTATTATGAACAATACTCTGAAAATGCCAGTATAGGACCACCTAAAAAATATGACCTCAGAAGCAAAAGGAATTAAGAAACTCCCAAGAAGAAAACCTCTGATAAATTTTCCAAAAACAACCTTGAAAATATACCCTAAAAGACAGTTGAAACTCACAAAACAGTGGTTGTAAATTATGATTTAAACAAAGGGAAGAACACTCTAACCAATGAAAAATAGAGTGTTAACCCCAACAGCACTGACATCTCAACCAATGCTCCTGAAAAAACCATTCTAACTGCTATAAATAATAAAAATCAACAAGCTGATTTTACTGATGAAATAGTGACTAAGAAGGTTGAACTAAACATGTTAAAAAACCAGATTCCTTTTAGCCTACAAAATGAAATATCTAAAATCAAAATCTTTGTTCCACTCACTGAATTAGTCACTCAGAATGTATATAGAGGTCAGATTTTGAAGGCTTTAAACATAGAATACATTCATGACACAGTTAACTTAAATGATGATACCCCAGAGCTCATTTTTGGACCAAAAATTGAAGGAAAATTTCAATAAGGAACTACCCCTCCATTTGACATCAGCTTAAACATTCATGAAAATATCATGCACAATGCTATGCTTGATTCAGGAGCATCATATAACCGCATGCCCAAGGTAATTATGGAAAGGTTAGGCTTAGAAGTAACTAGACCCTATAAGGATTTATACTCCTTTGATTCAAGTAGGGTGAGATGCCTAGGCCTACTTAAGGATCTGTGTGTTAACTTAGCCCAAATTCCAACCAAGAGTTTAGTAATGGACATTGTAGTGGCTGATATACACCCAAATATGGCATGCTCCTTTCAATATAATGGGGTGCTATGTTACAAGGCACTATGCAAATGGATATGACTTATGCCACCATCCTTGTCTTCAGCCAACCTAGAAGATTGTATAGGGAAACACACATGAAATACATGGTGAGTAGCCAAGAAAGACCAGAAAAATCTCCTCTTTACTCCATACACACTGACCTTGACTCTTTCATTCTTTTCAATGATGATATTCTTAAAGAGAAAGAGTTAGTCCATAAAAAATCATCAAATTCTGAAATCACTGCACATGCAAATAGTGTTGCAGTCATGGATGAAGAGGAAAATAGAGAGGAAACAAAAAAGAAGTCTGCTGATTTAGAAATTTACAGCAAACAGATTGAAGGTCTTATGGTCCAAAACAGTCATGTAAATAACGTGGATCATAAAAATCAAGAAATAAAACCTCAAAACATTGAAAAACTTGAGGAACAAAACTCAAGAAAATGTAGTATAGACTCTTGTTCAGAACAGAAAGATGGAGGAGACAGAGAGGTTAGCAATAAAACAACTCACGAATCTAAAAACAATCCTCTTTGGAACATGAATTTTGATGGGTCTTGCACTAAAAATGATGCAGGAGCAAGCATATGGTTACACAACATTGAAAAAAATCATGCTGAGGGGCATTCCTATAGATTAAATTTTCAATGTACAAACAACATAGCTGAGTATGAAGCTCCCCTTTGAGGCCTGCATTAATTTAAAAAATTAGGAGCCAAAAGGATAAAAATTCATGGGGATTCTGAGTTGATTATTAAGCAAGTAAATGGGGAATATAGTGCCAAACATCCTAGACTTAGAGCCTATAGAGATGATACCATGGACTTGTTGAAAACATTTGATGAGTTCCAATTAATTTTTGTCCCAAGAAACCAAAATTCCCTTGCCAATGGTTTAGCCTTTGCTGCTAGGACTTGTCTTACACCTTATGAAACCAAGCAATGCACCACCCAAATCAAGTTTAGACCAGCTGTCCCCATAATGAAAGATGCTGGCAAGTTTTTGATAGAGATAAACAAATAGAATACTTCCTACAATCCAAAAATGAATTTGAAACAACACACTCATATTCGTATTTTGATGAAGACTGTCTTGCTGAAGAAAAACCACTTACTAAAGAAGAAATGTCTCTAGAGATTGTATAAATACATTTTTTAACAAATAAATTCCAACATATGACAGAAAATAGCACATATTTACAAAATGAAGACCTGGAAGTGTTGCAATCTAAAAAATAAAGCTTGCCAAAGGGACTGGTTCCTTTAGAAAAATTATTTGATTTGAATGATGTGGCCAAAAAGCCAAAACTGGAACCCATAGAATCTGAAGTGGAAGAATGCAACATAGGCAGTAAGGAAAGGCCCAAAATAATCAAACTATCTAAAACTTTACCAGCTCATATTAAACTAAAATACATTGAGCTCTTTAAGGAATTTTTTGGTGTTTTTGCATGAAGCTATGAAGATATAAAATCATATAATACAGAAATAATTCAGCATAAGATACCCCTCAAAGAAAACCAGAAGCCTTTTAAACAAAAATTGCGCAGAATCAACCCTGTTCAATTACCTATGGTAGAAAAAGAAATTAAAAAAATGTATGAAGCTGGAATTATTGTCCCTGTTAGATACTTAGAGTGGGTGTCTAATCTTGTATCAGTTAGGCAGAAAACAAGAGAGATAAGGCTTTGCATTGATTTTAGAAACTTAAACAAAACCTCATTGAATGACAACTATCCTTTGCCCAAAATGGATCATATTTTACAAAAGGTAGTTGGTTCCAAAATAATTTCTTTGCTAGATGGCTTCTCAGATTACAATCAAATCTTGGTACATCCTGATGATCAACTTAAAATAGCTTTTACTACACCTTGGGGTACTTTCATATATTTGAAAATGTCTTTTCGTTTAATGAACGCTGGTGCCACATTTCAGAGAGCCATGGATATTTCATTTTCAGAAGAAATAGGTTACTTTATTGTGATTTATCTCGATGATATAATTGTCTACTCTAAAACAGATGAAGAACACCTAATACACTTAAGAAAAGTCTTTGAAAAATGCAGGAAATTTGGATTGTCCTTGAATCCAAAGAAAACTTTGTTTGGTCTCCAAGAAGGTAAACTTCTTGGGCATATCATATTAGAAGAAGGAATAAGGATAGATCCAAAAATAATTGATGGTATTTTGAAAATCAGCCATCCTAGAAACATCAAGGAACTTCAATCCTTCATTGGAAAGATTAATTTCTTGAGAAGGTTCATACCCAATGAAGTTGAACTCCTTAGAAACATAACAAACATGCTTAAAAAGGAAGAAGGAGTTAAATGGACCTTAGAAGCAAATAAGTCATTTAAACTGGTAAAATAAACACTCACCAAAACACTAGTTCTTATCAACCCTAATTTTTTCAAATATTTTTTCATTTTTTCATTTGCATCAGAACAAACTGTAACTGTTGTCCTATTACAGAAAAAAATGAATGGACAAGAGAAACCCATTGCATTTTTCAGCACGAAATTGAGAGATGCACTTTTGAAATACAACATAATGGAAAAACAAGCCTTTGCCTTGGTCAAAGCCTTAAAGGACTTTAGATTTTACATTTTACATTCCCACATCATAGCATTTGTGCCTCATTTAGTGGTGAAAGACATATTGACCCAAGATCCAGATGGAAAAAGAGGAAAGTGGATTGTTGTAATTTTAGAGTATGCCTTAGAAATCAAACCCACTAAACTCATAAAGGGTCAAGGACTAGCAAAACTGATGGCTGAATCTAACTTCCAAGCTCGTGATATAAACATGTTTAATGCATTAGATGAATAGGAGGAGTTTTTAATTCCAATTATTGAAGATCATTTTCTAAATTCATCTTGGTATGCTGACATTTTGTATGTTTTGATCAATCTTAATGTTCCTCTTGGTTTGTCTAAAACAAAGGCAAGATTTTTAAAGTTGAAAGTTGTAAATTACTGCATTTTGAATAAATATTTATATTGGAAAAATGCTAGTGGATTATTGCTTATATGTTTTCCTGAGAATGATGCAGATAAAATCAAGCATGAGTTTCATGAAGGAGAACGTGGAGGCCACCTCTATTGGAAATCAACTAGTAATAAAATCCTTAGAGTTGGTTATTACTGGCCCACCCTCTTTCAAGATGTCCTTAAAATGATTATTGCCTGTCACAAATGCCAAATCTTTGAAGGCAAAAGAAAGTTTCTTCCCTTACCCCTGCAACCAATCATTGTTGAGTCCTACCATCATCCAGCTCAAAAGTGTGGTGTCCTTAATACCCTTGCTGTCAGAGCCATGAGAATTTCTGATACTGAACACCTGAGCAAAGAAATCAGTCACCTGTCATCAGTATTTAAGAATTTAGGTTATAAAGAAAGATATATCAAAAAAGCCTTGAAAAAAGCTAAGGGTTCGATCCTACCTCGGAATCGCCAAGAATAGCAAGAAAACAGAGGGAGGATTTTTCTACCATATATTAAGGGTGTTACTGATAAAATCACCAAGGTTTTGAAAAAGAAAGATATTTTCGCACAATTTTCAGCATGAGGGACTATTAGGCAAAGAATGCGACCAGTTAAGGATGACATAAGCCCTGAACAACTCAAAGGAGTGTACAAAATTGACTGTTCATGCGGGAAAAGTTATATTGGGGAGACTGGACGTTCACTTTAGAAAAGACTTAAAGAGCATGGAGCTGATATCAGGTATGAACGATCACGCACCTCAGCCCCTGCAGAACACTCCTCAAAAACCAAACATCAAGTACATCTTGGGGATGCAAAGATCATTGCGAGAGAAGAACACTGTCAAAGAAGAAAGATAAGAGAGGCCCTTGAGATTATAAAGCATCCATATAATCTCAATAGGGATGGGGGAATTGAAATCAGTGACACTTGGAGACCTCTTCTTCGACAAATCTGCTCCTCCAAAGCACCATCCGCCGAGACATAGTTTTTCAGGTATAAAATTCTCAAGTATGTTCCCCCTCTTTTGAATTCTAATTTGGTATAAAAATTAAAATTCTAATAATTATTCCTAAGTAATTGATTTTTATTTTGGTTAAAATAAAAATTAATTAATTAAACAATAATTATTAGTATTTTCTACTTTATTCCTATAAAAAATATTAATTATATAAATAATATTTATTAAATAATTAATATAATTAATTAAAACAATTAATTATAAATATAATTAATTAAATTATAATTAATTAAATTGTAATTAATTATATCTAATTATATCTGTTTAAATTAATCAAAAAATAATCATTAATCATTAATTAATTAATTAATTAATTTTGTAATTAATTATATATAAACTATAATTAATTAATTATAGTATAATTAATTAGTTAATTATAATTAATTAATTATATTTATGTTTAATAATATTCAAAAATTAAAAACTAAATATTTAATTTATATATGATATTTTTAAAAACCAATTTAGTTATTCTATTATAATAAATAACAAACTTAAAAATTAAAAACCAAATATTAGTGAAATAAAATAAATAAGAATGAAAATACTATTAGAATTGTAATTAATAAAATTATTAAAAAATTTATTAAATTGAAAATGAAATTATTAAATAATTAGAAATACAAAAATACAAAAACTTAGTTGGTTTTTTTTCAAGAAATTAATCTCTATTTAAGATCTAAAACCTTTCTCTAAAATTCTTCATTCTAAAAGTCCTGATGATGGATCCCAGTTGGGATTCGAAACGTCGACGCATGTTTCTGGTATTTGTTAGAACAATTTTTTGGAGGTGTTGTGTTGGCATTGGTAACTTCGGGGAGGCATTGCATTGACATTGGAGGCATTGTGTTGCTATTGGTAATTTTGTGGAGGTGTTGCGTTGGCATTGGTATCTTCATGGAGGCATTGCATTGGCATTGGAAGCGTTGTGTTGCTATTAATAATTTTGTGGAGGCGTTGTGTTGGCATTGGTGAAAGCAGTTTTTTTATATTTCAAATATTAGTTTTCCTTCTATTCTGTCCTTTTAAAGACAATTTTGTTGAAAATATGTTTTTCTATAGTTTTTGTGTTCAAAAACTATTTTTTAAATGTTTTTAGGTTCGAAAACCATAATTTTTTTATATATTTTTAGTGAAAAAAATGTAAAAAAAAACTAAATTTTTTAGGACAACAATTTAGAATTTTTTTTTTCTTTTTTAAGATTTATAGATTCATCTAGATAGAAAAATCCATAAAATAACCATGCACATAAAAAAAATAGTTATAATATTATATTTTTATTTGTTTTTTTATATTATAAATATATTGGTGGTTTCAATTTTTAAATTGTTTTTTTTTTTTTTTTGACAATTTTTTGATTTTATATTCTATTTTTATTTATTTAAATTTCAAATCTTATTTTTAATTGCAATTTCTAATTTGAATTTGTTTATATATATATATATATATATATATATATATATATATATATAGTGGAGTATTATATTTTATATTAAACAACAATGGTTTTTTATTATAATTGTTATTTTTTTCTTTTTTAATTAAAAATAAAATTTTTAATTTATTTCTTACTACATATTTAAAAACAAACCCTTTTTTTATTATTTTTTTATTTTTAAATTATAATTATAAAATTTAAAATTTATATTTATATTTTTAGTTTTTAATTAATATTTTAAAACAATTTCTTTAGTTTTTTATTTATTTTGTTATATATTATATTTTATAATTTTTTATAATTGTATTGTTATATAGTTTTTTTTAAATTTTTTTTTTATTGTATTGAAAAAAAAATTAAAGCTCAATTTCATAATCTTTGTTGCAATACTGACTTTTTTTAGCCTTTTAAGATGTCAAAATTATAGTGAGCTCGGGAGGCTTCTCTCCAAGCTTTTTGAGTATAGGAATAAAATCTTAAATCAAATTAAATAAACTTTTTCTTTCGGTCCGATAAACTAAAGATTGGTCTTAGTGGTTGTTAACCATCATCATCATCGTCATCATCATCATTATCATTCTAATCATCATCATATTATTCTTATATAGTTTTTTTAAATTTTGTTTTTAAATAGTTTTATATATATATATATATATATATATATATATATATATATATATATATATATATATATATATTAAACAATGTTTTTGTGTTATAATAATTTAGTTTTAAAAAAATAAAAAATAAAAATTTAATTGTTTATATAGTTTCTTTTTGTATTGTAAAATAAAAATAAAAATAAAATGTATTTTGCGGCCAGCTAGGGGTCGGAGGCCGGCCGAGTGGCACCTACAGGCAGCTGCCCAGCCGGTGGTCGGCTGGCCTCTAGCCCTCAGCTGGGTTTTTAGGACAAAATTTAGAAATTTTTTTTCTTTTTTAGGGTTTATAGGTTCATCTAGACAGAAAAATCCATAAAATGACCATGCATAATTAATATATATATATATATATATATATATATATATATATATATCTATATATATATATATATATATATATTGGTGGTTTCATTATTCAAATTTTATTTTATTTTATTATTTGACAATTTTTTGATTTTATATTCTATTTTTATTTATTTAAATTTTAGATCTTATTTTTAATTGTAATTTATAATTTAAACTTGTTTTGTTTATATTGTAAACTATAGAGTATTATATTTTATATTAAAATACAATGGTTTTTTTTATTATAATTGTTTCTTTAAAAAAAAAAAAAAAGTTACTTTATTTCTTACTTTATATTTTAAAACAAAATTTTTATTTTTTTATTATTATTTTTTTTACTTTTTAAATTATATTTATAAAATTTATAATTTATAATTACGATGATGATGATGGTTAACGTCCACTCAGACCATTCTTTGGTCTATCGGACCTAAAGAAAAGAGTTATTTAGTTTGAGTTAAGATTTTATTCCTGTGCTCAGAAAGCTTGGAGAGAAGCCTCCCGAGCTCACTATAATTTTGACATCTTAAAAGGCTAGGAAGGTCAGTATTGTAACAAAGATTATGAAATTGAGCTCTAATGTGGTTGTACTCGAGGCACTCTAAGAGGAAGTGATTTTCATCCTCGATGTTCATATTCTCACAGAGATGGTAGATCCTTTCCATCCATGGTGTTTTGGGAACTGTCCAATGACTTGTTTCACTATGGAGCTCATGAGAGTTCATTCTAATCTTGGCTATTTTTAGTTCTTCATTAATATTTTAAAACAATTTTTTTAGTTTTATTTATTTATTTTGTTATATATTATATTTTATAATTTTTTTTACTATATTTTTATATAGTTTTTTTTTTTTTTTTTTTTTTTTTAATTGTATTGAAAAAAAAAATAGAGCTCAATTTCATAATCTTTGTTGCAATACTAACCTTCTTAGATTTTTAAGATGTCAAAATTATAGTGAGCTCGGGAGGCTTCTCTCCAAGCTTTTTGAGCATAGGAACAAAATCTTAATCCAAATTAAATAAATATTTTCTTTAGGTCTGATAGACCAAAGATTGGTCTCAGTGGACGTTAACCACCACCACCATCATCATCATATTCTTATATAGTTTTTTTAAATTTTGTTTTTAAATATTTTTATTTTTATATATTAAACAATGTTTTGTTTTATAATAGTTTAGTTTAAAAAAAATAAAAAAAATAAAAAATAAATAAAAATTTAATTGTTTATATAGTTTTTTTTGTTGTAAAATAAAAATAAAAATAAAATGTATTTTGTGGCCCGCTGGGGGTTGAAGGCCGGCCGGTCGGCTGCCTAGCCGGGGGCCAAAGGCCGCCTGCGGGCACCGTCCGGCCGGCCTTCGACCCCCGATGAGTGCGAAAATATATATTTTTAATTTTTAATTTAAATATATAATAAACATTATAAAAAGTTTAATTTTTTTTTTTTAATTTCAATATAAAATAAAACTTAAAAACAATTTAATTTTTTTTTTAAATACAAATGTTTTGTTTTAAATATTTAATATAAGTATTTAAAATTTTTAAAATTATTATAATATTTTATATTATAGTTTTCATTTTTTTTTAAGTATATAATTATAATATTAATATGATATAAAGTTTAAAGTTTATAATTTATTTTATATTTAAAATTTTTAAACTTTAATAAATTTCAATATTGTAAAATAAAATTTTAAAATTTTAAAATTAAATTTTAAAATATAATAAAAGATTATAAGTTTTTAATTAAAATTTTAATTTTAACATATATGCTTTAATTTTATTCAATATATTTAAAATTTTAAAATATCATTTAGTAAGTGTAAATTTAATTAAAAAACACAATTAAAATTAAAACAAAAAATTAATATTATTTTGTTTTTCTAATAAAATTTTTAGCAAAAAAAATTAAAATTTAATTTTAAGATTTGTTATAAATAATAAGTATTTTTTTTTTTTTTTTTTCTAAATATTAAAAAAATAACTTAAGTTTGAAAATAATGTTTTTTTTTTAAATTGTTTTATACAATTTAAAACAATTTTTTATTTTTTTATAATATGTATTTAAAACAAATTATATAGATATATATACATATATTTTAATATACTTTATAATATTTTGTTTTTAAATGAAAATTTTCTATAGTTAATTTTACTGGTTTAATTTCAATTTATTTAGTTTTACAAATAAATTTTGTTTTTTAAATTTATTTTATCGACATTATTTTCTTATTAACTAATATATATATTTCTTTTTATTGGGAAAATGGCATAAAAAAAGATTTATGTGAATGTTTCTGTACCTAGGGCAGCAACTGCCAAATCTAAAGTTGCAGCTCGACGCACTATGGATACAACTCCCAAATCTGAAGTTGCAGCTGTACGCACTATGGACACTGTTTGACGCAATAAGGACATTGTTGCACACACTAATAAAAATCAAGCAAGTGGGGCACCAGGTTCTTTAAAGCTTTCTTCTGATTGGAATAACGTTGAGGAAATAGATAAAACTGATTTCTCATGGTATCTTGAAGACAGTGAAACAGAGGCTGATATACATATGTATCTAGTTTGTGGTATGATTGAATTAAATGAGCCATATGATGTGATGGGCAGAGTACGAGACATATGTATGATCCCGAATACAAACACTATATATGTTCTTGCAAGGAAGGCTAATAAATGTGAGAAGGTTAGATATCATCTATCAAAGGTCAAGTATGACACAGATGAAATATCTACAAAGTTTTCTGAAGAAATCTCAAGCAACATTGCAAATAACATTGTAAGTATGCTTATTTTTATTTCCGCTATGCATTATTGTAAGGATGTTTCAATTTTTTATAAATTATTGATCAGTAATATGTTTTATTTTGTTTCATAGGATTTTGTTTCGAGTCTTCCAAACATGTTTGAAGGTCTTTATTATTTGGAGCCAAATGTTATGAATGTGATCAACACTTTTCACACAGACAAAGTAGAGGAAAGGAGATTGAAGCAAAGATCAATAGCTCGTGACATTACAATAGTACAAAGAGGGGATCAACCAAGAGTCACTAAGGTGGGTCAATCTAGTAAACTTAAACATGTTTCTTTTGAAGACGTCGAATATGAAACTGAAAATTATGATAGAATTAGTGAGGAGGAGATTAGAACTGTTGTGCAAAAGGAGAAAACAAATCAGACACAAAAAATAAAAATCGCCAAAGATCTCTCTCTTTTACCTGATGATGAAGAGCTTGTTTATAAAAGAATTGATATGTTAATCAATAAGACTAAGAAATCAAATATTGGTGAACTTGTAAAGGTCATGAGCAGCAGTGAAGAACAAAATAAAATCTCTAATGGAAGCAGAGAAATCACAACACTAGGTGCTGAGTTAGAGGGTGGCACTATTAAAAAAAAAACAAAATATTATTCGATATGAGTTGAGAAAGAATGAATTAACTCTTGGTGGCCAAACATTTGAGCTTGATGTCAACCAATTTTATAGGCCAGATGAAGGACAATCTCAATATCAAATTAGAAAGGCTCATCACCTACATGTAGATAATCTGAAAACATTGTTCAGGTTCAACCCATATGCACATGTGGTGGATTATGTGGTTCTTGTCGATCCATGTCAGGTTCCCAAAAAACAGGCATTTGACAAGACAAAATGTTTTGATTATAAAAATTATGTAATTGGAGGGAACCATTTGGTAGAGGATAAAAGACAATTGATTGAGGAATATCTCAATAACTATCTTTTTCAAAAGGTGAAATGCATCATTTACGCTGGCTTAACAGAAATAGAATCAAAGTTATTGGCATGGTATCATAGTGCAGATAATGAGTACAGAATGAAAATGAATTTCATCCAAAGGGTCAGATTTATTCATAATGAATTCATAGAAAAATGTGGTGGGGATAAGACACAAGTTAGTCTAAAATTTCGGAAGGAATGTTTAATGGAAACATGTTATCAAATTGATGAAAAAATCAAAGCAAAAGATGGAAAAATGAATACAAATTTATCCAGAAGCATGGATAACATTTTTCAATTGGCATTTAGAACTAGGGAGATATGGGATTTGATTGATGAGATTTTTGAGCGGTGGGAGAATATTTCCATAAAAAATCAGAAGGTTAAAAAGAGTAAACACTTAATATGTACCAGCAGTAAGACAGGTCCTGAAATGAGGCAGCTTCCAGAGGATATGACTATCACACCTTGGAGAACAATGCAAGGTGTGAAGAATGAGAAACTATTCAAATTAGTACTAGCCCGTGTGAAGTCGGGTGAATTATCAATGGAAGAAATGTGTGCAGAATTTCAAAAGTAAGTTTCTTGAATTATTTATTATTTTCCTTTCATTATAATTTTCTTTTAAATAAAACATAATGATGTTGGTAGAATTTGTTATACATGTCACTATATTAATGGTTTTAAATTGATTTATTCAGTCAGAAATTTTTTATGAAAATATAAGAACACATGGTTAAAATGTTGAATGAAGACAGTTGGGGTGATGTTGTGCGCCACTACCCAGAAGCATGTTCTACAACAACACTTAAATATTTTTATATTGCATTCAATAAGGTATGTTGATTTATACATTCATTTTATCCATATTTAAACTATTTTTATTTTAGTACTGATATATATATATATATATATATTTTCATTAAATATGTCGAAGAAGGATGGAAATTGAGTACCAGATACTTTCAAAATCTTTATTGAAAAAATTAAGTTGGAAAACATGAGAAAGAAGCGTCTTATGAATGTTGAACTTGATCCTACTCTTAATCATTACATTTGGAATGGGCTCGACAGTATCCAATATCAAATAATACAAGGTGACTGTGAAGACATTGCATCACTAATACCTAAAAGGGAATATGCCCTAGTTATTGCAGATATTCCTCATGGTTTCAATTTCCCAGACATTGAATATGATAGTGAACCATATACTTATCAAGATTTTAGTAAAGTGGTTACGGGTTTTCAAGAAGTGACAACATCACCACTTTGGCGATTTGTGACATTTCATTCAGACACACAATTTCCAATGTTATTAACAAGCTTCAAGGGTAAAGCAAACTCAAGGATGCAACTTACATGGTAAGACTTTGAAATTGTATGTTTGATTACTCCTAAATTTTTTTATTCATGTAAAATTTAATTGAATTTTTACTATGTTATGTTACAGGCAAAAGTCAAATATTTTTTCTTCCGAAGATCAGCCTATTATAAATGATTGTGAGTTCATCCATGTTGAATGTTGGACAAAAGACGATAGCTATAAGCATATTATTATGAATCGAGTAGATGGGAAGAGTCATAGTCAAGTATTGGTTTATGATGCAGTGGTAAGAAAACTAACATATGAGGATAAAGATGCAAAAAGAGATATAGTTAACATTTATCAAAAACCACAAGCATTGATTAACTATCTTATAGATCTATGTTCAAATGAAGGAGAATGGGTTTTGGATTTATTCTCAGGTTCAGGTAAGTTTTATTATACAAATTTAAATTTAAATATTTTATTTTTTACTTTTTATGTCTTCATACTAATTTTCTTACTTATTTCTTTTGTGCTTGATGATTAGGTACAACACTAGCATGTTGCCTACTAAAAGGAAGAAATTGCATTGTCATTGAGAAAGACCCAATGCAATGCAAATTTATTCAACAAAGAATTAACGCTCTTGAATTCCTTCCAAATGCGAAGCAAGAAGTTGGTTTGAGGAAAGGGGATTTTAATGAATCACATGTGGCAAAAAAAGCAAAGGAACCTCAACCACCATTATATGGAATGATTGGAAAGGGACACTTTGGAAGATTTGCAGACATGAAAGATCCATTAGAAGATGACAATGACCAAAATGAAGTAGAAAATGTTGCGGAAGAAGCCATCAATAATGTTCTAGATGATGTTGAACATGTATTAGTTGATATTGTTGAGGATCTTTAAGTTATGCTTGCAAACAAAGCTCATTTTTTAGATCTATTAATTAGTTTTACTTGTAATGTTTAGACTTTGATATTTTATGAGAAGAACCCTTATTTTTTGCAAAAAAAATGTGATTACTATTATTTTTTGACATAAAATTCAATAAAAATGCTATTTTCTTAAGTTTTTTTGTTAAGATTTTCCCAAAAATTAGTTTATTTAACATGTTTTTTTTAACAAAAAGTCTCTAAAAGTGTATTTTTTGCATTCTATTTGTATTGAAAATTTGTATTTTTTGTCATATCGTTCAAAATATTGGTTTTTTAGCAACAATTATTTGATGTGCATTGAAAAATTAATTAGCAATACATAAACTTGTAGAAAATATAAACTTTAGAAGATTGACCCTTTTTCCATTTTTAATCTATGTGAAAAAGTGAAGATATCATTACAGATTTTTATTTTAAAAAAATATATATATATTTTTCATTTTTAAAACACAAGTACATAAATGCACTTAAAAATAAACATCTCACAGAAGAAGAAGACATTAGAAAATCTATAGTGTCAAAATCACTCCTATAAAAAAACGTTGGTGATGATACACCACCACTATTCAAAATCGACATAAAAAAAATCACATAAAAAAAATAAAAAAAAAACTTAAAGTGCCAAAAACATGCTTCAATTTTTTTTTTGATTCTGCATCACCACTTTTAAAAATCGTGTGTTTTTCTTGCTACCTCAAAAAGTAGGTACCAGTGCAGTTACCTATTTCATAGGTAACAATGTTTCAAAGGCCTTAGTTTCTTCAAGAGTCCATGAAAATGCATCTTTCTTCAATAATGTTGTTAGAGTTGCTGCTATTCTCCCATAATTCTTAACAAATTTGCACTAATACCTTATTAACCCATGAAATCCACGCAAATACTTTATGGTTGTGGGGAATTTAAATTCCTTAATGGATTTAATTTTGTTAGGGTTTACTTTAACACCCTCTTGAGATACAATATGAGCTAGATATTCCACCTCTTGTACTCCAAAGAAACATTTGGAGTTTTTAGCATATAATTGTTTCTCCTCCAATAGTTTTATCACCCTGTCAACATGTTGAACATGATCCTTCCAAGACCTGTTATAGATTCGTATATCATCAAAAAATAATAACACAAATTTTCTAAGGAAGGGTTTGAAAATGGAATTCATCAACCCTTGAAATGCAGAAGGTGCATTGGTAAGGCCAAAAGGCATGAACAAAAATTCATAATGACCCTCATGAGTTTGAAATCTTGTTTTCAGAACCTCTTCAGTGGTCATTCTAATATGATGATATCCTGAACAAACATCCAACTTGGTGAAATAAATTTCTCCATGTAATTAATCCAATAATTCATCAATCACAGGATTGAGAAATTTATCTTTCATAGTGAGCTTATTGAGCTCCCTATAATCTGGACACATGTGTCGTGATCCATCCTTCTTATGCAAAAATACTACTGCAGTAGAGAAAGAACTTTGACTAGGTTAAATTATACCAACCTCTAGCATTTCTGCAATCATATGTTCAATTTCGCTCTTTTGGACATAAGGATATCCAAAAGGCCTGATGTTTGGAGGAACGATTCTTGGAATTAAATGAATAGCATTATCATGATCATGAATATGTGGGAGTCCTTTGGGAGTTTCAAACAGCTTGGAATGATTTTCCAAGACTTTTTGGAGATTTGGAGAAATAAATGATTTTGATGTTGGAACTTCTAGTGAGCATAATTGTGCAATTATGCCTCGTTGTTCTTTATTCAGAAGATTTTTCATGACATTAGAGCTTATTATCTTTCCCGACTTCCCTGCGATACCCTGTAATTCAAATTCCTTTCCTTCCGAAAAAAATTTCAAGAAAATTTCTCGAAGATTAAAAGCTACCGTCCCCAAATATTGTAATCATTGTACTCCTAGTACAACACCAGCACCACACATTGGAATGGAAAGAATTGGACTATTCAATACATATTCCCCCATGGTTAGCTTGATATTATGGCACTTTCCAGAGAAATTTATAGTTCCTCCATTTTCCACCATCACTTGACACTTTGGTGCTGGGTATAGGAAGAAATTCAATTCCTTGGCTACCTTACAATGAATAAAATTATGGGTACTACCCGAATCAATAAGCACTATTACATTTTCCTTCTTGATATGTCCTTCTATATTGGGAGTTTTAGGAGTGGTAATTCCTGCCAATGCATTACATGATATGGTCGGATTCATTTATTCTTCCTCTAGGGTTGGTTCCTTGTTTATATCCTCTTCTTTTGAAGTTTCTTGTTCCTTTTCTTCCTCCTCTTCGCAATATATGTAAAATAATTTCTTCTCGGAACACTTATGACCTTTCATGTATTTTCTATAAAAAAATATAGCAAATCCATTTTGCTCTTTTTTCTTCCAATTGTTGTGGTGTAAACCTTGCAAGTTGTGGACATGTAAGAGTAGCAACACTTCCATCTTTATATTTATGAGTGGTAGGCTTCCTTGTCGCCATAATTTTTCTTTCAATTTTTCTTGTCAACTTGAATGTCGTCTCCAATGTATCAGGTTCCCAAAGTCAAACCTCATGTTGGATGTTATCCTTTAGAGTCCCTATGAAGACACTAGTCACATGTTTCTCTGGAATATTATTTACCCTTATATTCAATTTTTGGAAATCCTCAATGTGCTCCATCATTAAACCCTTTTGTTTGAGATTTATCAATTGGCCAAAGAAGGTGTTGCTCTTTGTATCCTCATAATTTGATATCGTTTTCTCCATAAAAATTGACAAAGTGATGAGTGGTTTTGAGAACAAAGCCATAAATACCATACAAACTAATTTTGTTCTAAATTTAAAGTTGCAATGCATAAATTTTGTGTGTTTTTCATATTATGGAGCTCAAAGTATTGCTCCATTTGTAGTATCCAAGTTATCGGATCCTTGCCATCAAAATTTCTCATATTTATCTTTGGATTATGGTGGGTTTGAAATCCAACATTAGAGTCTATGAAATAATTATTAAAATTTCTTTTATTCTCATCATGAGTTTCCTCTATTACCATTTCGCCATTAGGAATCTTTTCTTGTAGCAACTTTTCCAAGCCTTCCATTTCTTTCTTCAAATATTCCATGTTGCCTTCTATACCATCGATCTTAGCTTCCATGGCATCCATATTAGCTTCCACACCATCCATGTTAGCATCCATGCCATTTTTCAAACCATCAATCTTAGCTTCCACGGATTTCTTCAAACCATCCATCTTAGCTTCCATTTCATTTTTCGTTACTCTTTGCGAGAGCAAAATTTGTTGCACTTGGTCTTGTATTTTTGATATATCATGTTGCACTTATTCCTCTTCGTGATTCATAGTAGATTCTTATGAGGGCTTAATGGGTGTCGAATTATTTTTAGGGGGCGTTTTAGAACCCAATACTGATATACATATGATTGAATATGCCCTTGGAATCAATTCAAACTATTTTTTCAAACAAGACTTATGAAATAAAATAAAAAACAATACACACATTTTTCTTGCTTTTGAGGAGCTCGATATTGAAACTGATGTATCTATCTAATTTTGGATCCCCGAGATTTTATATTCGGTCATTTAGTATCCCTTTAAATATTCTTTCCAATGCCACAGGTCTGACCTTATTTGGATACTTCAAGGAAAATTTATGCCCAATCTCCTACAATGACCTAATTATGGACTCATTCAGTAGAGTGAAATTGTAGGTGTGCCACGTGCCACTGTTTCCTCCTTTGGCTCTGACATCAATACACAAGAAACTAAATTCCATGTAATTTCATTCTCTATTTACATAATTCCAATCTGTTGCTCATAGAGAGAGTTATGTCAATTCTCCCAACGTCACCTCTTTGAGATGAAATTTGGGATCCTGCGAAAACCCTAACTTCCACAGATCATATCTCCGAAAACATTGCGAACCAAGAT
Organism: Pinus albicaulis; assembly: GCA_034641835.2. Lineage (NCBI taxonomy): Eukaryota > Viridiplantae > Streptophyta > Pinopsida > Pinales > Pinaceae > Pinus > Pinus albicaulis. The sequence continues at coordinate 786,344,835 of CM076569.1, forward strand.
TTGAAAATTTTCCACGAAGTTCCTCTGGATTTCAGCACAAATGGGTTTTTCTTTTAGCTTTTGAACCTTCATAGAAAAAAAATTATAGTGAAAATGGAATAATGACTTGTTTGAAGCAGCGAAACCCTAGAATCCAAAGCTTTGATACCAAATGTTATGAAACCAGCTCAAAAAATATAAGAAAAGAGAGATCAATGTCTTAGAAATCAACCACTTCGAGGAGGAAACCTCCTTTACATTACATAAATGAGCAATTCTTAGATAATTCAAATGACAAAACCTCCTTTCTATATATAGGAGTCCATGGGGTCATAATATAATCCTAGTCGACCTAATAATAATAATGTAAGGGCACAACAATAACAATAGCGAGATATTATGGGGCAAAATAATAACAATATGGGGACTATAGGGGTACAAAAATAACAATAAGGGGGCTACACTAACAATAATAAGGGACTACACTAGTAATATAGGGCCCTAACACAAAAGCTATAGGGTGATCAATCTCTCCTTCACCAGGTTATGCCAGTACCACTATGAAAGCTATACAAGAGGCATCGACATGTACATGAAATTACTTATTCCAATCAGGGAATACTAGTATAGGCGGAGTTACCATATTTTATTTTAATATGTTGAGTCTCTTCTGGCATTCTTCATTCCACTGAAATTTTGCATCCTTCTTCAACAATTTCTCCATGGCTGTAGTGATCTACACATACCCCTTAATGAAACTTGTGTAATACCCTGTATGTTCCAATATAGTGCACAATGATTTTACTGTCTTAGGTGGATCCAAGTTCACAAATATATAAATATTAGCAGGGTCCACCATCAATCCTTTCTTACACACAATATGCCCCAACAATATACCAATTTTTTTAACCCTAGACAGAAATTACCTACAAATGAGTTCTCATAATAGAAAAATAGGCAATGGTGAGAATATAAAACAAATATACATAGATATTTTCCCCTTGATCCCAAAACCGAGACTACCATATTTATTTTTCATCCTCTTCTTGTCAATGCTACAATACATACATATACATGACGAAGCATTTATAAACCCCAATCCATAACAACGGATTAGAATATAACCGTAGTTCCCTTGTCTAGATCTATAAAATACCATGGGTAGAAAACCATCATTCCCAAACCATGTGCAAATCCCATTCACAAAACCATGGGTAGGTTCGGCCACCATCTTTGGGTATGTTGTTGGCTTGATTGCGCTTCAACCCATTTCAATATATATTATGAAAGAACAAAACCCTTGATCACTAGCCCTTTCGACATTACATCCCTTTATATATTATTACATTGAAAAAATACCATGGTACAAATACCATTGACTCTAAAAACTAAGCAAATATAAGCCAAAACCCTTTATAAAAAGGAGGTGATTTGACCCACCCTGAATTCCCTATGATAATGCACAGTACATCTACATGCACAATTGTGAAGTCCACCTTACCCTCCATTGCGCGGTCCACTTCGCACCCTGCTCCTCAAAATGTGGAGTTTTAGCCAAAATCTAGGCCAAGTTGGGTTGCTCCTAGCATATTCCCCCCATGGTGAGCCTGGTACACTGCACATTGTGTGGATCTAGTCATGGAAAGTATATAACACACACCCAACACAAATTGAACTATCACATTCGATCCATGCTCTACAACTCCAAATAGGAGATCCTCATCATTTTCTTGGAGATCAGGGATCGGTTCGAGTAAAAAATTATGCATAATATAATAAGTGTGTTTGAAAGCCTTCTGCTCTCATTTCTTGAGCTCTTTAATGGTGGAATGTGGCGGTACACCTACCAAATTTGGAGGAGTAAGTGGCTTCATGATCTTATGAATGGAATTATCAGAATTGTGATCACTTGACAAAGCCATGACTCTTGTTCAACATTGTCAGAGGATTTTGCATTATTTTACATCAAGAATAATCACTTAAAAATCATATTTGATGTAAAATAAAGACATTACTTCAGGGCATACCTATTAGGACCTTGAGTGCATGATTCTGTAGTTTATAGACCAAGCAGTGTTGATATATAAACAAAATTCAAAGCTAGGTTTTATGGATGCATCACCAGGGTCCATATTATATATGGTTTAATGTTTGTAACTATTTTTACCTGCCAAACCAACCATATCAAATTTCACCATGGTCTAGGCATGCCCTCATGCACGTTAAATCCAATATATAATGGATGCTTTTCATGGCGATGACCTTGGAATCTATTTTTGATATCGAGGATGTTCTATATGCCCTTATGAATCAATTTTAGCAAGATAAGGTTCCTGATCAATGTCATTATATAACTCCAACAATGCAAATTGAACTTCCATGATCACTAGTGTTAGTGTAAAGTATGAAAAATCTTGGCCACTCATCTAATCCTCATTATTTATAATATTTAATTGTATTTTCCTAGTTCATTTTCAACTTGTGGAAAATGCAATTATTTTTCTCGAACATCTATAACATTTTTAATAATTCTTGGCTTTCCACATATATATGAAGAAGCACCATGTATTCCTTTTCAGACATTAATCCATGTAATAAGTCAATTTGTATGTCAACTGCTAGCTCAGTAACTTGTAGCATGCGACACACTTTGATATGCAAACCACAAGCCTCTTGTATAATTGGTTTCCCCAGTCACCAGTCAATCCCAACAACCATATTGATGCTTGTCATCTTATCATGAAGTACGTAAATATGCTCAGTAGACGGATGAGATTCCTTACAACTATGCTACTAAAAATGGTTAAACATTTAACGATGAACTAGTTCTAGCTACTGAAATGTTTCTCGTAGAATTCTGTGGCATAGTAATAATAGGAGTGTCTAGGGAAGCATCCAACTTCAGTGAAGCTGATCGATCAATTTATAATTATGAAATAAGGCATTTAATTTCTCTACAGGGTGTCATTAAGGATTCCCCATTTAGCAAAGTATTCACAAAGATATTGATTAGAAAGTTTTTACTATCACAAATTTCTCTCTGTGAACCCTTTTGCAGTCATAAGTTCAACATTTGATGGCACATCTACAACTTGGGAATGGTTATAAATGGAAATTTCGATTTTTCCAATATTTTTCATAAAGTGAAGCACCTACATTATCATCCTAAATTTTGTTAAAGTTGTAATACCATCCTCCTTCCTATACTTTGAAACATTCAATTTATGCAGTACACTTATCTGTCCTAAAAGAAAATCAATAGTTTCAAAGTTCTCCAAAGGCTTCTTAGACGAGCACTCCACATGTCTATATGTCGATCATAATTTTCATTTGGAATCGCAAATAAATTTGAATGATATTGGCATAGCTAATGATGCTAATGGCACTAGAAAATCGTTTACAAGTTCTGAACATATTTTTCTCACCTATCAAAATCCCTTTTTCATCAGATCTTGCGCGAAGATACTCTCATCCCGCAATAGGTCATTATTATCATGATATTGTTATGAAAAACTAGAGAATTAATGATTTCAAGCCCGTCATGTACGAAAGAGGTACATAAGACTTTGCAAATTTTTTATCCGTAAGGTGGATTTTTCCCAATGTGATCCAAAATTTTGTGTATGCAACAAGTCCGACTTGTTCAACAACAAATATGACCTCCCATATTTTATAAATATTTAGATGAAACCATTTTTTTCCCTCTTTATCCATGACCTAGTTTTCTTGTAGCTCATGGATACTTTGACTTTGAAGCTCTCATCTGCATATAAACCTATAAGCTTAGGAGTGCATGTTGTTGTATATTTTGGTTGAAATATAACAAAATTGCTTTAAGCCATTTCTCCCACATTCATACAAACCTAAGTTATACACATCTTATAATTCCCATTGCATAGAACCATGTTTGATGCGTTGTTCAATGTGTTTTATGGGATCCTCTTCTCGGTCCCTTGCATGGCCGCTAGCTTTGTTTACTACTATTATCGATCTCTTCGATTGGTGGACTCCGTGCTTCGCTTATAACTTGGAAATATCGACTTGGATATTGGGCTAAAACTATAAAGGTGACAATACTTAGAGGAACTCATTCCTTATTAATCTCACTGACAATACTTAGAGAAACTCATTCCTTGTTAATATCGACTTGGAGATTGGGCTAAAACTATAAAGCAGAGAATACTTAGAAAAACTCATTCCTTGTTTACAACTATTATCGATTGGTGGACTCCATTCTTCGCTTGTAACTTGGAAATCTCGAATTGGAGATTGGGCTAAAACTATAAAGCTGACAATACTTAGAAAAACTCATTTTGGCCCAAGGTGCTGAAAATACTTATAAAAAATCATTTTGGCCCAAGGTTCATATTTTTTTTTAAGAAATTATGAAAGTTTGTCATGTTCCTTGATTATCCAGTGATTCTATAGGTGCTTCAAAACCTTCAATAGAAAAATATTTGGAACTTTTTTTTTATTATTTTTTGAAAGATTTTGGCTGCAAAATGTTTGAATTTTTAACTTCTACAAGATTGAGCTAATTATCGATTGGTGGACTCAGTGTTTCTCTTGTAACTTGGAAATCTCAACTTGGAGATTGGGCTAAAACTCCAATAATTTTATATACAAGCATTTATTCTTCATAAAGTTGACAATACTTAGAAAACTCATTTTGGCCCAAGATTAATATTTTTTTTCTTAAGAAATTATGAAAGTTGGTCATGCTCCTTGATTAGGTAGTGATTCTATAGGTGCTTCAAAACCTTCAATAGAAAAATCCTTGGAATTTTTTTAAATTTTAATTTGTTGAAAGATTTTGGCTGCAAAATCTTTGATTTTTTAACTTTGGAAGATTTAGCTAATTATCGATTGGTTGACTCAGTGCTTCGCTTGTAACTTGGAAACCTTTACTTGGAGATTGGGCTAAAATTCCAATAATTTTATATAAAATCATTTATTCTGCATAAAGCTGAGAATACTTCGAAAAACTCATTTTGGCCCAAGATTCATATTTTTTTTAAAGAAATTATGAAATTTTGTCATGCTCCTTGATTAGCCACTGAGTCTATAGGTGCTTCAAAACCTTCAATAGAAAAATCCTTGGAAATTTTTTTAATTTTAATTTGTTGAAAGATTTTGGTTGAAAAATCTTTGATTTTTTAACTTGTGCAAGATTGAGCTACAATATATAGTCTATTCATTCCACCAAATGTTTCAATACCACCACCATAAAAAATGCTTAAACAATATTTTTATACACATGAACACCTACGGAATAAGTAACTTAATAAGATAAGTGATGAATTGAAAAATACAAAAAAAATATGAACACTTGAGAGAAGCAAAACCAACTGCACAATTTAAAATTCTAAGGTCATTGAAAAAATACTAAATACCTGCAAAATCATAGTCACTATGTATTTTCTATTAAATCCAATAACTTGATATTGTTAGCCCAAGATTTTATCCCTAGTGACCAAGAAGTGATTACATTGATGAATATTGCTATTAAAGCTACAAATGCTATGTCCATATTTTGGTTGAGAAACACACTAGATACACTTGTCCAAGGAAAAATGAACAAAGAAAACTTACACCTGCTAGAAATACTTTTTCCAAATTTCCATTGAGTATTAACTAAAGTTTTGATGCAAATAGAAAAATTGCAAAATATTGGCAAAGAAGTGTTTATAAGGACGAAACCAAAATCAAAATCTACATCCAAATGGTTTGGGAAACTGTAAATAGTTTCTAAAGTTGTAAAGCTAGTGTTGTTGGACATAGCTGCCTCAACTACCCATGTAGTATAGATGTTGAATTTATTTTCTTGGGGGAGATTCTTTTGTTAGATGTAACTGCCTCAACTAGCCATCTAGTATACATGTTGAACTTATTTTCTTATGGGGAGCTTCTTTTGTTTGTCATGTTGTTTTAAATATATGAAAAAATTATTATTATTTTTTATATCCTTAAACACATTATACAAAGTATGAGGGGTTTCCGCAATGCATTATATTAGATATCATTTTTGGGATTCAACTGCATTAATTTAGTCATTCATCTATGACCATTTACATGAGAGGTAGTCAAAACTGACTAATTTCTCATGATTTTTGAATAGTCCACTTAGCACTCATTGCATCGGGTGATGCTCACAGGGGTGAAGAAGTGGGTTTGAAACTAGTGAAATGCATCACATAGCATCAATCATGACCTCCAAGGCTTGCACCGGGTAACCAGAACTTCCTGGGAGGTCACCCATCCCAGAACTCCTTTGGCTCAAGTGCACTTAACTATGGATTTTTCCCCGCAATGAAACCCACTTAGCTTGCTACCCCATTTGAAAAACCTTAGCAACTATTGTGCCTCATGAACCATTCAAGAAGAGATCCCTTTTCTCTTAGTATTTTAAGTATGAGGGGTTTCCTTAGTGCATTATATTAGATATCTTTTTTGGGATTCAACTGCGTTAATTTGGTCATTAAAAATTAACAAAATTGTTTATGTTCAAACATGACAAGTCTTCATCCTTTAATTCCCTAGGAAAGGATAACGACTTGTATGAATTTTTGATGGATAGTAACCTCTAATAAGTTTGCACATTTACACTTTTACTCTTATATGTTAAATCATTCAAGAAAACAGATCATTATTTCAATATTGTTCTTATTCACTTTTAATGAAAATACTTGCTTTAATGATGGTGGGATGGTAAATAGATTATTTACGTGATTATGAGCTATTTTGAAGTATTTTTGTTTTAGGTGTTTTTCCTATGAAACTTAACAAAGAAAAATCATTACACAAATATTTAAAAATCATAGCATAAATATTGCAACTACATCCAGAAATTATGATAAAAATATCTGAGGCAGTTATTCGCATGGCACAAAGGATGCAATAAGAACTTCAAAGGCATGGTCCAATCAAATGTTTGAAAATTATTTTTTTCAATAATAATTATTTTCTTTTTCTCTCTTTATAAGTTGAACATTATAAATTGCATTGATCAATACTAAACTAATAATGGTCAATAGGCAAATCAATTGTTAGAGTCCTACCTTGGCATCGAATAATAATACAATAAAATTAATATAATATTATTAAATTTAATATAATATTATTACATTATCATATAACATTAATAATATAATAATATAATTATACCATTAATAATATTAACAATACAATACCTTAAATATATGTTTAATATTATTAATTATTGAAGTCTCAAATTGTTTCCTTTTTTACTACCCTTTTCCATCTCCTCCACCTTTTTGTCGTCATTTTTGTAAGTCTCAGCGTACTCAAGAAAATAATGAAAATATTCCTACAATAACATAATGGTGAACATTCCATAGCTAATTTCTAATTATTCATCTATATCCATGATTAGACAGGTTGCAAGACATCAGTAAAGAAATAAAGGGTCTCTTAAGATGAAAAATGTTCAACACATGGACGACCAACTATTGGCATGACCTATAAGGCCATAAAGATTGGGAGATCTAAGAGTCAAACTCAAGTCAAACTATGAGTATGATGGTGCAAAGGTCAAGAAAAAGAAACAAAGGATCAAAACAACATCAAGCGAGCATGTATAATACATATTCAATCGTTAGAATATGGTTCAAGAAGAATCTCTTATGACTTTCTCTTTCAGTAGCAATTCATAAGGAGGTAGAGTTTCAAACTAAATCCATTTTGTAGATGTTAGATTATTTAATTTCATATAGGCATAAAACTCTTGAAGTTGTTTACTGAAATTTGTATAAAGGTTGTAAGGTGAGACCCAAAACATATCTATATTAAGTGTATAGTGATTTATTTTTAAGACTTGTGATACTATATTATGATTTAATACAATTCTCTATTCTCAATGCATGCCTAAGGAATTCTTTGATTGATATCAGACCTACGCTCACGGGAGGGCCCCGGTCGAGTTGTAAGGTTATTTTGTTTTATTTTCTATTTCCAATTTTCTTATAGCATTGTAGCTTCTTTAAGAATTCACTTAATTAAGTTTCATCACAGTAATATTTTGATCAATTTTTTTTTATTTCAGAGTACTCATAAAAGGAAAATACCAAAAATATTTGATTCTTATATGCATTTTCTTTCTATCAATTAAAGTTTTTAGTACTCAAGTCAATTTATTAGATGATAAAGAAGTGTTCTTTAGAGTCAACTATGCACAAAATTAATCATTTTCGGGTTACAAGTTTTCCAATTTATCTTTATTCTGTAATTAGAAATTAAGTTATTTTTATGAAATTTCCTTTTATGTAATTAATGTAGAAATTCCTTTTTGCAAATTAGTGTAGAAGTTCATTTCTGCAAAATAGTGTTTTAGTGTTTTCAATTCTACAAGTAGCATTAGAATATTTTTCTTTCAATTTAGTATTAGCATTTCTTTTTATGCAAATAGAAGTAAGATTTGAATTCTGCAACTAAGATAGATTTTCAATTTTGCAAAGAAATGAATTTCAATTTAGTTAAGTAATTATGGGTTGATGTAACTTTCAATTGAAATAACAAGTGTTTAATTATTCTCTGAATCTCATTAAAACATTTGTCCATACTAAGGTTAATTTCATCTTTAGGATCAATCAATCCATAAAAATAATCCTAACATATATGGTGCACATACACTTCATAAGTGCAAAAATCTTGGTTGAAAATTAATGAAGTAATTTAAGAGCAATTAAATTATGCAACATTTTGGCTTCATTGTCACGGAAGTGTATATAGGATTCCATTCTTGGTTTGCATAATATTTTAGGTACATTCAATCTTGATAATTGAAAAATATGATAAAAATATTTATGCATAGAGAAATGGATTATAGGAGTAGATTTGTAAGTAGAGGTAGAGGTTCAATTCCAACATCACCACTCACTCCACCTAGACCTCGTAGTGCGACACCATCCGCTAACCCTCACATCTCATCATTTGCAGGTAGACATAGACTCCCTAAGGAACATAGATCTAAAATCCCACCTAGAGATTCACCAACTTCTTTTACTGAAGTTGTAGTTGAAGAACCTACATCCCCAATAGAAGGAGTAATATTTCTCTTTTCAACTGGATAACAACTTCTAGGACAAGAACTTGAAGTCCCCAGTGAAGAAGAAGAAGAAACTTATTTTAATATTTCATTAGTATAATAACCATAAGAAGAGCTATAGAACCCAACCATAGAACCTTAGATTAGCTCTGAAGAATATATAATGGAAAGGGAAGGAGAAGGAGAATTACATAATGTAAATGGTGAACTTAGGATTGGAGGTGCACGAGGTCCAGGAGGAAATAGAGGAGGAGGTGGAGGTATAGGTGGTAGAGGAATTAGAGGAGAACAAATCCTTATGGATTTCCATTATTTTATGAAGATACCACAACCAAAATGAAAAACATCTCACATTCCATTCTCCCTAATTTCCATGGTTTAAGACATGAGGACCCTGAAACATTCATTTTTGAGTTTGAATTTTTATGTAGATCTTATGACTACTTATTTGATCCTCAATTTTTTTTTCCATCTACTCTTAAATATTAAGATCTTAAATGTTTCATGGGATTAAGATTGCATACTATTAGAGCATTGGAAGAAATGAAAATGTGTTCTTAGAAAAATATAAGGATTATTAGATGCCTCATAACCTTAAGGATGAAGTGTTTAAGATGATGTAGAAAGAGGATGAAATCCTTGAAGACTTAGCTGAAATATTTGATTACAACATTAAAAGTGAAAAGATGTAAAATTTAGATGATAAAACACAAAAAGCTCTTTTTCTAAAATCTATTAGAGATGAGTGGATTTACCTTCTCAATTTAATGGGTAAAGGAGATGTTTCTCAACTTTCATTTGGATAAATTTGTGATCTGTGTTAACATATTTCATGGTGTAAGGCTAGAACTAGTAAAAATCCAAGAGATCTCATTATGTCTAAAATTAATAAATCTACAACTGGAATAGTAAGTAGAGCTAAAATATGCAATTTGCTTGAAAATTTCAAAACAGATATTCTTGGGAGTCTTAGTGAAACCCTAGATACTCTTAAGATACAAAACAAGAAAAAAGTTGAGAATGCTACGCTATCGATTTTTTGTCCCAAATGTAGGTATAAAAATACCTTGAGAGTATTTCCCCTTGATAGTATATAAATTTTTGTCATATGTGTTGAAAATCATAATAAAAAGGAATGCCCTTCAATACCTGGCCTTAAAGTTGTTTTTCAAGATGAACATGGAACAAGGAAAGCTGAATCTCTTTGTTTTATTTCTAAAATACCATGGAAAAATAAAAAACCAAATATGACTCAAGGTTTCAATACTCAATAATATGCATAACCACCAAATAATTGGATTGCACCCATGCCTTGGAAACCTTGGCCCCCATAATCTCAAAATCCATCTTGGAAAAAATCTTGGAAAAATCCTTATGGAAAATATCCTCAATATTCTCAATTCCAACAACCTTATCCTTATTTACACCACAATATTATCCTCCTCGTCAATTTTGAAATCCAAAATGAAAACTTTCATTACCATTTCCTAAAAAATCAAATCAATTTCCTACTCAACCACTTCTGAACCCAAATAATAAAAAATTAACAAGTTTTTTATAATGTCAAGGGAAAATTTTTCAAGATTGTATGATAATCCCATTAGGTATAAATTATGTTAAACTTAGATTTGGTAGGGTTTTGTAAAATAAGACACCAACAATTTCCATCCAAAAATCTAAAGAGGATGAGGTTCATGAAAAAGATGCAAATCTTGATCAAGAAAATATTCCTCTAAAGGAATATGTTCCTATGCAATCAAATGATGAGAAAATAAAACATGCTCCTATAGTTCCTCTAGTACAAAAACCTTATATTTCTTTACAGGATCCACCTTTTCCCAAAAGACTTAAAAATGACAAAGGAATAGAAAGGAAAGTTGTTTTACCATACTATGATATGCTAGATGAACGTAAGAACATTTGCATAAGAATTCCTTTACTCCAATCCATAAAGGAAATACCAATATTTGCAAAGACTATCAAGGATTTGTGCATTAGGAAACCATGAAGACAAAGAAAATTTATTTAAAATATCCAATTGGTAGGAAAATGTTTTGATATATGTTGAAAACTATTGTTCAAAAATATCTAAATCCAGGCAGCCTCATTGTAAAAATCCATATCAATGGTATTGATATTCCAAGCACTTTGATTTATCTAGGAGTGACCATTAACATCATGAGTAAATAGACAATGGTGGAGCTAAATCTTCCTAATCTTCAATACATTCCAACATTATTGCAATGAGAATATAGATCTAATATCAAACTAGGCGGTGTATTGGAATATGTGTCTGTCTCTCTAAATTCTTGGGAATATCCTGTAGATTTCATGATTTTAACTCCCAAGAATAATTTAGGAGGGCATCTATTGATCCTTGGTAGACCTTGGCTACCTACATCTGATACATTCATAAATATATATATATATATATATATATATATATATATATATATATATATATATATAATGGAAATTCCATTAAGAAGCTCATATTGTATCCTCCTGCAAAGAAAATAACTGAAGTAGAAAGTGAAATTTGGATAGATGATGATGATGAAGACGTTGATAATACTTTTTCACAATTGGATGAGGTAGATAAATTGATAAATTTAATGAATAATAATGATTCTTCTTCTTACTGTGAGAACAATCAAATTTTTCAAGAACAATGTAATATTCAATATCTATCTTCTCATCAAATGGCTTTACATTATATGGAATATTTTGGCAATTCTCAAGTAGAAATTTTTCCAGGAAAAACATTAAATATTAATTATAAATTGGAAGAATTTCAAAAGAGAAAATTGATAAATATGCTACAAAAAAATCCCTTTGCTTATGCATGGGAATATACTGATATTAAATGGATTTATTCTAAAACTTGTATGCATCATATTTAGATCCAGGAAAATGTCAAACCAAATAGACAACCTCAGAGGAGAATGAACATGAATCTAACATAATTTTTTAAAGAGGAATTACAAAACCATTTGAATGTGAATTTCATTTATTTGATATCAGATAGTCATTGGGTGCCACCTTTAATTATTGTTCCAAAGAAAAATGGAAAATGGAGAGTCTGTATATACTATAGAGAATTAAACAAATCCACCTTGAAAGAGTTTTAGTGGATATAGTCAAATCAAACTAGCTCCAAAATATCAAGCCAAAACTACTTTTACCCGTCCTTGGGGAACTTATGCCTATAGGGTACTTCCCTTTGGATTATGTAATGCACCTGCCACATTTCAGAGAGTAGGTTTTAGGTATTTTTTTTGACATAATTCATGATTGTGTGGAAGTATACATGGATGAATTTACTAAGTATGGAGATACTTTTTAGGAAGCTATGGAAAATTTATAAATTTTTTTTATTATATGCAAGGAAGAAAACATTTCATTAAGTAATGAGAAATTTATTATGATGTTCAATGAAGGGATTATTTTAGGCCTCCATATTTCAAGTAATGGAATTAAAGTGGATAGAGCTAAAGTAGAAGTCATTTCTAAAATTTCAATTCCTATTTGTCAAAGAGATGTTAGAAGTTTTCTTAGATTTATTGGATATTATAGGAGATTCAGCGAATTTTTCGCAAAAACAACCTCTCCAGTTTTCAAACATCTTACAAAGGATTGTGAATTTGCATGGAGCTCTGATTGTAAAAAACATTTGAAACACTGAAACAAAGGATTACTGAAGCTCCAATGCTAAGAGGACCTCATTGGTCTCTCCATTTCTATTTTTCCACTAATACTTCAAACACAACTTTATGAGTTATATTGGGACAAAAACAATTAACTCCTTAGGCTGTCTATTATACAAGAAAAAATTTGACTCCAACAAAGTTTAATTATACTGTGATTGAAAAGGAGTTTTTAGTTGTTGTACATGAAATTAATAAGTTGTGTCAGTACATCACTGGTTATAAAACTTGTATTCATACAAATCATTCTGTTGTTAGATATCTACAAAAAAAAAATTAATGGAAGAATTACACAATGGTTGTTATTATTATAGGAATTCGACATTACTATTCTTGATAGAATAGGAAAATAAAATACAGTTGTTGATTTTCTTTCCAAAATGAAAAATAATAATGATGATATTCCTATAAAATATAATTTTCCTAATGAGTGTCTTTTTGCAGTATCTACTAAATTACCTTGGTTTACGGATATTTCCAATTATTTAGCTAAAGGAAAATTATCACCACAATTTTCAGCTAGAGAAAAGAAAAAAGTTATCAAAACTAGTGCACCTTATTCTTGGATAGATGGATAATTATAAAAAATTGGAACTAATATGATCGTTTGAGGATGTGCTTGAGAAGATTAAGTACCAGAGATTCTGAAAGCTTGTCATGATGAGCCATGTCGAGGATATTTTTCTGACAAGAGAACTACTTACAAAATCCCTCTTTTAGGATATTATTGGCCATCTATTTGGAAAGACACCAAAGAATATGTCAAATGATGTAATAGTTGTCAAATACTGGGAAAACCTCTACCATCAGATGAAATTTCTCTACAATCACAAGTACTTGTAGAGCCTTTTGAAAAATGGGCTTTACATTTTTTTGGACAAATAAATCCTTGATCCAAACATAAAAGGTACATACTTGTTTGCACATTAAATGTCACAAAATGGGTAGAATATTAACCTCTTTTATTTGGAACTGAAAATTTTGTAGTTACATTTCTTTTTGAGGATATGTTTACTCGTTTTGGTGTTCTAATATAATTTGTAACATATCAAGGTACTCAATTCATATCCAAGTTGGTGCAAAAGATCACAAAGAAATATAAAATCAAGCATCACAAGTCTACTCCATATTATCCACAAGCCAATTGGTAGGTGGAATCCACCAAGAAATTACTTTAAAAATTCTTAACAAGATTGTGCATTTTCATAGAAAGGATTGGGCAGAAAAGCTTCTAGAAGAATTATGGGCATATCGAACCACTTGGAGGAACACAACTGGACACACTCCTTATGATCTTGTTTATAGGAAGCAAGTTTTTCTTCTAATTGAGTTCCAAGCGGAGACCTATAGAAAAACTAATGAATTGGGCCTTGAACTATCATAAGCTCAAAAGAAAATATTAGGACAATTAAATGAGCTAGATGAGATCTGACAAGATTATATTCAAAGAATTAGCATAGTGCAACAACATAGATAAAATTCATGACAAAATTATCAAAGATAAAAATTTCAAGCAAAGTGACTTGGCTCTTCTTTTTTCTTCCAAATTCAGGGATTTTCAAGGAAAATTTCAAACTCATTGGCTTAGTCCTTATGAGATTGATACTATTTTTTATAATGGAGTAGTCAAAATCAAAACTATTAATGATAAGACTATTGATGATGAATCAATTACTTTCCTTTTTAATGGTAATAGACTAAGATTATATCATAAACCACCAACAAGGGAATAATTTATCAAATAATTGCAAGATCATTATGAATTCAAGTTAGTCAAGAAAGGAGATTCTTCTCCTCTTTCTCCAACTTCATTGTAATTTTCTTAGTAAAAGAAAAAAATTAATAATAATAATAAAAGTATAAACATGAAAACAAAATATGTTGGTATGTTTATACAAAAAATCTTAAGTGAAAACCAAGATTTCTTGGCAGTTTTGATTTTCATAATTCCCTTTTTCTTGTCACTCTTTCTTTTTGTCCTTATTTTTCTAATAAATTTCAGGTGGAAAAACATACTTATGAAGATCAATATTCTTCTTCACTGACCACCCAAAGAAGAAACAACAATAAAAGAGTCTTCTACTAATCAAACAATTAAAATTTAAGAAATATTCTTCCATAAAATGTTGTGTTTCGTTATCATTTTATTTCACTTCATCTCAGTTTTCTCCATTTTAAAATTCCGTCAATCAAAATTTCGCTCATTCCATTTCTTCCATCATCCCTATCAAAGGAGACAGTCAAGGACCGAAACTTCTTCTCACCATGGGGATTATTGTACACTCTAAACCAAATGGAATTAAGTTTCTCTAGGAATATGTGAGGGCTAAAGATCAATTGAAGTAACGAGGATGGCTTCAATTATTTGAAAATTTCAACATGCATGAAATAGAGGTTACCAAATCTTTTCCTTGATCTTTCGATGGGGTATAATCCGAAATTGGAGACATTAAGTTTATCCTAATAGAATATCTCATGGTAGAAGCTATGGGATTGCCTGGAAATGGGGAGAGTTAGTTGAAGAATAGAAAAATCAAGGAGAATGACTGGGTACATTTCCTGAGAGAGCCAGGTATAGATTTATCCATCTTGAAAAATGGAATTCCTGGAACTGCATTAAAAGTGTAATGGAGAAATTTTTTGTTAGTTATCCAAAAACATTTAACTTGTGATGGTAGATTTGTAACTATGTTTTTCTACCATGCTCAACTCTTAATTTGTTTTATCAACGAGAATGAAATAAATATCCTTAATTCTTTCTTTAAAGCCTTATAAAAATGGCATCCAATATACAAAGATATTCTACATCTATTGATAATTCCCTCTACCATCACAGACCCATCAAAATACTTATAGAGGCAGATTTGGAAGAAAAAGGAGACAATTGGAAAAATTTCTTAGTCTGAAATAATTTTGTAGAAGTCCAGGAAGAAGAAATAAGCAGTAGGGTTAAACAGAGTCGTTGAAAGTCAGTATTAAACCCTAACGTTGGAAAAGAGAAAATTGAAGAGGAAATTCTAGAACAAAATGAGCCAGAGGAACTAGAAGACCCATTTGAGGATGATACTCCACTCCTCCAATATTTTGATAAGTGTAAAGAAAGAATATAAAATAGAGTCTTAGAAGAAAGAAATCCAGCTTGAATACTAAGTTACCTAAAGAAAATGAAAAATTAGAAAAGGGAAAGTAAGAGGTTATCGAAGGAAAAGGTCAAGACATTGAAGGATCAGGAATAAAATTAAGAAGAAGTAGAAGAATTTCAAAAATGGAAAATGCATAGTCTCTAGAAATTATTGATCTTGAAGAAGAGGGATATAAAACACCTCCTCAAACAATGAGTCCAATGAGGGAAAAACCGGAAATTGACCCTATTCAACAGGAAATTAATGATTATGTAGAATCTTTTGGACAAAGAGCACAATAGAAGGAAAAACTATCTCCACATGAAATTCGTGAAAGTTCCATGAAAAAACAAACTCTAAAACATGAACACAGAGTTGAAGATGCTTTGAAACAGGGCATATGTGAGCTAGAGATTCTTAATAAACACTTGACACATGAAAAGGAATCAACAAAAGTAAAAAATGTGATATTAAGAACCTAGAACGATAACATGATCCAACATCTTTGTCATTGGTATAAGGAAAATAAGAAACTCAAGGCTAACAACAAGTTTCTTAACAATATAATAATAGAATTACAAAGTAAAATTTTGATGAAGAGACCAAGGACTACCTTCAACATTATAAAGAGAAAGGAAACCACCAGTCTGGATGTGCTTGCACAAGCTTTAGAAATCATACATTAAATAAGAAAGAAGAACCAATTTTTAATTTTTGGTGCATGGTACATGCAAGACCTTAGGTGTGGGGGAATGTTGAAGTATGAAATTGTTTCCTTTTTTAATACCTTTTTCCGTCTCCTTCACCTTTTTTTCGTCATTTTTGTAGTAGTATCAACATACTCAAGGTTCATTCAACTTATAGAAAAGGTATTTATCATCCATGTTTATAATCTATGTTACTTTATGAATTATAAACTAAAATATTCATACAATACTAGAATGGTGAACATTTTGCAGCTAATGTCAAATTCTGCAGCTATATCCATGATTATATAGGTTGCAAGGCATCAATAAAGAAACAAAGGGTATATGAAGATTACAAATGTTCAATACATGGACGACCACCTATTGGCATGACCTGACAGGCCACAGATATTGGGATATCTAAGAGTCAAACTCAAAGTCAAACTCTTAGTATGACGATGCAATGGTCAAGCGAGCATGTAGAAGACATGTTCAATCGTTAGGATATGATTAGAGAAGAATCTCTTATCACTTTATATTTTAGTAGCAAGTCATAAGGATATATAGTTTCAAACTAAATCCATTTTGTAGATGTCATATTAGTTGATATTGTATCGGCATAAAAATCTTGAAGTTGTTTAATTAAATTTGTATAATGGTTATAAGGTGAGACCCAAAACATAGTTCAATTAAGTTTACAGTGGTTTATTTTCAATAATGGTGATACTTTTTTCCGAGTTAATACAATTCTCCATTCTCAATGCATGCCTAGGTAATTCTTTGATTGATAGAAGACCTACGCTCATGGGAGGGCCCCTTGTCAAGTTGTAACATTTATTTTTTTAATTCTAGTTTTCTTATAGTGTTGTAGCTTCTTTAAGAATTTTCGTAATTGATTTCATCACAGTAATATTTTGATCAATTGTTGTTTTATTTCAGAGTACTCATAAAAGGAAAATACCAAAAATATTTGATTCTTACATGCATTTTCTTTCCATCAATTAAAGTTTTCATTACTCAAGTCAATTTCCTAGATGATAAAAGAAGTGTTCTTTAGAGTTAACTACGCACACAAGTAATCATTTTAGGGTTACAATTTTTTCATTTGATCTTTCTTCTGCAATTAGAAATTAAGTTATATTTATGCAATTTTATTTTATGTAATTAATGTAGAAATTCATTTATGCAAATTACTGTAGAAGTTCCTTTATGCAAAATAGTGTTGTAGTGTTTTAAATTCAACAAGTAGCATTAGGCTCAGTTTTCTTGCAATTTAGTATTAGCATTTCTTTTTATGCAAATAAAAGTAAGATTTGAATTTTGCAATTAAGATAGATTTTCAACTCTGCAAAGCAATGGATTTCAATTTAGTTAAGTAATTATGATTTGATGTAATTTTAAATTGAAATAACATGTGCATAATTATTCTCTAAATATCATTAAAAAAAACTTCCATACTTAACTTAATTTCATCTTTAGAATCAATTAATCCATAAAGAGAATCCTAGCATATATGATGCACATGCGTTTCATAAGTACACAAATCTTGGTTGACAATTAATGAAGTAGTTTAAGGACAATTAAATTACCCAACATTAACATTCATAATAATATTATTATTAATATCATTAATATATTATATTATTAATAGTAATATTTTAATTCTAACATAAATATATTATCAATATCATTAATGTAATAATATTATTATATGTGATAAATCATGTCATTAATCATCTGATTTATATAATAATAATAGTAATGAACCATGGCGATGATAACTAACCACGTTCAATAAATTTAACTATGGTTAATCAAGTAAATCATGGTCAAACAAACTCAAACATGATAATACATGGTCAAACATTGTCACTTATTGTCACACATGTTCAACCATAAAAAACCTTAGTTAGCCATAGTTAGCCATGGTCAACATTGGTCAACCATGGTCGACTATGATCAACCATGGTAATCTTCAATAAACCATATTCAACCTTGAACAAGTCATGCTCTTCCCACTCCTCATGTTTTATCATGGTAAACCATGTTCCAAGGTCTCCACGCTTTATGATGGTAAACCATTAAAAACTATGATCAAACACGAAAAATCATATTTAACTGTGGTTAACAATGGTCAACCATGGTCATTATTCCCAAATAGAGTCAACCATAGTCATCATTCCCAAACAGAGTCAACGGTCATCAACCATTGTTAATTACAACCAAACATGGACAACCCTGTTACTATTAATATTATTAATATAATAATATTATTATATGTAAAAAATTACCATATTATAAGGTTATTATTGATGTTATCAAATTAATATTAATATTAATGTTAAGATCAATACTAATACTAGTACTAATATCATCTATTATTTAAATTAATACTAAAATAATTAATATTGTTAATAATATTGTAAATAACGTCATTAATAGCATTAAAAATGTTACATTACTAGCATTAATATATTAATTATAAAATAAACATACTATTAATACCATTAATATAATAATATTATTATATGTAAAAACTAAAAAATTCTTAACTATGGCCACCATAACTAACCATGACCAACCAAGCTAACTGTTGTTAACCAAGCCAACCATGGAAAACATTGTCAACCCATATTCACCCATGGTCAAAATGGTCAAACCATTGTAATAATTCCCAAACAGAGGCAACCATAGTCAACCATCAACAACTACGATCAAACATGGATAACAATAGTCAACTCTGGTCAACCATGATTAGCATTCCCAAACAGAGTCAACCACAGTCCATCATCATCAACTATGTTTAAACATGGAGAACCAAGGTCAACCATGTTACTCTTAATATCATTAATATAATAATATTATTACATGTAACATCTTACCTTACCTTATTATAATATTATAATGTTTTTTATTGACAGTATTGCATTAACAACATTAACGATATTAACGTTAATATTAATGTTAAAATTAATATTTATACCATTAATATTAATAATATTTTTATTAGTAACCATTAGTAACATTAAAAATATATTAATTATAACATAACTACTATTAAGATCATTAATATAATGATATTATTATTTATAAACAATCACATGGGGAACAATGGGATCTATATCATAATTATAATAATATAATATTATTATATGTAACAACTCAATATTGGTTAACCATGGGCACCATAACCAACCATGATCAACAAATTTAGGTGTGTCTAACCAAGTCAACCAAGGTCAAAGAAACTCAAACATGGTCAAGCATTGTCTAAATTTTTCAATTATCATCTCACATGTTCAACCATATAAAACCTTAGTTAGCAATAGTCAACCATGGTGAACCATAGTGAACCTAGTCAACCAATGTAAACCTTGATCATATCTCGTCAACCATAGACAACCCTGAATAACACATTCTCTTCCACTTGTCATGGCCTACCATGATCAACCATTGTTAGAATGGTCAAGCATGGTCAACCCAAGTCTCTGTGGTTGAACATGGTCAACCATAACCTAATAGAGAAAACTGTATTCAACCATGGCCAAAGAGAGTGCACCATGATCAACCATCAACAACTATGATGAAACATGGACAACCATGATTAACCATGTTACTATTAATGCCATTAATAAAATAATATTATTATATATAACAACTCACCATTATATTATTATTGATGTTATTACGTTAACATCAATAATAACATTAACATTAATATTAATGTTAAGATTAATACTAATGTCATTAATGTCACTAATAATATTATAATATAATAACGTTAACAATCTACATCATTAACAATAATATATTAATTATAACACAAATTTATTATTAATAATAAGAATAATACTAATGTTAAAAAATACTAGATTAATTATAACATATAATATAATATTATAATATATTATATTATTATATTATATGTTATAATTAATCTAGTATTTTTTAACATTAGTATTATTCTTATTATATTATAATATATTATATTATTATATGTAACAACTTAACAATGGTTAACCATGATCACCATAATCAATCATGGCCACCATAACTAACCATGGAAAAGCAAGTTAAATATGGTTAACCAAGCCAACCATGGTAAAAAAAACTCAACCATGTTCAACCATAGACAACCTTAATTAGCCATAGTCAACCATTTCCACACATGTTCAACCATAGGAGACCTTAGTTATCAATGGTCAACCATATTCAACCTTGAACATACCATGCTATTCTCACTCCTCGTGGCCTCCCATTGTCAACCCAGGTTTGAATGGTCAAACATGGTCAATCCATACTCCATGTTTAAACATGGTCAACCATGTTCATCCATTGTAAACATGGGCAGCCATAATATATCAAAGAAAAATATGGTCAACCATGGCAAAAATTTTCAAACCATGTTCACCCATGGTCAACATGGTCAAACAATGGTCCTCATACCCAAACCGAGTCAACCATGGTCAATCACTGTCAACTATGATCAAACATGGACAACCATGTAAACCATGTTACTACTGATATTATTAACATAATAATATTATTATATGTAACAAATCACCTTATTTTAATATCATAATGTCATTATTGATGTTATTAAATTAACATAAATAATAACATTAATATTAATGTTAATATCGATACTAATATTTCATAGCATTAAGATTAATACTAATATCATTAATATTGATAATAATATTATAAATAACTTTTATTTTCTATTTTCTATGAGGTTCATGGACCCCAAAGAACGATGACTGCTACATCCACAAAATATTTATGCTAGGAAGATCCACCCAAAGTAATCACTTCCTGTCCACTAAACCATGGAGTATTTCCCCAAGAGTGTTGAGAGAATTGAACCCATGACCTCTCAATACCAAAGGTGCTTTAACAAAGAGGAATTGGCCAATTGAGCTAACTCTTTGGGCTACTTTATTTTATGTGGTTCATGGACCATAGAGATGAGTGAGTGTTACGTCCATGGAATATTCTACCAAAAATATCCACCTAAAGGGATCATTTCCTATCGGCTTAATCATAAATATTGACCCCAAGAGTTTTGAGAGAATTGAACCAGTGACCTCTTAATAGAAAAGATGATTTTAACAACAAGGTATCAACTAATTGAGATAACCCTTGAGGCTAATAATATTATTAGTAACATGATTAATAATGTTAACAATGTTACGTTATTAAGAATAATATTAAATATAACATAAATATACTATTAATATCATTAAATATAATATTAATGTTATATGAACAACTCAATAATGATTAACCATGGTTTTCATAATCAACCATGGTCACTATAACTAACCATGGTCAAACAAACTCAACCATGGTCATACATTGTCAAGTATTCTCTAACATTGTCTCTTATTGTCACACATGTTCAATCATATACAAACTTACTTAGTCATTATCAACCATGGTCAACCATATTCAACCTTTGTCAACCATGATCATCTATAGTCAACCTAGGTCTCCATTTTTAAGCATGGTCAACCATGGCCATTCATTGTCAACATGGGAAACCATATTCTATCAGAGAGAACTATGGCCAACCAACACCAAGTTTGTCAAACAATGTTCACCCATGGTCAACATGGTCAACTGTGTTACTATTCATATAAAATATAATAATATTATTATATGTAACAACTCACCTTATTATAATATTGTGATGTTATTCTTGTGTTATTACATTAACATTAATGTTAATATTAATTCTAATGTTAGTACTAATATCATTAATATTTATGATAATATTATTAGTAACATCATTAATAATGTTAGCAATGTTACATTATTAACATAATATATTAATTATAACATAAATATACTATTAATATCATTAATATAATAATATTATTATATGTATAACAAATCACATGGTTAACCATCTGATTTATATAATAAGAATAATATAATATTGCTATTATATGTAACAACTCAACAGTGGTTAACTATGGTCATCATAATCAATCATGGTCACCATAGCTTATCATGGTTAACCAATTTAACTATTGTTAACCTAACCAACCATGGTATGATACATGACCAAGCATTTTCTAACATTGTCACTTATTGTCACACATGTTCAATCACATACAAACTTAGTTATCCATAGTCAACCATGGTCAATCATAGTCAACTTTGGTCAACCACGATCAACCATGGTCAACCATTGTTAACTTTAGTAAACCATGATCTATGATGGTCATCTATGGTCAACCCAAGCCTCCATGGTTAAGAATGGTCAACCATGGGCATCCATTCTCAACATGGAAAACCATAATATATGAAAGAAAATTGTGGTAAACCATGACTAAAATTTTCAAACGATGTTCACCCATGGTCAAAATGGTCAAATAATCGTCATCACTAAAATAGATTCAACCATGATGAACAATTGTTAACAATGTTACTATTAATATTATAACATAATAATAATATTATATGTAACAACTCACCTTATTATATTATTGTAATGTTATTACATTAACATCAATAATAACATTAACATTAAGATTAATGTTAATATTAATTCTAATATTAGTACTAATATCACGTAATATTTTTATAATTGTGGTTCACGGACATGAGAGATCGATGGCCGCTACATCCACGAAAACTTTCTGGGAAGATCCACCTAAAGAGATCACTTCCCACTGGATCATTAGTAGAGCCCAACCCCAAGAGTGTCAAGGAGAATTGACCCCTTGACCTCCCATTAGCAAGGTGCTTTAACGACATGAACTCGACAAATTGAGTTAACCCATGGGGAAAATATCACATAATTTTAATATTAATAATAATATCATTGATATTGATAATAATATTATTAGTAACACCATTGATAATGTTAACATTGTTAAATTGTTAAGAGTAATACATTAATTATACTACATAAATTTACTATTAATATCATTAATTTAAAAGTATTATTATATGTAACACTCATCAATGGTTAACCATGGTCTCCATAATCATCCATGGCCACCATAACTAACCATGGTTAACCAATGTAACTATTATCAAACAAACTCAACCATGGTCATACATGGTCAAGCATTGTTTAACATTATCACTTATTGTCACACATGTTCAATTGTATACAAACTTAAAGAGCCATAGTCAACCATGGTCATCCGTATTTGACCATGGTCAACTATTATCAACCATGGTCATTTATGGTTAACCATATTCAACCTTGAATAGCCCATGCTCTTCCCACTCCTCATGCCCTATAATGCTCAACCATGGCCAAATTTGTGAAACCATGTTCACCCATGTTCAATATGGTAAAACGATGGTCATCATGCTTGAACAAAGTCAACCATTATCAACTATGATCAAACATGAACAACCATGGTTAACTATGTTCAACTATTGTAATTTGGCATAATATATCATAAACAAGTTTAGTTTGATGTGGATAAGCATCGCCATCTGATGAGATCCATCATTAGGTATAATTGGAGGGGTTAATTATCACCTTTTTGCCATGTTAAGTCTCTTTTTCTCACATTTAAACTATATTATGGTCTTATGTTGCTAGTGTGGATGGTGATTAAGGGTTATCATACTTTGAATGCATAACATGAGTTAAATATAGGATAATCATGAAGCTATTACAATTTTGATGAAGATTTTACAATTAAAGCTCGAAGCAGACAACAAGGAGAGATTCTAGTGTGATTTCCCACCTCCTTAACTCCCAAAGGTAGCCAAGGGATCCTCGAGATTCCCTCCAATAGCTCAAAATCAAAGGCAACTAATCAAGTGGGAGATCAAGTGCACCAAATCTCCACTTCTCTTGTAGTCAAAGTGGACACATCACCTATTTTTTAGGGAGTTGTTGGTAGCTACCCTCTAGGTTAAATAGGGCTAAGAAAGAGCTCATTAGAATTCAAACTTTGAAGGAATATAATAGAATCTTAGCTCTTGTAACAGGTTTTTGAGAATTTTATGATTATGTAATGAGACTATTTTCTGCAATAATATGAGTATTCAGATTGTCCTTCACTGATTTAGTTTCAGAGGGCTAGTCTTGTGGGTTGGGGCCCAATCCATTGGACTTATTCTCTCTTGTGTATTCATGCTTATGTTTATGTCATTGTATGTATTTTGCATTATGATTTCTTAACTAGTTTTCTTACATTTCAATTCACTATTTTTAGTTTGCTTCCATTTGTCTTTTTTTGTAGTTAAGATTGCTTAAATGTTGGTATAATAACTGATAAGCTCATAAAGTTGTGTGTCAAGCCTCCCTCTCTCATCTCTTTCAATGGAGCTTGAGGAGGGTAGATCTTCCCCACATACCAAATTTTCTATTTAGTTTATGATTTCTTGCAAATAATAGTTAGGTTGTTGTAGTGTTACAAACATGTCCAAAATACTGAGTTAGATTATGTTTGAAGGCTAAAGTAGGTTTGCTTTCCAAACTCGACTCATATTTTACATTTCCTTTATCAGGGATTTGTTAATGTTTATTTCATGAACAGGTAGTTTGCTTGCAGTTTCAAGTAGCACAACAAAGGAGGACTTGACTAGAACCTTTAGCCTCATTTCTCACCCATTGTCAGCTTTCTTTCCATTAAATCACCATCAACTTTTTTTTTCATATTTTTCACCTTCACACTGTGAGAAAACCCTTGAAGTGAAATACAAGATTCTCAAGAGGTTATGAGCTTTTCCAAGCATTTGGCCACCTTCCACTCATTCAAACACACCTTCACCTCACCTCTCCTATGTTTTTCTCCACCTCCCCTATGCTTTTCTCCAACATTTTTGGCGTGGGATTTCCTTGGTATTGTTTCTGTAGAAATTCAGGACTTTCCTGTAGCGGCACTTGCTGTAGCACCAGTGGGCCTCTCCTTAACACTATAATCCATCATCCACCTCATCCAAACCTGCCAAAACAACCCAGACACCTTCAGCCTTTCACACATGATTTCAAGCCCTTCCTAAACCACCTTAGCGCTTTCTCCTCTTAGCTGCAAAATAATGCATTTACAAGCATAATTAGGTCATTATTAGATGAATGAGTAAACACATGATAGTTAAAACATGAGGTAGATAAAGTGTGTTTATCCATTTGGCTCAACAGTGTGTGGTTAGGTTAGTCTTCTTTATGCAATTTCAATTCAGCAATTTACTTCATGAAAGATGCCTAGTTTGATTTCATTTATTTCCATAGCTTAATTTTTAGGTTTCCTTCATTACAGAGTAGCTATATGTACTTTCTTGTTATAGAATAGTTCTTTGATTGCTAATAGAGTAATGGATTTGAATCACTTGTAGCCCTAGGTCTAAATTTACAAGTTTGATAGACTTCATTCAGAAACCTTAGAAATAACACCCTTTCATAGGACTCAAAAGAGGATGACATGAGTAGAATGCATTTGTTGTTTATAAAGCACTATCACCTCCAAGTTTGCACGAACTCGGGGTTGATAAAGTAAAGTAGAGTAGCCTCTAGGAGTTGCAGCATTCTTGGTGCAATACCAGGGCTCACCATTTTTTAGCGTCATTGCCAGGGAGGTGTCTAGTAGGTGCAATTATTTTATTCTTTACTTTTACATGTGGTTTCAAAAATATTGAAAAAAAAAAATCATTTTCATGCCTCGTAGAAGTAGGGATACTCAAGGAAAAATTGTACCTAAAACCACCACATCACCACATAGTCACCCTTCACTCTTCTTCAGTGACTATGAGGTTGAACACACCATAGGTGAGAAATTTGAAAATTTTGAAGAAACTATTGGGGAGGAAGAAGAACTTGTTTCGCTAGAGGAACATGCTTCACCTATTCAAGCCATGGCTGAAACTGAAGCCTAGGGAGTCTTTCCCATTAGAGAGGCAGATGGGGAAAATAAAATGAATAACATTAGCCCCTCAGCCCTTCCACATTTCCATGGAATTACCTCTGAGGACCCTAACAAATTCATGTTTGAATTTTTTGTTTTCTGTAGGACCTATGACTGTGCCTTGGATGATCAAAAGATGAAGCTATTCCCATCTACACTTAAGGATGTAACCTTGCGCTAGCTCATGGGTCTACTTGGAAACACCATCACAACCTGCGCACAGATGTAAGAAGCCTTGGACAACAAGTAAAAGGACTACTGTTGGTCCAAGGAAACTAAAGATGAGATATTCAGGATGACTCTAGGGCCTGATGAATCCCTAGAGGACTATGAAGAGAGGTTTTAGTTAAACTATAAGAGAGCCAACTTTACCCTTGATCCTAGATCACTTAAACTAGTACTTCTCCAAGGGATCGTGGAGGAGGTGATAGAAACCCTCAATATGTTATCAAGAGGAGATTTCTACCAACATCCTTATGAGACAATTAAAAATATCTTCAGGAACCATTCTAGGGAAATTAGGAAGAAAAGCAGAGCTAGCCAAAGTATGACCAATACCCCTTCCTCTTCCACCTCCATCAAGCATGAGATTGGAAATATGTTGGAGGAATTCAAGAGTGACATGATGCAAACCTTTTTGTTGCAAATGGACATAATGCAGTTGAAGAGGAAGCAAGAGGAAGCAAAAAGAGCCTTGGCTATATTCTGCCCTAGATGTACTAGAAAACACCCTCAAAATGAATTTCCATTGAATTTCATAGAGGTTTTCTTAGTCTATAAGGAGAATCATGCCACAGACAAGTGTCCCTCCTTACCTGGACTCAAATTTGTATATCAAGGTGGGGAAGTAGGACTAGAGCAACTTTGTTTCATCAACTAGAGAAGGCCTCAAGGCCCTCAGTCATAGCAGCATGGTATGCAAGGTGCACCTTATTCCTACTATCACATCAATCAGAATGCACCTATGCAATCTTGGTACAACCCTACTCCTCCATCCTGACCTATACCTCACACTTGGCCTTGCAAACCTCCATATCATCCTTAGTCTGTGAACCAACCATTTCAGTAGTATGTTCCTCAACAACCTCAATGGAACAACCCATCCCAAGGGTGGAGGCCTCAACATAGTCAACCACCTGCTCTAATGCCTCCACCCCAACCTCAACCTCAACTTACTCAAGCTACTCCACCCAAGATACCCCAGATGCCTGCACATCCCAATCTAAATCCGAACATTAGACATGCACAATAGGTTTACAGTGGACAGGCATCCTATCCATATTATGTTGTGGAGACAAATGAGCTTAATCTCAGGTCGGGAAGAGTACTCCTAGACAACCACCCTCCATATCCACCTATAGAAGTTGAGAATAAAGTAGCACTCTGATCCAACAACCTCCTTTTCCTGAGCACTTTATCCATTCCAGTCAGCACACCTCAGAGGAAACCGAAATTCTAGGAGTACAAAAAACAATGTGTAAAAATACCCCTTCTCCAAGCCATTAAGGATGTACCTATTTACAATAGGCTCATCAAGGAAAAATTATTTAAGAAATTTGGGAGAAGGAAGAAAGATACCCCCACCATAAATGTAGTAGGACAATTGTCTGACTTAATGTTGGGAAGGGTGATCTTCCCAAATTACCTGACCCCGGCAGTCTAGTTGTAGATGTGCACATAGATGGTTTCATAGTCCCCAATACTCTAATTTATCTAGGGGTTGCCATCAGTGTAATGACCATGGAAAATATGCTTAAACTCAACCTCCAAGGCATTTTGAGGAAAACCACAATAGTTCTGCAACTTGTAGATTGGTCCACAGTAACTCTAGAAGGAATTGTTGAGGATTTTATGGTTTCAATTGACTCTTGGGAGTATCATATATATATTTCCTGGTTCTCCAGCCAAAAACCAAGTTTAATGGATATCCTCTCATTCTAGGGAGACCTTGGTTATACACTATCGATGCTTATATCTATTGTTGGGCTGGACACATGATTATTAAGAATGGGCCCTTGTGTAATATCCCAGCCTTCCATTGACCATGACCTACCTATATGGTTGGAGGATGAAGAAGAAGATGAAGTATACAACACTACACCTTAACCCATTTGTACCATAGATGATGTTGTTAGAGGGGGGCAGCTTTATGAAGATGAACTCATCAACCAAGTCATTCAGAACCAGTCCCCCACTGATAGCCCACTTGAAAACCTAGTCAAAGAATCTGAAAGCCACCTTTGGATGGAACTACTTTTAGTTGATTCAACCTCTAAAACCACCAATTTTGTGGAATTTGGCCCATCCAAATCTTTGAAAATTAACTCAACCCTCTCAGATACAAAAGAAGAGTAGTTGTGCCAGATTTTGAAAGAAAACCTAGATGCATTTTCTTGGGACTACTAGGACATGAAAGGGGTGCATCCCTCGATGTTCAGACATCATATTTATATTAAAGAAGGATGCAAGCTTGTGCGCCAACCCTAAAGTAGGATGAAACCAACTCTAAAAGACATAGTCAAGGAATAACTGTAGAAATTGTTGGATGTAGGTTTCATTTATCGTATATCAGATAGTGAGTGGGTATCTCCTCTTATCCTAGTCCTAAAGAATCATGGAAATGGAAAATCTGTGTTGATTATTGGGAACTCAACAAAGCCACCAATAAGGACCATTTCCATTTTCCATTTATAGATCAAGTCATGGATGGCCTTTCAGGAAAGAATTTATTTTCTTTCTTAGACGGGTTCAGTGGGTATTACTAGATCCAAATTAGCCATGAAGACTAGGACAAGACTACTTTCACATGTCCTTGGGGTACCTTCACTTAGATAGTCCTATCCTTTGGGTTGTGCAATGCCCCAGATACCTTCCAAAGATTTATATTGAGCATTTTCTCTGAGTTGTTCCATGACTTGGTTGAAATCTACATGGATTATTTCACACCCCATATCGGGATGACTTCCAGGAATCTCTCTCCAATTTCGGAAAAGTTATGAGAAGATGAATTGAGATGCATCTCTCCCTAAGCCTAGAAAAGTGTGAATTCTTTAAAAGAGTAGGAGTAGTATTGGGACACTCGATCTCCTTTTCAGCAATATAGGTGGACTTAAACAAAATCACCATCATCAAAAGGGTACCCGCTCCTCAAAACAAGAGAGATGTCAGGATTTTCTTGGGTCTAGCTAGCTACTATAGAAGGTTTATAAAATATTTCAGCAAGTTGGCTTCGCCACTATTTGGTTTGTTGGCCAAAGAATCTGCGTTTACTTGGTCTAGTCTCTTTCAAGAATATTTTGAGCTCATTAAGGTAAATTTAACTACTTCCCCCATTCTCTGATTTCAAAATTGGACGCTTCCTTTCCACATCCACACAGATGCATCAAACAAAGTTGTGGGAGAAGCCTTGGGGCTGTTAGAAGACAAATTACCTTATGCAATCTACTTCATTAGTAAGAACTTGTCCAAGGCTGAACTCAATTATATTGTCACAGAGAAGGAAATGTTAGCCATTTTCCATGATTTAAACAAATTTAGACATCACACCACTGGTTATCAGACCTTTGTGCACACTGACGATGCATCCATCAAATATTTAATGAAAAAACATGACGTTAATGCTAGAATAATTAGATGGTTGTTACTATTACAATAGTTTGACCTAACCATTGTCAATAAACATGGAAAGGAGAATGTTGTTGCATATTTTTTATCCATCTTAGCTCTATCTCCAGATGAAGAATGAATGGTGGATGACTAACTCCTAGATAAACACTTCTTTGTTATATGAGCGCTCTCTCCATGGTGTGCTGACATAGCTAAATACTTGGTTGCTAAAATGTTCCCTCTTAACCTCTCATCCAAGGAGAAGAGAAAGATCATCAGAAAATGTGCCTCTTTCACTTGGATTGGTGAAATATCTTCAAGCTTTGCCCTAAAAAAATTCTTAGAAGATGTCAGAGGGAGGAAGAATTTTTTACATCCTTTTTGCATGTCATGATAGCCCTTGTGGAGGATACTTTGTTGCAAAAGGACAACCTTCAAATATTTACAGGTAGGTTACTATTGGCCTACCCTTTACGAGGATGCCATAATATAAACTAGTAGGTGTGACCAATGCCAAAGGATGGGGAAACCTACATAGAGGGATGATATTCATTTGCACACTTAGGTGGCTCTAGAGCCATTTGACTAGTGGAACATGGACTTCATTGGACCCATTGATCTACCATCTAGCCAGAAAAATTATATCATAGCCTACACTAACTACCTAACAAAGTGGGCTGAAACAAAAGTTATAAAGGGAGAAACCAAGGAGAAGGTAGCAAAATTTCTGAGAGAGAATGTGTTTTACAAATTTGGATACCCCATAGAGGTAGTCACTGATCATGGGGCACAATTCACATCTCATGTCATTGAGAATATTCTGAGAAGGCATAAGGTAAAGCATAAGAATTCCACTACCTACTGATCATGGGGGAGAATTCACATCTCATCTCATTGAGAATATTTTGAGAAGGCACAAGATAAAGCATAAGACTTCCACTGCCTACCACCCTTAAACAAATTCCCAAGTGGAAGTGACCAATAGAGCTTTGGAGAATATCCTCACCAAGTTTGTGAGCAACAATAGAAAATATTGGGCAAACTGATTGGTGGAAGCTACTTGGGCCTACAACACTACTAGGAAAACAATGCCAGGGTTCACTCCTTATGACTTAGTCTATAGGAAGAAGGCTCTGCTTTCAATTGAATTTGAGTTCAACACCTTAAAAATGCAATCTAAGTTAGACCTGGATATATCGAAGGCCCAAAAAGAGGGGTTGTTGCGATTAAATGGATTGGATGAGTTCAGGATGCAAGCAGTCCTTCACACATAAGTGATTCAGTTTCAAAGTAAGGTCTTGCATGAAAATCACATTAAGGAGAAGACCTTTCAAGAAGGCGATTGGGCGTTGTTGTATGACTCAAGGTTCAAGGATTTAAAAGGAAAATTGATGACAAGATGGTTGGGACCCTAAAAAGTGGAAATTTTTTATGATATTGGTTTATTTTATATCGGAACCATAGATGAGGAGGGTATTCCCCTATTTTTCAATGGTTACAAGCTTAAAGGTTACAAAAATCCCCTGTATAGGGCTGAATTTATAAATTCCATAAACATGGTGGCGTATGTCATGGGAAATTCCATAGCTTCCAGCACCTCCCCCTCCTAGAAAAATAAATAAATAAAGAGGCACAGTTGAAAACCTCTCCGAGGCACCCAAGTCCAACTCCAGGGTTGAAAACCTCCATGAGGCAATCCTGGAGCAAAAAACAAAAAAAAAAAAACAATATCCTTGGGTGAAAACCTCTCCGAGGCACCCAAGGCAGGCTTTTGGGTTGAAAACCTCTGTGGAGGCAGCCCACTTGCCTTCAGAAACAAAAAACAAAAAAAGGAGGAAAGAAAGAAAAGCAAAAAGTGAAAAAATACCTATGCACTCATTTTTTTTGTTTTGCAAGTTATTTATCAAAGATGGTTTTTGGATCCAGAGGATCATTTTTCCTCACTTATCCCTCTCCTCTGCTTATACACTCCATGAACCACTCCAGCATGCACCCATTCATTCATTTCACCCCTTAGATAGGCAAAAAAATCCATTTTTTCTCCTGACTGTAATTTCTACAGGAAAGTCTGGGAGCTACAGGATTCCTGTAACACTACAAGAAAATCCTGTAAATGCTATAAGAAAATTATCTATTGGGAAAGGAGCTCTCTCAAATATTTATAAAATTCAAGGAAAGCATGATAATTTTTTTTTTTCCTATACCTACCACTCCTCACCCCTCATTTCACTCCTTGCACAAGGATTCACTCTCTAAGCCCTATGTTGCAACATTAGCAACTAGATCATCTGTAACTTGGCATGAGACCTAAAATTTACCTATCCACCACTCCAATAATTCCATGACTCGATTAAAAATACCTCAATAAACAATTTTCCTTCACTTCTAAGCAAGTTCAAGCCCCAAGAAGCTGAAAGAAGACTGCTACAGGAAATTGGAAAGTTTCATGTAGTAATTTTGTGTATGGCACAACAAGGCCAAAATCTGAAGATAATTTTATGAATATGGATTCAAAAAACTACAAGCAGACTCCAGGAGAGCGAGCACACCAGCCAAGGCACCTAAATACCTCCATGTAGCACATGCAAGAAGAAAAAAAAAGATTAAGAAGCTCACTCAGAAAACAAGCTGCTCACTTAGAAAACAAGTTGCTCACTCAGAAAATAAACAAGAAAATAAAAATACATCAAGGGAAAGATCACGTATGTAACC
The DNA here is from genome assembly GCA_034641835.2 of Pinus albicaulis. NCBI lineage: Eukaryota > Viridiplantae > Streptophyta > Pinopsida > Pinales > Pinaceae > Pinus > Pinus albicaulis. The sequence continues at coordinate 786,377,592 of CM076569.1, forward strand.
ACAAACTATGGCTCCTTGCACCAGCTCATTCTGCAACACACTAGCACTAGGTACACTCATTTATGGCCCTTTAACTCTCGCTATGCACTCATAATGACAAAAATAGTTTAATGTCAAGATTTAGAGACTTAAAAGGCAAAAAAAAGGTGGCCAATTAACTTCCCCACCTTTGTAAAATTAAACTCAATGAAAATTGAAGAGCACATTCCACTTGGGCAATTCAAATAATTTAAGGGGGAATAAACAAGTATGAGGAGGTGATATCGAGGCTGTGCAATCATTAACTGGAGTGGGACCAACGGTCTCAAACAGGAAAACTCGTGTTAAGTCCAAATCAACACCTCGCTCCAAATTTGGTTAAAAATACCATAAAGGTGAGTTCTGCCTCATTATACTGACTTCGTTGAGCATTTCGAGAGTAGTGAGAGGAAAATAAGCCAGAGGATGCATGAGGGAGAGAAGCATCGAAGTTTGAGCTTGCGTACACCATCGTGTTGCAGGATATAGTGAATTTCTATAGAAAAATGCATATGAATATCAACAAGGATACATAGGGAAAAAAACAGCCACTTTTGGGTGAAATTACTTCCTAAAGCCACCATCTCCTAAGAGAAAACACCATAGGACAAAGGTAAGTGGTTTCCACCCTCCAAAATGTAAATTTCTCCATGGAATTCACACACAGCCAGTTATAGTTTGGTAATTAAAGGGTAAAAAAATTGCTTTTGTTTGAGACCATAATCTCCAATACCTCTTCACATAACTCTCAAACATATTACCACTAAGGGGAAGAAGGAAGAAAATACATAGGGGAAATAAATTTTGGACCCTATGCTTGGAAGTGATACCTCCGCTCAGGACACCAGCATGTTACCAAACATAACAGATCAGGAAGTGGCTACTACCCTAGCCACCTTGAGAACACCATTGAAAACAAAGAGGAAGAGGCAAACACCCATATATTTCAGGACTAGGAAGAGTCAAAGGGTGAGACAAGGGAAACCACAGACTCCAACTAAAAGCCCTATTTCCATTGAGGAGTCACCCAAGAAAGATGATGAAATAAGGATAAAAGAAGGAAAGGTTCAATAGGTCACATCACCTATGAGGACCCCTATGGCCTACATAAGAATACATTCAGCAAGGTTGGAATCCCATACACATCCAACAACCCCCAAAGACCCTCGCAATATAGAAAAAAGAGAAAAACAAGCAAGAGAGGGTCTTCAGCAAGAAAAATAAAGTTTGCTACAGGAAAATCTGGCTTTGCTATAGGAAACTCCAACAAACCCAGAATTAGAGAAAGAATCCCTGGTTGAGGGAGAAAATATAGCCATGGATGGGCAAGAGGTCCAAGAAGTTGAGGAAAAGACAAAATATGAAGGGCTAGATGAAAAAGGGGGGGAAGAGAAAGATGACAAGGAGGAGTCTACCTCACCAAAAACTATCCTCAAAGATGTAGAAGTAGTATCAAACCCTAGCCCTCAGCCAAATCTCAGTCCCTACAAAAAAATTATTGAAGGGGGTATATTGATTCCTCAGAGTTTCATAGTGCCTTTATTCTATTATTTGTAAGAGGAGAGGGCATGCACTCATCGTTGGATGAAGATTCCTACAACCAAATGTGTGCATGAAATAGGGGTCAAGGAGGAAAAAGTGACTGAGTTGGGAAAGGATTTGTCTGATGCTAGATTTAGAGAATCCATGTTGAAAGAGTAGCTTCAGAAGGCCCAAACGGAGAATTCAATATTCTAGGAGAAACTTTAGCAAAAATACAAACAAATGGCCACCATGGAAGATTTGTGCATGGAGGCCATCCAACATAGATACCCATCATATTCTTATGCAGTCTACCACAAGGATCAATGGCTTCTATTTCAAAACGAAACACTAGCCTCTCATTGATTCTTACCCTTTCAAAATTGCAGAAAATTCATTGACTTTTGCAGCCATTCAAGTATGGAAGATAAGGAAAAAATGGTAAAATTATACATGCACAATATTGTGTTGACAGACTTGAACATTTGGGACCTTAATCCTAGAATGGGAGACATGAAGTTAATGGCATTAGCATCTTGGATGGTTAATGAGGAAACCAAAGCATAAGAAGTAAGAAGGGTCATGAGAAGAGAAAATAGGGAACCTCTACACATTAGGGCAGAACTATTCAGCCCTATGGGAGTTGTCAACAACCATCTCAAGATAGAAAAGTACGTTGCACTTGCAGAAAAGTACCTCAACATACAAGCTCAAGCCATGGCTCATTTTTATGATGTTTCTAGGTTGTTGGGAGATGAATGCATAAAGGAGAGTCAAAGGAGATGGAATAGCCTCACTCATAGTCTTAGAAACATGGAGTACCACACACCAGAGAGATTGAGAGGTTCCCTATATAGAGCACCCTATAAAAGAGGGCCATGTAGGCCAGGAAGATTCAATGCCTTGGTTTGAAACTCAGTCCACCCTTGTTGTTGGGGTTGAGTGATGGAAAGTACCAAGAAGAGTAGAACAAAGAATGGGAGGAAGCATAAAATAATGATGGCTTTTACCCTCCTCAAGGGGCTCCCAAACGTCTTCCTTTGGAAGTCTAAGGGTCCATTAAAGCTTTGAAAGAAATGCAAAAGGAGGACTAAGTTGCTCAGAGGATGAGCAACCATTTGGTAGGGGGATCATGATGAGCTCCATCATTAGGTATAATTGGAGGGGTTAATTGTCACCTTTTTGACTTATTAAGTCTCTTTTTCTCACATTAAATTATATTATGGTCTTATGTTTCTAGTGTAGATGGTGATTAAGGATTTTCATACTTCGTATGCCTAAATGCATGATAATCACGAAGATATTGCGCATTTGATGAAGATATTGTAGTTAAAGCTCGGAGTAGACAAAAAGGAGAGATTCTAGGCTGATTTCCCACCTCCTTAACTCCTAAAGGCAGCCAAGGGATCCTTGATATTCCCTCCAACAACCTGAAATCAAAGGAAACCATGCAAGTTGGAGATCAAGTGCACCAAAGCTCCACTTCTCTTGCAGTCAAAGTGGACACACCATCTACATTTTAAGGAGTTTTTGGTAGCTACCCTCAAGGTTAAATAGAGCTAAGCAAGAGCTCATTAGGATTCTAACTTTTAAGGAATCTAATAGACTCTTGGCGATTGTAATAGGTATTTGAGACTTTTATGATTATGTAATTAGATTATTTTATGCAATAAGATGAGTATGAAAATTGTCCTTCACTGATTTAGTTTCATAGGGCTAGGCTTATGGGTTAGGACCCAATCGATTGGCCTTAGTCTCTCTTGTGTATTCATGCTTATGTTTATGTCATTGTAGCTATTTTTCTTTATGGTTTTTAAATATTTTTCTTACATTTCAATTCATTGTTTTTAGTTTGCTTAAATTTGTCTTTTGTTGTATTTGTAGTAGATCTGATAAGAAAATGTATAGAAATGAAAAATATGCCTGAGAAATAACACCATAGAAGATAAAACTTCAGATCTTCATTAATATCAAAACCCTTAAGGTAGGGCAACACCATACATTCACTCCTTAAGGAAAGAGATCACTCCACAAGCCATATGCTTGCCAATACAATAATCCTTGACATCTCTCAATGGAGAGTCTCTAGCCTCTATATAGGTTTCATACATGCAATACCATGGGTAGTTATCATGGGTCTTTCAATACCATACATCCAATACAATGGGCTTATCACTTTATTCCCTAGCTACATGTGGTCCCTTACATAATGTGGGTTAACCATTTTATTTATTAACTATGACCCATTTATTTATCATTCTTATATTGTTACATCATATTATTCCCTTGAGTACCTCCCTTTGTACCCTATATTATCTCCTCTAGGTACACTACATTACACCCCCCTTAAACATGTTTCGTCCCCGAAACATGAGAAGAACACAAATAATAAGATCTACTCAAAAGAGTATTCCACTGGTACCATTCATGTGCATCTAGCCATCCAAGGGAAAGGTGAACACTTGATCTAGTCGGTGCCTCGCTCGCTTGAGATGGAAGCGGGTTCTGGTGGTTCTTCATTGTTGATGTGTTGTTAGTGGATCGTCGCACCTCTTTATGTGTCGTCCAGGGGTTTTTGTCCTTGTTGCTAATTCGTTGCCACCTTGCTGGTTGTTGTCTTGCTGGGTGATGCGGGTGGTGATATGTTGAAGCTTTAACTGATGTAATATCTTTCCTTAATTCCTCCATTATTGGTGATGGAGTGATGTCTGGTTCTTTTGTTGGTACTTGCTTTGATATCTGTGTTTCGCTATCTACCATCAAAGGCTCATCATCTGATGTGTCTGTCTCGTTAGATATTTGTGCTTCTGCCTCCCCGGTCTCTGCATGGTTCTTAATGCAAATATCGTGCAATGTAATTTTCTTCTTTTTATACCAGAGTTTCATGAATTTCTTTTGCACATTAAAATTGATAGTACCAACGGATTCCATCCAAGGGTGTCCCAAAACAACGTCCACAACATCCATATCTGAAGCATAAAAATCAGAATGCAACACATACTTATCCATATAAATCTTCAAATCTTTATAAATTTGAACATCTTCATTGTCAACCTGTGTGTTTTCAATATGCTTTGTTGGAACTTGCAATTTTTTTGCCAAATTCACATTGATACAATTATGCTTGCAACTAGGAATGATAGACACAATGATGTTCTCTTTCTGAATACTTCCATGAACCCGTAATATGGAAATATTAGTAGAAAATAAGTCTTTATGGCTCTTACTATCCTTCTTTCCTGCTTGAGACCACTTGTCGAAAAGGACTTTTTCAAGTTTTTTCTCGGGAAGTTTCCTCACTGAGCTGTCAAGTGAGGTCCACCATTTATTTGCCTCATCTTTCATATCAAGCCCTATGGAGCATATCCAAAAACTTCGGTATTGAACCTTGTGATATTGTAAAAAATCTTCAATAGTAGGGCCATCATCTTTTCCTGTAAACTTCATCTTGCGAGAACCTCTAAAACAAAATAAGAACTTTGAAGAAAATCACTTTGGGAAAAAATTAAAATGGACATTACTTCATCAATATAACTCAGAATCCTTAATATAACCTGTTTTCGGAAACGGAATAGCCATTCTACATCTATCCATGTGATTTAAATCCTGATTTAGGTGCTCTGAAAACACAGATCTGCGCTGCAACAGTCCTGCCGTCACAAAATTTCTGAAAACATGACCGATTTTAAATCAGTGATAACTCCATCATCCGAACTCTGATTTGACCGATTTTTTTTTGAAATCGGGTGATTTTTCAAGAGGAGCTCAGATCTGTAATTGGTTGACTGAAATTGTGCACCAGAATCTACTAAAAACGTCAGGAGAGCCGCCGTACAAAAATTGCCATCAAAAACATTTTTGCAACATAGCTGAATTTAAATCAGCGATATCACCCTCATCCGGACTCCGATTCGACTGATTTTTTTTTTGAAATTGGGTATTTTTCGATAAGGAATCCAGATCTGATATTTATTTCTAAAAAATTTTCACCAAATTTTCCAGATCTGCTCTACAAACTCGCCGCCAAAAAATTTCCTGCAAAAAATGAAAAAACAAAACTCCAAACTCTGCTCAAAAAAGTGCTCTGATAGCACTTGTAGTAGATCTGATAAGAAAATGTATAGAAATGAAAAATATGCCCGAGAAATAACACCATAGAAGATAAAACTTCAGATCTTCATTAATATCAAAACCCTTAAGGTAGGGCTACACCATACATTCACTCCTTAAGGAAGGAGATCACTCCACAAGCCATATGCTTGCCAATACAATAATCCTTGACATCTCTCAATGGAGATTCTCTAGCCCCTATATAGGTTTCATACATGCAATACCATGGGTAGTTATCATGGGTCTTTCAATACCATACATCCAATACAATGGGCTTATCACTTTATTCCCTAGCTACATGTGGTCCCTTACATAATGTGGGTTAACCATTTTATTTATTAACTATGACCCATTTATTTATCATTCTTATATTGTTACATCATATTATTCCCTTGAGTACCTCCCTTTGTACCCTATATTATCCCCTCTAGGTACACTAAAGTATTTAAGCTTGCTTAAATTTTGGTAGAGTAACTGATAAACTAATAAAGTTGTGTGTCAAGCCTCCCTCTCTCATCTCTTTCATTAGAGCTTGAGGAGGGAAGACCTTACCGCAGGCCAAGTTTTCTCCTTAGTTTATGATTTCTTGGAAAGAATAGTTGGGTTGTTGTAGTGTCATGAACATGTCAAGAATACTGAGTTAGATTTTTGTTTGAAGGCTAATGTAGGTTTTCTTTCAAAATTCAACTCATGTTTTCCATTTTATTCATCATGGATTTTTCAATGTTTGTTGCATGAACATGTATTTTTCTTGTTGTTTCAAGTAGAAAATAAAAGGAGGACTTGACCCACACCCTTATATTCATTTCTCACTCATCATAAACCTTCTCTCCATCAAATCGCCATCAGCTTTGTTTTCATATTTTTCACCTTCACACCATGGGAAACCCCTAGAAGTGAAATATGGGCTTCTCAAGAGGTTTTTAGCTTGGAAAAGGGGTTTTCCACCTTCCACGCATCCAAACACACCTTCACTCCACCTCCCTTATTCTTTTCTCCACCATTGTTTGCCTCTTATTGCCCTCAGACTGTTTCCTGTAGCAATTCAGGACTTTCCTGTAGCACTACATGAAACCTATAGCAACACTTGTAGTATCACCAGTGGGTCTCTCCTTAAGCCCAAAAACATTAATCCACCTCATCCAGACCTACCAAAACCACTGAGACACCTTCATCCCTAAACCCATGAGTTCAAGACCTTCCTAAAACACCTTAGCAATTTCTCCTCCTAGCTGCAAAACAGTGCATTTACAAGCACCATTAGGTCATGATTAGATGCATGAATAAAAGCATGATAGTTAAAACATGAAGTAGACAGAGTGTGTTTAGCTATTTTGACCAACAATGTGTGATTATGTTAGTCTTCTTTATGCAATTTCAATTCAACAATTTACTTCATGAAAGATGCCTAGTTTGCTTCCATTTCTTGCCATAGCTTAATTTGTAGATTTCCTTCATTACATAGTAGCTAGATGTAATTTCTTGCTTTAGAATAGTACTTTGATTCCTGATAGAATAATGGCTTTGAATCACTTGTATCCTAGGTATAAATTCATAAGTGTGACAAAATTCATTCAGAAACCCTAGAAATAGCACCCTTTCGTAGGACTCAGAAGAGGATGACATGAGTAGAATGCATATGTTGGGTATATAGAACTATCACCTCCAAGTTTGTACGAAACCTGAGTTGATAAATTAAAGTAGGGTAGCTTATGGGAGTTGCAGCATTCTTGGTGCAATACCAGGGCTCACCACTATAATCAACCATTATTTACTAATCTTCCCCATTGATGGTAAAACATGGTGTATAAAGGTCTCCATGGTTGAACATGGTTAACCATGACAAACCATTGTCAACATGGACAATCATAAACTCTCACATAAAACTATGGTCAAACAAATTTGTCAAAAAAATTTCAACCATGGTCAACATGGTCATCATGAAGATTTAGAGTCAACCATAGTCGACCATCATCAACCATGTTCAAACATGGACAACCATGGTCAATCATAATCTATCATCATCAAGTGTAGCTTGATTTGGACATGCATGGTCCTCCATATTCAACATTATATTTATTGTAATAAACCATTTTCAACCATATCTTAAATGAATTTATAAATATTCAAGTCTAGTCAACCATTGTATGTTAATATTCCCCACACACACTAGCCATTACATATCAAATCCACATTAGTAGATGTGCTTTATATGCAACGATCAATGATATTTTCCACCTTTTATACATCAATTGGTGTATTGAAATGACATCAATCAATGTATATTAAAAATATAGTCGAACCATGGTCAACCATGGGCATCGATAGTTAATCATAAACAGCCATAATCAACCACAAAAAACATGATCAATGGTAGAATACCATGGTGAATATGGTCAATCATATTCAACATCCCCATCCATGGTAAAAATGGTCAAACATAGTGAACCATGTACAACTATGGTCACAATGGTCAACCATGGACAATCATTGTTAACTATGGTCTCCATGGTCAACTACTATTAATTATCATCACCATGGTCAATTGTAGTCAACATGGTCATCCATGGTCACACTTGAACATAATCTATCATAATAATCTCTTGTCAATCATGATAAATATGGTCAACCATTGTCGACCATGGTCAACCATGGACAACCATAGCCAACCATGGTTGTCAATGGTCAACCTTGGACAAGAAATGTAAACTATGGTCAACATGGCCAACCATGGTAATCATGGTTAACTGTGGTTAACCATGGTCATTCAAGGTCAACCATAATCAATCATGGTCAGTCATAATTGACTAAGGTCAACCATGTTAATTATGGTTAACCATGGTTATCTAAGGTCAACCATGGAAATCTTGATCAACCATGGTAACCTCAATCAACCATGGTTAACCCTCTTCAACCATTATTGTAATATTAACATTAAGGGTAATGTAACATCCACCATGGTCAACATTAGTTTGACAATGTACGAATGGTCAATGTTGATGTAACATTACGAGATTAATGCAACATAAATACATTGTTATATTAATGGTTTACCATGGTTAGTCTTGATCAACCATTTTCAACCTCAGTCAACATTTCTAACCATGGTAAACCTTTTTCAACCATATTCAACCCTCATCAACCACTTTTAATCATAGCCAGAGAAAGTCAATCATAGTCAACCATGGTCAATGAATCAGCCCCATGCACATTGGCCATTTTTGGCTCGAGGGGTCTTGACCCAGGTTCGGAGGTTAAGGTTTGCCAACAAACCCCTATACTACTGGCCCTTTCGGTAGTGACCTACTTGCGCAGGCCAAAGTCTCACACGAAGCAGTATGGGTGGGTGTTGGAACTAGGTTTCCGCACCCTGAGAGGGAAAGCAGGTAAGTTGAACCATGCGGCGACTACCAGATCTACGCAGTAAAAGGTCATTCGCAGGATTCTCAATGATTAACCAAAGTGCCATTTTACCATATTTATATAACAGGCTCGCATCCACGTGCGAAAAACTAAGTATAAGCATAAAACAATATATTCGCGGCAGATTTAATCAGATTGCAGATACAGTTATCATAACAAAGATAATTTGTAGCTCATAAACACATATCATTTGTAGCTTGTAACAGAATCACATATAATTCGAGTCCAAAGTAATCATAACCAGATAGATCAACAACATCAGATATCCACAATACTCACATATATTACTCATCAACAAGTCTCTTACATACCCCAAAACCCACCTGCACACACAGCAGCAGGGTCCACACACAACAGGACTAAGGATCTCCGCGCACACAACCTGCAGGAGTCCTTTCCCCAAAAACCCAAACAAATCTACTAATTCACAATTCACATCAATCTTGATCCAAAATCTGTCTTACAACTAAAAAAGGTTCGACTACTTATACTATTTTAGCCTAGAAATCCAATGGTCAGCAAACCGTGGTTTGCACACTCTTCGTCTACCCTTGACCCATTTACAATGCATTAGGGGCTTTGACCCACCCCAAAGCCCCCGTGTTAGACTAAATATAATAAAAAATATACAAAATGGACTAGTTTAGTAGCTCCTGTAGGAGACCCTATTCCAACAGTCCCCCAACGCAATCTTGTGACTCGTCCCTAGTCATTGTGGTGGTGGGATCTCCTCCTGCACTTGTACGGCTACTTCGGCCATAGAGTCATTTGATTTGATACGGATTGAGATGGCTACCATTGATGTAGTCGGGAAGCATATCCTCGTGCAGGGTACCAATCCTAACCTCTCCGCCATTCGTGATCTCCTTAACTATGTAGGGACCGAGCCAATGCTGCTGGAACTTCCCAGGATGCTTTGCAAACTGGCTATCGTACAAGAGGACCAATTGGCCTTCTATGAAAGTATTTTGGTGAATGTTTCGGTCATGTCAGGCTTTATCATGGGCCTTCTGGACTTGCTAATGGAAATTCACAATAAATCGTTCTTCCTCCAAAGCCATAAGTTGCGCTAATCATTGTTCCATGACGTCCAGTTCTGCCATGTTTGTAAATGCTGCGATACGGAGACTAGGAACAATATGCTCCATGGGCATAATGGCTTCTTTAGCATAAACCATCCTGAATGGGGCCTTTCCTGTTAACTTCTTGCAAGTTTTTCGATAGGCCCAGAGGACCGACGGGATGCGCACGTCCCAATCGCTGCAATCAACATTGCATACCTTGGTCAGCGGATGCTCCAAGATTTTATTCAAATCTTCAACCGCACCGTTGGCCTGGGGGTGATATGGCGTGCTCTTTGCATGATGGATCCAGAATTCCTCAATCAAAGCTCGGATTATTTCATTAACAAAGTGCATACCTCTGTCACTCATGAGAATCTTCAGACATCCGAACCTGGTTAGGATTTGTTGAAAGATGAAATGTGCAGTGGTATCCACAGTATAATCCTTTACTACTTGCGCTTCTGCCCACTTGGTGACATATTTGGTGGCTGTAATAATGTAGCGCACACCCATGTTTTTTACTAGGGGGTTGATAGGCCCAACGAAGTTGATAGACCACTTATCAAATTCTTGTAGGGCCATTTGTGGTTGAAGGGGCATTTCATCTCTACGGGAAGGCCTCCCTAATTTTTTCCACGTATCGTAGGCTTTACAATAATCATGGGCGTCAGTATTTAGGGTTGGCCACCATAACCCAACCCTCAAGATATTCTACGTCGTTGCTTTCCCTGCGTAGTGACCTCCTGCTACTCCGTCATGAGCGTCGGTCAAGACAACATGTGTTTCGTGCTCCAAAACATATCTTCGTAATACTTCATCTACCCCCATCTTATATAAGTGTCCTACGATGATGGTAAAGTTTGTTGCCTGGGTGACTAGCTCTTTTTTCTGCTGTACAGAGTACTCTAGGGTTGTCATCCCCGTAGTCAAGAACTAAATTATATCAGCGAAGTGTGCATCTACTACCTTGATAGCAAATAGTTGTGCATTAGGAAATCCAGCTTCCAGGTCGGTTGGCTCCTTGCCACTCTCTATTCGGGACAAGTGGTCTGACCCAGCATTCAACTTACCTAGCTTGACTATGATTTCAAATTCATACTTCTGAAATAGCAGTAGCCACTGGCATATTTCCCCCCCCAACACAGGCTTATTGACCAGGTATTTTAAAGTTGAATGGTATGTGAACATTTTGAAGTGACCGCCTAGCAAGTAATGCCGATATTTATACAATGCGTAAACCATGGCTAATCCCTCCCGCTAGGTGGTGGAGTAGTTGTGTTCCGCACCAGAGAGCTTCCTACTTGCAAAGGAAACCATATGGTCAATATCTCCATCCCCTGGCTGCGTAAGGACAGCCCTGAGAGCAATGCCTCATGCATCGACATGAACATGAAATACCTTCTCCCAATCCAAAAAGATGAGAATAGGTGTCGAGACCATATTTTCCTTTAGTAGCTCGAAGCTCTTTTGGCATTCGTCATTCCAAAATAACGAAACATAATTTTTGAGAAATTTTTCCATAGGGGTAGTAATCAGTGCATAGCCTTCAATGAATTTCCTATAGTAGCTTGTGTGTCCAAGGATCAAGCGTAGTTGTTTCTCCGTGGTTGGTACTGGAAAATTTATGATAACGACTTTTTTCGCAGGATCTACCATTAGTCCTTGCCGAAAAACTATGTGGCTGAGCAAGATTCCGAAGGGTACGCAGAAGATACACTTCTTGATATTTAGGGAAATCTGATGTTTTTGGCAAGCATCCAACATCATGCATAGGTTTGAAACGTGTGTCTTGACCAGGCCGAAGACAGTCCAATCATCGAAATACACCTCAAGGAACTTGTGAATGAATTCTTTGAACACTACGACAACAACCCGGGAGAAGATCACAGGGGCATTTTTGAGTCCAAACGGCATGACAATATACTAAAAAGATCCCCACTCAGTGGCAAACGTGGTTTTGCTACGGTCCTCAGGTGTGATTCTTATATAATGGTATCCTAAGAACCCATCTATAAATGAGTATGCTTCCTGTCCTCCCACACTGTCTAAGATTACGTCTGAGAATGGCCTTGGGAATGGATCATGAACACTGGCATCATTTAACTTTCGTAGGTCTACACAAATCCGAATCTCTCCCTTAGTTTTTTTCTCCTGAACCACCATTGGACTAACCCATTCTGATTGCTCAATAGGTTCGATGATTCCTGCAGCAAGCATTTTATCGAGCTCCTCCTTGACCTTCTGCTTATATTTGGGGTTCAACGTATAAGGTCGTTGCTTTATAGACTGCGCATTGGGTTTGAGAGTGATATGCATGATGCCTAATTCCATCGTGATCCCCTTTAGCTAAAACAAAATTGTAGGGAACAAGTCTTGATATTCTGTAAGCAATTCAGCCACTTTTCCTACCGTATTCTCATCCGAGTAGTCCCTGATCTTAGCCAATTTAGGGTGCTCTTTCGTCCCAATTTTTAATTCGTGTAGTTTGAGAGAATTAGTGAAATCCACTTACTTTTATGGAGGTCCTTCAACGGCGCACTCCCCTTCCGACTCTGGGATAAAGATAGACTGCGGATCATCTTCACCTTCCTCACTTGCCAAGCTACGACAGTTGACAATATCATGCATCTGCGTTTCCCATGTCGACATTCTGAATAATGCAGAAGAGCTAGGCTTTCCAAACACAAACGTATCTATGTCCTACGAAGCTTTGTCAAGTGCCTCGGAACCTCCTATCAATCCAAATGTTCCTATAAATTCATTCTTCAAAGTTTCCCACTAGCGGGTGTGCTGATGTAGCTCTGCATCCAGGTACCAAGCAGTGGGGATTGGACCCAACAGATGAATGAATAAGTGAACCCACTCTCCTATAGTTCGGTCATCCCATGCCTCCATCCATGCAACCATGTGTTCACATGGATCCCCTGGGCCAAGGAACAACTTGACTCGTACCTCTGCTAGGGTCTCAAATTGCAAGAGCATCCTGCCCCAACAATCCTCCCATGCCAGGAATGCTTCCTTATGCATCTCCCACCAGTGTGCAGGGGTTGCAGGCATTGCTAGGTTAAGGGCCCATAACCTTCGTTCCCTAGGAACCTCGGCTTCAAATTCCCGTATAAAGTCCCTAACATTACCAGAACCATCGAAATAAGGTAGATCTCTTACCTCTGAGGAGATGTAGCAGAAGTTCTTCGTGATCCGAAGACATCTCAGTGCAGAGGAATCGTGTAACCAGTTTTTCCAATTCTCCATCTCCCCATCAGAGTCGGAGAAACATTCTCTTTCCTTTTCCCAGCAGAGTACCCCCTCCACCATGGGGTTGATCTAGTATTCATCTCGCACAGTCAACTTATAGATGTGATATACATCCTCTTCATCATGCACTAGTTTTGTGTATTTTTCACCCTCCGCTGGATCTAATGATACTATTACCCTTGTACCGTTATTCTCAAATACCATACTTCTCTTCTTCAATTTAATGATGCCTCCCATATCAATGGCCCAATCTAAGCCTAGGAGTGCAGGGTAGGGGTCTCTATCTTCGACAACTTGGATTACTTCGAAGTCAGCCCGGATCTTAACCTTGCGATATCCACCACAATATTCGCTAGTCTTCCCAATGGAATGATCTTCTGTTGATTGGCCATACGCGGTTGGATAGTGGACCATTCTAACTTAGGTTCCCCCATTCATTGCCAAGTTTTTTTAGGTAATACATTCGCATCTGACCTTGTTAGGCAGATAAATCGTTCTCGCATGGATAACAGCTAGCAAAAAGAGTATTTTTCTTCAGTAATTCTCTTCTCTATCGTAGCTACCAAGTACAAAGCAAGTACTAAGTGTATACAAAATGGATAGAGAAGTTTTACATATATCAGCATGTACCCTTGAGACTAAATGAAAGCTTCAATTTATAGGATAAGGAAAGTGGTTACAACTCCAAAATGGAAGGGATAGAGTCCCCTTCTCAAGAAATTAAGTTCCAAAGACCAAGGAATAGGCTCCTTTTATGAAGGGATGAATGTTCATAAATGGAGGGATTAGAGGCTTCGAATGGATAACGCCTTCTAGAAGCTTCTAGCTAGGAGAATATTTGACCAGCTGGGCTTCTAGAATTTAATTTCGCCTTCAATTTACCGTTTACAGGGGTCCACACTTTTAATGAAGAAAATGTGTGGTCAGCTCTGCAGGTAAAGCTAAGGAAAAGTGTGGTACAAGTGTTTTTATAAATTTTACAAGTTTTTCTCCAAATTTAGGACTTGGTTTAGGAGCTTTAGGGTTGTAGACTTCTAAGGGAGCATTATATAGGTGTTGATGAACCCATATAGACAGTAAAATGTCATGGTGACAAAATAATGTGTAACAGATTTCCCCCTAAAGCACGAAGTCTAAGATAATTCGAAGAGTGAAGTGCTTTATCATTCCAAGGATTGGCTTATGGATGCTGGTTGGAACCTATAAAATCATTCAATGCAAACATATATATATATATATATATATATATATATATATATATATATATATATAAATCATCGCTGAGGCAGGCATTCCCATACTCAGAACAACAACTAACTAAATCAAAACTTAACTAAAATGTTCTGATATAGAAATTATTTTAATATTACATCAATAGTAGACACAGTATGGACACAACCATCTATCATGAATAGTCTACTGTATAATGAATAATAAAACTCCTTACCACCTGGATGGTGGAAACTAGATCCAGGGTCTTGATTTATGCTACCCGAACTAGTACGATTCTATCCATGCGATTGATTGTATCAAAGTCGAACATGGTAGAAACCACTTGATTACCAGTCAATGTTGTGAACTATTAACAAGTGTGAGAGAAACCACCAATAATGAAATTGGTTCTCAAAGTATTCATTACAATCTATGAAATGTGAATAAATGATCTGAAGTCGAACATTTCACGGAATCGTTCGATCGAAGGTCAATGATGCAGCCTGTCATTGAAGGTGAGAAACCTACCATTAACGCATGCAGATTCCAAGGTACTGAAGGATTCTAGATCAACTTCCTAGATGATGAGCTATCGTCGATAGAAATTGATCCATTGTAGGAAAGCCCACAACACGAAACCATTAGATCAAGTTTTGTAGAAATTTTTTGCAAGGACTGACTTAGGGATGGTCAACGTGAATGGAGACACATACTTGCAAATGAATGGTTTATTTGAATTGTCCTATTGAACACATAATGACACTGCAGATGGTTTGGTGACAATTGACCTAAGCTAATACCTAGAAACTAGCTGAAGACTTTCAATATGGTTTGATTAACTGATAGGCAAAGGATTTTCCCAACCCAGGTAGAAGTGTGACAAAAAGTGTCATGTTCAAGAGTGGTATACTTCTTTTTAAACAAAGTGTGACAAATGGATTTGTTTTCTCTCTTTTTCCCCCACCATTTCTGGCAAGTACCTCTTTATTTTTGACAAGCTTGAGGAGGATAACATTTTCTTGTTATATAAGCTCATCCTTCAGATGAGTCCAACTTAGTTTAAAATCGAACCCTAAGAAGGAGTGGTTCGTTCCTGTTTGTAATTGACAGGTCCTTTACTCTTAAATTTTAACGAGTCTAGTATAGGAGAAACTTGGTGTTTTTTAATTTTAGGGAGTCAGAAGAAAAACTTAAGGAAACTCTGTGGGTGTATTTTTTCGTAAATTTAGTCTCTCAAGCCCGAAAAAGGATAAAATAATACAAGAGAGAACTCTATTGCCCATGATTAGTCAACGTATACCTTTTTCATAAATAGTCCATTTTAGTCCAGAAAAGGGGTAAAATTATACTAAAGGGACGACTGTTAATTTCCTTTAACGAGTTCGAATATTCAAGTACTCGGCAATATTTTCATGTTTATATAGTCTAAAAAGGGCTTAAAAGAGAACTCCGGGGTTTTTCTTTTTTATGTAAGTCTTAACAAGTTTGAAAAAGGGATAAAAATGTACTCATAGATTTCGCTTTTTCATAATTTTTAACGAGTTCGAAAAAGAGATAAAAATGTACTCATGGCCGACTTTCAATTTAATTTATGAGCAGGAAAATATGGAAAGAACTCAGCATTTTCATGTGTTTTACGAGAATGAAAAATAGTGAAAGAAGCTCTGGATTTTCATGAGTTTAACGAGTCTTGAAAATAATAACCGAAATGGACTCAAGATAGGTTTCATTTTTATACAAACTTGAAACGTAGGAAAAATTATGCTGGAGAGTGGTTTCATTTTTACACAAGCTTGAAACGTAGGAAAACTATGCTTGAAAGAGGTTTGTTTCATTTTTACACAAGCTTGAAACAAAGGAAAAATCATGCTTGAAAGTGGTTTCATTTTTACACAAGCTTGAAACGTAGGAAAATTGTGCTTGAGAATGGGTTTGTTTCATTTTTACACAAGATTGAAACAAAGGAAAAATCATGCTTGAGATAAGTTTGAATGCCCCTCAAGCGTAACTTGCTAGAGAACATGCCCCCCAAGCTTCATTGCATTCAACTAAGTAGACTACTAGTTACTAATAGTTGGATGGAAGGAAGGTTTATTTTAGATATCAGATCAAAGACTCAACTTAACACTTATGAAATCTAATCAAAGACTTGACTCAATTAGGGGAGGATTTGTTTCATTTTTTAAGGAGGTTGACACAGGAAAAGAACCATCCTCATGGTGACTTGTTTCATTTTTTAACGAGGTTGACACAGTAAAAGAACCATCCTCATGGAATCTATCAATCTACTCTCTACAATCTACCTACATAACTTACTGATTCATTTTTTAATGAGGTTGACACAGGAAAAGAGTTGTCCTCATGGTTTTGTTTCATTTTGTAACAAGGTTGACACAGTAAAAGAACTATCCTCATATCTAAGACATGTTTTATTTTTTAACGAGGTTGACACAGTAAAAAAAACTTTCCTCTTTAACCACTGACTCATTTTTTAACAAGATTGACACATTAAAAGGAACTTTCCTCATGACTCACTGATTCATTTTTTAACGAGGTTGACAAAGTAAAAGGAACTTTCCTCTTTAACCACTGATTCATTTTTTAACGAGGTTGACACAGTAACAGGAAATTTCCTCTTGACCCACTGATTCATTTTTTAACGAGGTTGACACAGTAAAAGGAACTATCCTCATTACCCACTGATTCATTTTTTAACGAGGTTGACACAATAAAAGGAACTTTCCTCTTGACCCACTGATTCATTTTTTAACGAGGTTGACACAGTAAAAGGAACTATCCTTATGACCCACTGATTCATTTTTTAACGAGGTTGACATAGTAAAAGGAACTATCCTCATGGTGACCCTATCATGGCTTCCAACTGGAAGAAAGACATGTCAAGGGACACTCCTCGATCATGGCTTCCAAAAGGTCTTCATCTGATGGAAGAACAATTCTCTGGAAGGAACACATGTCAAGGGACTCAAAAGGGATAGGAAAATCATGTTCAATTATTCCCATAGATTTTTCCATGTCAATTATCGGATCTAAGTCAAAGGAAGTCGAGAAAACAGTGAGAGGCTCGCTTGCATCAATAACTGAAAACGTGGGACTGGTTGCCACAAATCACCATATGGCGGGAGTAGATACCACTTCTGTAAAAGGAACATTTAGGGGTTTAGGATTAATTTTAGTCGAATCAAGACTAACGAATGAAAGCTGGTCAATAGTCACAATGTTTCCATTGTGAGGTAAATACATCATGCGAAAGGGTGTCGATACGACAGCTTTCATTGCATAGACATAGTCTCGCCCAAGGAGTAAATTAAAATCCAAGGGGCCTCGAACTACCATAAGATCCATACAGATAGTTTTACCTTCCAAGGTAATAGGAAACTTAGGAAGGATCCCTAAAGGTCCACTAATGGTTTTTTTAAAAGTGGACATATTCTGTGTAACATGCACAAGCTGAGGGGAACCCAAAGCTTGCCAAGCAGTTGATGATAAAATACTAACAGAAGCACCTTCATCTACATGTGTGCAGCGTACATTCTTACCACAAGCCTTCACAATTATTTGGAAAGGTATGGAGGAAGAAAGACGAGGTTCTGTTAGTCTATTCCAATCAAAGGAAAATACCTCTGTACTTGGAGGGGTTTCTGTAGAAACAAGTGAAATGCCCCCTGGCGTAGAAGAATTTGATGTAACAAGAATAACTTGAGTGGTATGAAGTTCACTCTCTACAAGGAGAATGGGATCGACCAAATGTGAAATTGAGTCGACCACTTGATCAACTAATGGATCATCAACCTGAGTGATATCAGTTTCACTCTCCAATGGAAGAGTGGGTTCGATTGTACTTGGAATTAGATCAATCACTCTGTCAGTTGATGGTAGGTTGGGAGAAAGTTGACGGTAACCGGTTGGAAGTTTTTTCTATGGAACAGTAAGGTTTTCCAACAATTTTGAGGCTTCATCCATGTGAGGGAAAATGTGAGTTTGATGACTTCCTTTGCATAACCTACAAGGAAACCTAATGTTACCCTTTTTCCTAGGAACCTGATTATCATTGGTTGATGGATCAATAGTAGGTTGATGAGATTTTTCTGACCATACTTCCAAGACCTTAGGAATACTAGGACAATTGATAAGGAAGTGGTCACCCTTACAAAGCTTGTAAGGGAATTTGGGCTTACGATGCATGTTGGAGGTTTTCTTGATATACTTTTTTCTGACCATGGTTGGTTGGTTGAATTATTTCTTATGCTTCTTCTTCTTCTTAGCCACCTGGTTACTAGCGTCAAGGCTTTTACCAAGTGAAGAGGTAGAAAGGGAGGAATAAATATTGGGCGAAGAAGGTAAAGGGTTAACATGAGTTTGGTGATTTTGAGATGGTGAACTATGTTGAAGTGAAGCATCCGATTGAGGTGGAACAATTGGAGTATTTGGGGCCAACGGGGAATGAAAAGTTTCATACACGCAAGGGCAGAGTAACCAAGCTCAATCCCCTTGAAGGCTGCTTGACATAATCCAAGGTTTACCGACAAGTGACCCCAGGCTCCTCGACAATGGTCAATCCGAGGTTTACCATTGTTAATACGTGTATATCTCCTATCGTTCCCAATGAGGAAGGATTGATTACCTCACTGGTTCGGATATGATCTCGTGCTTGAATCCTTTAGGAGGAGCTTCCCAGAGCATACATGCTACTATTGGAATTTTCCTACCACAAGTTCGACTACTTGTTTGTTTTAGTTACTTTGGAAAGTTAACTACAACCTATTCCAAAGCACTAATCCTGAGCTAGATTGGTGGAAAGAGCCCTAAAAATGTAAAAATTACTAGATGAATTTTAATTAAGCATTGTGTTATTTAGGTTGTTATTACTCAAAAGGGTAAATGGATACGAAACCAATGGTGTTATGACCCGAACCAAAACTGAATGCAATCGAATATGATAATGTAATCTTTTCAATTCGATGAATCCTAACTAAAGTAAGGAGAGAGTTTCCATTCACTTCCAACAATGCAAAAAATTGATCAATAAGAGAAAATATAACAAATTCTCTAATGCACTAATTTCATCAAGAAAAACTAATGCTAATCAATTCCATTTTTTATTTTTGTGTTTTTAAAACAAGCATAAAAACATGTAAATTCAAATAAAATAAAATTGATATAAATGTAATCTATGCAGATTTTTCATTCATATTCTGAAAATGAGAATTCTAATTATGCAAATGTGATATATGCAAGAGAATTCTCAAACACAAGATGATTCTAATGTAATCTAAAGAACCAATCAAGCGTAAGTAAAGAAAATTGGGTGAGATTTCAAAAGATAAAAAAATAAAAACACTCAAAGGCGATTTACATAGAGAAACTGTGTTACCGCACTGTTTTCAAAGAAAAAGTGCGAAGACTAGAAAACATAAAGAAAATTAAAAAATTCTAAAGTACGTTTCAGGGATTCTACTAAAATAATTTTCCCAACCAAGTGTAGACTAATCAAAATCAGAAAAATACTTTCATAATTCAAACTTCAAGGACAAAAAGAAAACTAAGTTTCTTGAAAGATCCCCAGCGGAGTCGCCATTTTGTTAGGCAAATAAATCGTTCTCGCATGGATAACAGCTAGCAAAAGAGTATGTTTTTTCAGAAATTCTCTTCTCTATCATAGCTACCAAGTACAAAGAAAGTACTAAGTGTATACAAAATGGATAGAGAAGTTTTACATATATCAGCATGTACCCTTGAGACTGAACCAAAGCTTCAATTTATAGGAGAAGGAAAGTGGTTATAGCTCCAAAATGGAAGGGATAGAGTCCCCTTCTCAAGGGATTAAGTTCCAAAGACCAAGGAGTAGGCTCCTTTTATGAAGGGATGGATGTTCATAAATGGAGGGAGTAGAGGCTTCGAATGGATAACGCCTTCTAGAAGCTTCCAGCTGGGAGAATATTCGACTAGCTGGGCTTCTAGAATTTACTTTCGCCTTCAATTTACCATTTACAGGGGTCCACACTTTTAATGAAGAAAACGTGCGGTCGGCTTCGCATTTTTTGGAGCAAAAGGATACGGTGCCACAGGTAAAGCTAAGAAAAAGTGCAGTACAAGTGTTTTTATAACTTTTACAAGCTTTTCTCCTAATTCAGGACTTGGTTTAGGAACTTTAGGGTTGTAGACTTCTAAGGCAACATTATATAGGTGTTGATGAACCCATATAGAGAGTAAAATTTCATGGTGACAAAATAATGTGTAACAGACCCTAGGTCCAAAATAACCTGATCCATCTTGTAATCACTGATCTGCGCAGTCAATCGCATCTCCTTGCCAGTGCGTTTCTTGTACCTATAGAGTTTATGTACGTCCTTGACTTTCGGAGGGAGGATAGGTCATGTTGTGTAGCTATATATCAATGCCTAAATATTCTCCACAGCCCTCGAGTTGTACAACAACTTCATACATGCTTGTAAAAAGGGTTTGACCTCCTTATCTGCCTTAAAGTCATTAGGTAGCTGTGAAGTAGATGCCTCTGCCTCGGCAAAGTCCTTGCGAGCTGCGATAAATGTTTCTTTCTCCTTCTTCAGATCGAACCCTTCCTATTTACTAACTGTTGGTCGGATCAGAGACTCGATTGTAGTTTTCTCCCCAGGCCCCTTGGTGGCCATCCCACTGTGTGTTACGACATTTACGCTTGGATCTTTGTCTCGTAGTTTGGCCTTAACCCTCTGCACATTTTTTGTAGGTGTCGGTTGCTTTTCCTGCATCTTGCTATCAAGACCAGACAGTCTTTAGTCGCATGGTCCAGTTGCCTAAAATACTGGCAGTTTTGTCTTGTGGGGTTTGGAAAGTCCTTAGCAAAGTGCCCTACCTCTCCATAGTTATAATAGATTAGTTTCCCTCATCCCCGACCTGCGCGTCCACCTCTTCCACCTCCCCTGCCCCTTACTGGGGAGCCCCCTGTGCTTGAGAGAAATCTGGGTGAGGATCAATTCGACTGCACCCTATAGAGATTCCCTCGATCGATCATCAAATCATACGTTCGGCAGTTCTGTTCATCATGTCCTACCGACCTGCAGAACCTGCACCATTGTTGTTTTACTTCTAGGACGTACGCAACAAGGTAGGGACAATGGTTCGCATCATGCAGCCCTGCAACATGGAAATCATCGCACCATAATGCTGGCCCATTTGGTCCTGCCACTTCCCTAGGGCATAGTGGACTGGGTCCCCTAGCCTATATGTAGTCTGTTAACAGCAGGTAATTATACTTGGTGTGACCATTCATTCTGCAACGCATGCACCGTCTTTCTGGGCTAGCCTTTGCGCCTCGCTCCTTCCACAGGTTCTGGATCTCCATGTGCATTGCCTCTAGTTGTCCTTGGATCTGATGGATGTCTAGCTGGACATCGTCTCTGGGTGAAACTTCTAACTTCATAACGACCTCGAGGGATTTTTCCGATGATTCAAAAATTTGGTGACCCATAGGTACGCTCAAGAGAGGTAGAAACATAGCAATGAACCACTCCATGTGTTGTCTGTCGTTGTATTGAAATCATCCTTCCCTGATCACCTTCTTCAACCATTGATTAACCTCCTATACATATTCAGAAGGCCCTTGCTTGAAATCCTTTAGATCGACCACTAATTGAGAATAGGAATTAGGCTTCTTGAACTATTTTTTTAAGGCGTCCTTGACCTCTTTGATGGTTGAGTTTTCTTTTTTTTCCGACGTATCCCATGTACCAATCCAAAGCTCTTCCTTCAAAAGTAAAGGACAACTATGCCCTTTTCACCGCTTCACTAGCTACGTTCTGCACAGTCCATACCGATTCTATGAAAAAACATAACTACTCCATGTCCTCATCTCCCACACCCTTAAAGGTAGGCAATTTCATGTGCGCAGCCATGTCTTCTTCTGGTGGTGGAGGTGTAGGGGAATTCTTACCCCTACGCTGGTTTGAAATTGGTGTGGCTGGAGGACTCTGCGTAGCGGCTTCTCTTATCGGGCTATAGACAAATCTACCTCCTTCTAGGTTGGTCCGATAGTATTTGTCGCTTCGCGTCGTACTTCCATCTGGATCAGTGGTCATTCACTCGGTGTGGCTACACATAATACTTTTTTCGCACAATAATATCTTAATCAGCAATGGTAAAGTCTTCAAAAACTTACCACTAAATCCCTTGAAGAACCTTCACTCTACTTCAAAGTAGGAGACGAATTGATCGATGGAAAATTCTGTCACGAATCCTCCTAACACATTGTCCACTCAGTGATCTATGGTGCAAGTGATGGTGTTATCAACCTTCTCTACCTATTAGATCAATTCTGGGGTCCATTGTGCGACCCGCTCATCCTTCCAACACTTCTGAAATTCAACCAACCTTTCGAGCCACTCCTGGAGCTTGATCGCAATAGTTACGAAGAAGATCTCATAGATCTCCATGAAGATATACCTACTTTTCCACTCTTCGGTGGTCAACCTCTCACTGTAGTTTTCTTTCACTACAAATTCTTGAACTTGCCATTCGAACCATTCATCAATTTCTTTTCTTTTAGGTTTCCAGTACGGCCTTGGAATTACCCGATCCCTCTCTCAAAATGCTCCCGGTCCTGGCAACGGAACCATTTGTTGGCTCGAGGGGTCCTAACCCAGGTTTAGAGGTTAAGGTTTGCCAACAAACCCCTATACTACTAGCCCTTTAGGCAGTGACCTGCTTGCGCAAGCCAAAGTCTCATTCGAAGAAATATGGGTGGGTGCTGGAACCAGGTTTTTGCACCCTGAGAGGGAGAGTAGGTAAGTCGAACCATGTAGCAACTACCAGATCTACATAGTCAGAGGTCATTCACAGGACTCTCAATGATTAACCAGAGTACAGTTTTACCATATTTATATAACAGGCTCACATCCATGTGCGCACAACCAATTATAAGCATAAAACCATATATTCATGACAGACTTAATCATATTGCAGATACAGTTATCATAACACAGATAATTCACAGCTCATAAACACATATCATTTTCAGCTCGTAACAGAATCACATATAACTCGAGTCCACAATAATCATGAATAGATAGATCAACAACATTCTATATCCACAATACTTCACATATATTACTCATCAACAAGTCTCTTACATACCCCAAAACCCACCTGCGCACACAGTAGTAGGGTCCGCACACAGCAGGACTGAGGATCTCCGCGCACACAGGCAGCAGGAGTCCTTTCCCCAAAAACCCAAACAGATCTACTAATTCGCAATTCGCATCAATCTTGATCCAAAATCTGTCTTACAACTCAAAAAGGTTCAACTACTTATACTATTTTAACCTACACATCTAATGGTTCGCAAACCGTGGTTTGCAAACACTTGGTCCACCCTTGACCCATTTACAATGCATTAGGGGCTTTGACCCACCCCAAAACCCCTGTGTTAGACTAAATATATTAAAAAATATACAAAATGGACCAATTTCGCAACTCTTGTAGGAGACCATGTTCCAACAACCATCAACTAGCACAACCACATTAGTAAATGTAATTAATATACGCGAGAAATTAGTCAGTTACGACTACCTCTCATGGAAATTGTCATAAATGAATGACTTACTTAACAAAGTTGAATCCAAAAAATGATACATAATATAATGCACTACGAACATCACTCAATACTTATATCTCAAACACATTTACTAATGTGGTTGTGATAGTGTATATTGCCATATAATATTATTTAAAAAAACAAAATTCACACCGTGGGAGAATCTATCATAACTATGTTGTCAAACCAACATTGGGGAAAACCATCAATAATTGCTATCCACAAATGCAAGTTAAATCATCACTATCATTCAAGGAAAACCACACAACCTATAATTACCCATTGGCGGTCTTCAAGGGGGGCATGCTTTCACTCCTGTTGAATACCTCTACGTCT
This sequence comes from Pinus albicaulis, assembly GCA_034641835.2. NCBI lineage: Eukaryota > Viridiplantae > Streptophyta > Pinopsida > Pinales > Pinaceae > Pinus > Pinus albicaulis. The sequence goes on from CM076569.1 coordinate 786,402,138, forward strand.
TGGGTCATTAACTTGCTTTCTTATGTCCGAGAAAGACAAGTTCTTAGCCACGCAAAAAGTATTCTTGCATCAATGGTTATTTTATAGGGTGTTATAATACACATCTTTCTAAACCTATCAAATACCATGAACAGCCATGGTTATTTCCCTTCATATTTGTTGGTAAATCTCCTATAAATTCCATGGAATATTTTTCCCAAGGATGAGTGGGTGCATGTAAGGGATGGCATAGACCCTATTTCCTATTATTATACTTTCTAGTACAAAAAATTATTTATCCTCCTATTAACCTAGCTACATCTTCTTGCATCCTATTCCAATATACATACCTCTACAAGTTGAAAAATGTCTTCCCTACACCAAAATGCCTTGTGAACTTGCAGGTGTGAACCTCTTTAAATAGTTGTAGTTGCTCATTTTTAGTAAAACATAACTTGTCTAACTTTTAGAGTAAATTATTATAGAGATGGTAGTAAACTATGTTGTTACCATCGTGCACATGACTATGGATCATCATCTATTTAAAAGTCTCCTTTTAGTCCTCATCCTATGTGTATGGCTCTCTATATGCATTATGGGTGAAAGGATCCACATGCATAAGAGTTTTTAAAGGCATAATATTTGATGTGGGTGGTCTTGAATACATGGTTGCCAACTTGTTTTTGTTTCTTTTCTTATACTTGATCACTGAATGAATTAATGTATAAACCCCATCCATTTGTAATGTTTGGTCATCAATGTGGATTAATTTCTCCTTTCCCATCAGAGAGTGTTTCTACTTTATAGATTGCACTATTGCATCATTAGAGAAATTTTAGGTAAAAAATGGTCCTCAAAGTGAAAATGTACAACCAAAATAAACTTTATAAGAACCAATAGGATTCAAGATAATGATGTCAACTATGGGGGATGATTCACCATTTTTGGAGTAAAAATGCTAAAATATAAAAAAACAAAAATATTTAACAAAAAAAAAATTCAACTTGTATTTTCAACTTATTGATCTATAGTTTTACTCAAGTTTAGAGCGGGAACACTTTTTGTATGAAAAATTTAATTTTTTATCCAAGAAGTACCCATGTTGCATACTTTCGATGGACCCTGCTACACGAAAAAATCAGAAATACATGAAAATAATTATTGTTTTCACGCATTCCTCATTTTTTGTTTCGCAAGGTCCATCAAAAGTATAAAAAATGGGTACTCCTTGGATGAGGAATTAAATTCTGCATCCAATGAGTGCTCCCACTCGAAATTTGAGTAAAATCGTAGCGACATAAGTTGAAAATACAAGTTAAAAAAGGTAGTTTTTTCTTTTTCCTCTTAAATTTGATGATGTAATGTAATATTATTTTATAATATTCCTTAGGAGGCCCATTTTATACCTCAAATTTTCTCTAATGAGAGCTCCTTGTTACAGGTAGGGTAGTTGAGAATTGACCCATGACATACTTCAGAATGGTAGCATATGGGCTTTCCTACCTAAATCAAGACCACTCCCATAGCATAACCACTTGCATCTATCTCCACTTTGAAGGGCTATTGCAAGCTTTATAATTCTAGAATCAATGTTTTATATTCGATATTCTTCATTAACTCCTCAAATTCCCTCTGCTGACCATTTCCCCACTGGAAACTCTTTTCGCTCATTATTATGGTGTGGATTGGTGTTGCTACTATTAAAAAAAAGATTTTGAATTTCCTTAGGTACTATGCTACCCCAATGAAACTCCTAACGTCATAAAAATGAGTAGGAACTAACCATTTCATGATGCCCTCCATGTTAGTAGGGCCTATCTTCAACTCTCCCCCACCAATAACATATCCCATATACAACAAATATTGTTGTGGAAACTCACACTTCATGAGGATTTCTAGTAGATGGTGCTTTTTTAATGTCTCTAGTACCTACATCAAATGTGAGATGTTCTCTTCCAAGATAGCACTTTATACTAGTATATTATCTAATCATAATGTCAAATAAATTTATAAAAGGTAAAAATATATCAGTAATTAACATCATAAATGTAGTTGGTGCATTGCATAGGCAAAATGACATGACAGACTACTCATACAAACCTTTTGTGGTTTTGACGGAAATTTTCTTGGTATCTTCTTCTCTTACTCAAACTTGGTGATATATAGACTTTATGTCCATATTGGTGAAATACTTGTCTTACTGCAACTGATCCAACATATTATCTATCCTTGGTTGGGGGTACATATTCTTAAGCATAATTTTGTTTGACTTCTTGTAATTAATACACATCTCCCAAGTCCCATCTTTCTTTAGCACAATGACAATGGGTGACTCACATGACGAGGTACTTGGTTGAATGATACCCTATTTTAGTAATTTATATAACTACTTCGTCATGTCATTTACCCCTATAATGTACTACCTATATATCCCAATATCTGGCAACAAAGAATCTAGAAACAACTCGATCTCATGCTCCACTTCCCTCTTGGGAAGTATCCCATTAGGCCATTAGAACACACCCCTGTATGCTTGTAAAAAATTTTCTAATTATTGTTTATGTTCCTTAGTAAACCCGTCTAGGGTTGATTAGCTCTCATGGACTCTTCTATAGATTTATTTTTTCATAAAAAAAATTAAACATATTGCTTGCTAGAACTAATCAATTTTTTTGCTTGGTTATAACTTATTATTGATATATTCAACTTTAGCTTATGTGAATTGATGATGAAGGATTCCATGCCCTTGATGAGGTAGTATTGTTTTTCTCTCCACATAAATATCACATCCCACATGTACAAATAGGGACTCCCAAACTCCACACCACGTACATATAATGGAATTACATCCAATTCTACTTCAACATTGATATCAAATTTGATTTTTTTTGTATTCAGTTACCCTTATCTCTGCCTCATTATTGAAGCATCCTAATGGATATCAACTAGGATGGTCATGATTCTCTACACCTAGTTTCTTGACCAAATACACTTTGAAATTCACTTGTGATATTGAGTTGAATAGAGCATCTATTTTCATGTTCTTGAACTATATCTTTATATGAAGAGTTTGGTAATTTTATTCTCTTCCCTCCATTGAAGGTTACTCAGCTTCACCCCCTTCTACACTAATGTATAAACAATATTCTCATCCATTTTAATGTTTCTTTCCACGTAGTTGCTCGATTCAATTACCATGATATTTTCCTTCTTAGCATCTTTCTTTTTGTACTTAAGTCTAAACTCTATATGCGACTTCCAAAACTTCTCCTCTATATGAAAATTAATGTTACAATGGTTGTAGTGCTTGTTGTTGAATTTTATTATAATATAAACTAATTTTCTAATCTAATAATTACTTCCAATGATTTAATATTAAGTTATCTTATGCAAATTATATCTTTAGGCAATTATGCCTAGAAAATGTTAACTGTAATGCAATAGTAACCATAGGATTATAAAGAGATAACCAAACAGTAGAGGGACACAAATTTTCTGTGGGAAAACCCAATCTTGGGAAACACACATGCAACGTTTCTTATAAGGATAATTCAAGCTTCAAAAAGGTTAACAATATATATTTTTTAGAAATATGTGTCAATTTCCAAACCTTGTCAAAATTTTGATAAACATACTTCAAAATAACATAATTCAACTATGGTCAATGGCGCTGAAATTTGGCCTGTAGCTAATTTTTCAAAGTCTCCTAGGTTAATTGCGGTCAAAGTGCCTGGAATTATGGTTAAAGTCTAATATTTTGTAGTCAAAAGAGTCCCTCTTTTCATATTCAAACTTGTAAAATATTCAATCAAACAACAGATAGAAAACTTGTTCAAGCAATGGCTTAATACATTCGGTCAATGTTAGTTAATGAAAACTTCAGTTTTGGTTAAAATTCACTCTTATTCTCCTTGTTGACTTTGCATATGTGGATTATAAATAGAGAGATGGTGTGTGATTCAAATTTTCCCAAATGAAGAAGTTGAGTTGATATTTATGGTGGTCACACTATACGGGTTTTTACCAAGGATCACACCCAATAACATGGTAGGGCCGACTTGTCTTTTGCGACCTACGTGAAGGCCAGAAATAATAATTTTTACTTTTCATATTTAGTATTTTTCTTAGGCCAACTTAGGAGGTCATTTTGGCATGTGGGGATACATCTTGATGATAAACAAAAATAAACACTCCATCTTAACAAGGGAGGTATTTTCCACAACAAATTTCCCTTAGCTATAAATTATACTTCCTTAAGAAAATTTAATGAGCTATTCATATTAATGCATGTATACATAATAATATTATCCTGAATTCTCTCAGATGCGGGTGTTAATGCAATATCTAGTTAGCCGCCACCTAGCTAAGCCATCACCAGGCAGTCATCCTCATCTGGAGGAGGCAAATGGCCCAGGCGTGGTTAATAAAACTTGGGACATGAGTGATATTTACTCCGCCAACCTTGATCTTCCTATCGTGTCCTCTTGACACCCAGTGAGAATTTATTTCATCCTCTGCGCATTCAATCATCCTTATGCGCCTTTAGTCCTCTTGCAGCCTTATATGGACAGAGGAAATGTCTCTCAGACATTCTCCTTCAGCCTCTCTGTCATTCTCAGCCTTAGATCTATCTCCTCATGTGATTTCTCTGCTCCTGCCACAGTCCTGCATCACCCCATAGTTTATTGTTGCGCCGTTATAGTCCCTCCTTCTCCTTCTACTTCACATCCCTGCAGTTCGGCCTCAAACATGTTGTGTCACCACCACATGCAGTGTCATAGAGGGGGTGGTTGTGGCCTTCCATCTCGTCCCCCCATCCCCGCCTTAGCTGGTATAATTATGGATTTGTCTCTTAACTGGGTTGTGCCTGAAGCCCTAGACCCACCCAACCTTTCCTCTCATTTGTCCATGCGTCTCCTTGAAGCCTCATTTGAGCCCTCTATTTCTCGCTCCAATAATCACAAGCGCAAATCCACCATGTCCCCCGCCTCCCCAAAACTCCCGCACAAAATGGTGACTTTTCTGGTTAAGCCAGCCAAGCCAGACCTGAATAGTGACAACGGCTGCAGCTTAGACGAAGAAGGCAAGGACACTGAGACAAGTGCCCGCTCGTCCTCCTCTCCATAGTTGGACGCCCAGATTTCCAAGCTCATGGATGACATCTCTAAGTACAGGTGCTGCATTGTGGAAGAGCTACCTCGACCACTGTTGCAAGAGGAAAATAATTTGCCAAATTAATCTCTTGGTTCCCACTTGTCTCTTTTCTATGTTCTGGTTTTTTTCTCGTGACTTGTTTTACGCATTGCTTCATAATGTTTAAAGTTGGTTTGCCTTAAAGGGCAGCGTTTTCTCTGATTTTTGGACAGGCTTATTGGGTTGGTTTCCCCTTCGGGGGCAGTCCCTCTTTTGAATTTTTGAACCTGCTATTTCCCTCTGGAATTGGCTAATGCAATAGTTCTAGAGGATGACGAATGTATTTCTATGAATGTTATATTATAATAGAAGTAGCCATATATATATATATATATATATATATATATATATATATATATATATATATATATATATATATATATATATATATATATATATATATGTATGTATGTATATGTATATATGTATGTATGTATGTATGTATATATGTATGTATGTATATATATGTATATACATACATACATATATATATATATATATATATATATATATATATATATATTATCTTGATTTGATAAAATTATCTTTTCAAATATCCAGGGTGGGCCAAAATCCTTTATGGCTCCTCGAGTAAATATATCAAACTCTTTTGGTCATTACCTTAGCCTAGGCATCAAATATTTCTAACTTGTCAAGAGAATTTTCCTTTGGACTATTCAGCTTTTTGGTCAAAATCCTCTGTGACCTACCCAAGTCCTTCTAGTATTTAAAGGTGAATTTTATCTATTTCCTTTGATTGACATAGACAAGTCCTTCTGTCAGCCAAGTCCTTTTGGATTTTAAGTTTAATATTTGTCTAAACTTATAATTTCCCTCGAACATTCACTTTTGGTTTACCTAGCTAAGTTCGTTTGGCTTCAAAATTGAATGCGTAGATTTCTTCTTGGTCAAAGTCCTTTATGACCTAGTCAAATCCTTCTAGCTTCTAAATCATGTAAACACTTCATCATATCCTTCAATGAGGGAGACATCCAACATCATACTAAGCTCATATTTGTCAACAATATACATATTTTGGAATACGTATTGGAGCTCTATAGCTAATATTTTCCTCATGTCTTTCATGAAGTGATATGATCATTGTTTTATGAATTGTGATGTCCCTACAAAGATTCACTTCACCTCCTAATACATTTCCAATGTACAAAATACACACCAATGTACCAATTATTAGCTTGAGGTTTCCATTTGTCGAGAAAATATATGGTCCATAGATATATTCATGGGATTGTAATCCATGTACTTCCAAAAATAGGGTGAAAATCCCAACATCATAATTTATGAAGCTAACTCTTTCTTGAGCTAATGTAGGTCTTCCTTGTGGCGATCTTGCTCCTTTTTTCACGATAAAAATACTTATACAATTCCCTTTCATAAGCAAGTCCTTCTATTATTATCGGTAACTCTGTCACGTAGGCAAGTCCTATGTACTATTGATACTCCATATTACTTGAGATATCCTTCTAGTCAAAATTTCTTGTATTTTTTATGCTTTTGGAAGTTTTCACAATGTTCCTTGAAACCTCATTATTAAAGATACAATTATAATTGAATTAAAAATACATGGGGCTATTGAAAAAATAAAATAAAATTAATCAAAGAAGAACATAAATTACTTTTTTTTTTATTTAGAGTTGTGGACTCCTTCTTGATCCTACTTCCTTACTGAAATCCACCTACAATATTAATCAAGGTTATGCAGCTTCCTTATTAATAATTACAAATCCAATTCTGGGGTATCCTACAAGTCCTAGAATTTGAAATAGGTTGTCCTTCGCATGCAATGTCATTAATGATCTCAACCTATGTCATGGTCCTCGATGATTATCAATCTATTTCTGAGTGGAGAAACAATATAGCTATTGTTACGTCCCTTTTTTATCTGGAACTTGGGGGGAGGCCCCCAAGACCCAAAAATTTGAAATTCCAAAAGAAGATGAGAACACATAGTAAACAGAACCAAAAAGAAATTTTTTATTAAAATAGAGAATAACTATAAAAGCTACATTGTGGTGAACAACATGTCCTTTTACAAACTTTGTGAATTGTTACTTATAGCCTTTTTTAGTTACAATACCATAGGTAAAATCCATGTGTGGGTAAATATCATGGGTGAATGAATACCATCGGTGGATGTAACTTACAATACTATGGGTAGATTCCATGGGTGGATAAATACCATGGGAGGATGAATACCATGGGTGGATGAATACCATGGGTAGATGAAACTTTCCATTTAGATCATTCATCCCTCCTTAAGAAGAAATGGTCCCCATTATGTGAAGTTCCCTCTTGAAAATTATTTGTTGAATATGAATATCCACTGAAGAGAATTTTTTTGTGGTTAACCTATAACCATGATGAACGAAGATATGATGATAGAGATACCCTGTAATGCTTGTGACCAACTATGATACTAACAGTGTGTGGCCTAGAAAATGGACTTTGATGAAGCGTAGCTTTATGGATTACCCATATGGCATGAGAAATAGAGAACTGAGGATAGAGAAACCATGTAATTCCTATGACCAACAATGATAGTAGCAGTGTGGGGCCTAGAAAATGGACTTCGATGAAAAGGGTGTTGTGCGGTTGACCCATAACCTAGGGTTTGTGGGTGACCATAACCATGATGTTGACTTTTGATGTGTTATTAGGTGCCTACATAGCCTGGGGTGGGAGGGCATGTGTCCAAAGAACCTAGGTTGAATGTTTTTTATCTGAATTTATGTAGGAACGCAACAGAATACACATATAACCATAAATACAAACATGCAGCGGAAATAATACTTCATTTCATTAATATCAAATAACCCAAATTTGTTTACAGAAAAAATGGAAATAAACTAGATAGGGCGTTGCTATATTATCACTGATAAGATATGTGGCGGATATATGCCTTTGAACTCTATGTTACAATGAGGCTCAAAGGCCTATATATTATTGAGAAACAATGGAAAGCCCTAAACATCCAAAAACCTAACCCTAGGAGTTGAAATGCCAGAATATGGCCCTCGTCGGGGTAAATTATTACATTAATTTCCTGAGGTCATAACTTTGGCATACTATCTCTGTTTGACGCACATGATACATCGTTAGAAAGATCTATCCGAGGAATAAAACTGCTAAGAGCGAATATCAAGTCTGGAACAGACTCATATTATTCAATGAATATGATTCCATTCTAGACTTAATATTCGTTGTTAGCAATTGTAGTGCTCGGATAGATCTTTATAACGATGTATCATATGCGTAAAACGGACATAGTATGCCAAAGTTACGACCCAGGGAAATCGATGTACCAATTTACCCCGACGTGACTCATATTCTGGCATTTCATCTCATAGGGTTAGGTTTTTAGATGTTTATGGTTTTTCATTGTTTCTCAATAATATACATCCCTTTGAGCCTCATTGTAACATAGAGTTCAAAGGCCTGTAGCCACCACATCTCTTCTCATAGATAAGCTACCAATGCCCTAGCTAGTTTATTTTCATTCTTTCTGTAAACATATTTCAGTTATTTGTATTAATGAAATGAAGTGTTATTTCTATTGCACCTTTGTATTTATGGCTATATGTGTATTATGTTACATTCTTTCATAAATTCAGATCAGTGACATTAGAGCGGTTTTCTCTTTCTCAATCCTTCTTTGCATCTCCCCAACAAGGTTGGGGTATAAGGAGTTAGGGCTTGATCTGGTCGAACCTTTGCAAGATCAGCCTCACAAACCCCGAGAGCTTCCAATGGGGGATGAAACGAAAGATGAGGGAGTAGGAGATCCTATGCTCCAGGAGGCCCTTGAAAAATAAAGGAATACGATGATGGATAACTGCGCCCATATCCTTCAACGACTGCCCACTGGCGGCGTATCTACATCTAGCAGGCACTCTAGATGTGTAACCCCTTTTAAGGTACAAGTAAACTTTGAAATTCCCATATTTGATATAAAAATAGATGAAGATGTCGTATATAGATGGTTGAATCTATTAGAAGGATATTTCTCGATTCATGACTTTTCCAACTGGTAGAAGATTATTTTTTCACTACTCAAAGTTTCCCCCCATGCGAAGGACTGGTGGGAAACCTACTATGAGAAAAAGGACGAGGGGGAACTCTCTCTGTTCTCAGTTATACCCACTTGGAATTATTTCTGAGATGCCATCAAGGAAAAATATTATCTCGTGGGGAGATATGGAACAAGTACATACAATGGACTATGCTGCAGCAGTAAAGGGATCAAGATGTGCATGAGCTAACAAGTCTGTTCCATGCCCTACGCACAGAGTTTGATATCAGAGATTTGGAGAAACATTTGGTGCTAAAGTACCGTAGTTATCTTCATAGACACATTAAGGAGGAAATGGATTTCCTTGAAATCTCCTCACTTGGTACGACATACAGATATGCTACCAAGATTGACCAGAAATTCAAACAGAAGAAGCGATACTTTGGATCTGTGAATCAAAACCAAGCAAAAGGTGCCCCCAAAATGCAGAAAAAATGAAAAATCCAAGGCATGGAGGCCCAAGATAACCTACCAAAGACTCAAGAAAAGAAAAACACCACGAATCCAAAGAAGGACATAGGAAAGTGGTGTGAGTTCCATAAGAGCTCCACTCACAACACAAGTGAGTGTAGAGCCAAGTAGTCACTAATGGCTGAGATGAAGGATTTTGAATCAAATGCATGCTCTGACACTGAATAAGAACCTGAGAAGGGGAATGACAGAGGGAAGCATATTATATATGGGGATCCCAATGCCACCATTTCCACCACAAAGATCCAAAAGGAAGAACCGGAATATATAGAGGAGGAGGAGCATCTCTTCCACTCCCATATGTGGTCCCTGCTATAGTTAATTGTGGACAATGGGAGCCAAAAGAAACTTATTTCAGTAGAGATTGTGAAGCAGTTGGGCTTCCTAACCACAACACACCAACATTCGTACACCATCAGGTGGCTTCACTAAGGGCAGGATCTCTGCGTCAGCCAGTAGTGTTGCCTTCCCTGCAGCATCAAGCCCTTCACCGATGAGGTATTATTTGACCTTTCTCCTCTTGATGTTTGTGATGTGTTATTAGGCCAACCATACTTGTGGAAGTGAAATTTTGTGTATATGTCTTGGCCTCGCTCTATTATTATTACTTTGGGAAATAATTTGTATAGGATACCAGAGGTACCACCGCCTATCGCTATCTCCTTGGTTACTGTGAAACAATGCAGTAAGCTCATTTCTAAAACCAGGAAATTTGTTTTCCTAATGATCCGCCTCAGGGAAATAAGAATATTGTGGCCACAACCTCCAGACAAGGCTCCTCCGCACGACAACAACAAATGGACAAGGTCGTGGAGGAGTACCGGGACATCTTCACCTCACCTGCAGGGGTGTCTCTGCACTGTCAGGTGAAGGACCCCATCAATTTGACCCCAGGTGTGTCGCTTCCCAATGGAATGATCTATCGGTTCTCTTTTCTGGAGAACGATGAAATCAAGAGGCACATTTAGGAGTTGTTGCAGAAAGGTCACATCTAGCCAATTTCATCACTCTGTGGGAGCCCGATCATGTTGGTGCAGAAGAAGGATGGGACTTGGAGAGTTTTTATTGACTATCAGGCAGTGAAAAAGATCACTATTTAGAATAGGTACCTGATCCCACAGATTGATGACCTTCTGGAACAACTCAATGGGAAAAACATTTTAGCAAGATCGACTTGAACTACGAGTATCACCAGGTACCAATCGAACCATCTGATGTGTGGAAGAATACCTTCAAAGCCAAGGAGGGACTTTTTGAATGACTGTTCATGCCTTTTGGGTTGAATAATTCTCCCACAACCTTCATGAAGTTGATGGAAGACATATTGCAGCCATTCACCAACTCATTTGTAGTAGTGTACTTGGATGATATCCCAATCTTGAGCCAGACTTGTGAAGATAACATGCCCCACATCCGACAGGTCCTCCAAACACTGTGGAAACACAAGTTGTGTACCAATTTGGAGAAGTGCACTTTTGGCATGACCCAGGTTCAGTATCTGGAATACATTATTGATGAGTGGGGGGTGCATGTGGATCCAACCAAGATCCAAGTAATTCGGGATTGTCCAGCCCCAACCACTCTAACAGAGCTTCACAGCTTTCTCGTTCTTTCTAATTTCTACTGCAGGTTCGTGTTGGGATTATCTCATATCACATGGCCCTTGAGTCAAGTCACCAAGGGAGGAGAGAAAGAAAAATTATTTTGGTCATAATCTCAACAGAAGGCATTCATAGAATTGAAAAATCTTTTTTGTTGTGGCCAAGTGCTCACATTATCGGCCTTGCAGCAACTATTTGAGATCGAGATAGATGCCTCTGACTATGCTATTATGGAATTTCTTACTCAAACGGGGCATCCAGTGGCATATCACAGTGAGACACTGTCTGACAGTGTCCGAAAGTCTCCCACTTATGACAAAGAGATGTATTACATTGTGTAGGCTTGCCGAAAATGGAAGCATTACATTTTGGGGAAGGAAATGATCATCCACATAGACCACCGTCCCCTGCAGTTCATACAGATACAAGGGAAGTTGCATAATGATCACCATTAGAAGTGGTCCACATATCTATAATATTTTCATTTGAACATCAAGTCCAATAAGGGCAGCACCAATAATGTTGTAGACTACCTCAGTGGACCACTGATCGTGGCGATAGCCACCGTGCTCAACTCTTGTGGGCACGAGACTTTTGATTGGCCACTTCTCTATCAAAATGATACAAAATTTGACCACACATACAAGACACTCTTGGAGGGTAACCGAGTTCCAAATTTTCACCTCCAGGATGCACTACTCTATCACCTGAGACACCTTTGTGTTCCTTCAAGCAAGTGTGCCAATATTATTTGGGAAGCGCACTACAATCAGGTTGATTGGCATTTTAGGGTCGAGAAAATAGTGGCAATACTAAAAAAGTGTTTCTATTGGCCAAACCTTCGACAGGATGTTTGGAAGTACATCAGATCATGCACTGCGTATGACATTGCCAAACCGACCATCAAGAATAAATGCCTCTATACTCTGTTGCCTACCCGTTGTCGACCTTGGGAATCCATCTCCATGGATTACATGTCGGGCCTTCCTTATACTAAGCATTTCAAAGACTTTTTTTTTGTGGTCGTCGACAGATTCTAGAAGATGGACATTATGTTGGGATGCAAGAAGAATATCACAACAGAAGCCACTGCTAAACTCTTCTTTGAATGAGTGTGGGTACACTTTGGGATCCCACAGTCTATCATCTTAGATCAGGACAAAAATTTCCTTAGTACATCTTGGTCCAGCCTCTGGTCAATGCTGGACACCAAGCTCACCAAGTCCATAGCTTTCCATCCCCAAACTGATGGCTAGATAGAGGTCTTCAACAGGATAATCGTACACATTCCGCACATGTACAACTCAAAGCATCCACGCACATGGGATGAGTGCCTCCCCTATGCACAACATAGCTATAATCGGGCCCTCCACATCTCATCTGACCATAGCCCCTTCCAGGTGGGCTTGGAATTCTAGCCACTATGTCACATTGACATAGCCATGCCATCTACAGCTACTCATGTTGATTAGGCTCATGTCTAGTCTAAAGTAGCCAAGGCGATTAACTTCATTGAGTGCATTCAACACATTCTCCAACAGGTTCATGAAATATTGGACAGATCCAATGCTAAGTACAAGCAGTGGCATGATCAACAACAGGTGCAAAAAAACTTCCAGGTGGGAGACAAAGTGTGGTTGTATTTGCAGAAGGAGTGCCTCACTAGAACCCACCGCAAACTTCACCTGCTCTGATATGGGCCATACACCATCACCAAGGTTGTAGGGGACAATGCCTTTGAGCTTATTATTCCACCATTCCTTGGTCTACACCTAGTGTTCAATTTTGACTACCTTCGGCCCTACTTTCCACCTCTACTGGACACATCTGACATGGAAGAACAACTCACACCAACAAAGTTAAACCCAGACTGCATGGAACAGGATACAACTGATCAGATTATGGACACACATAACAAGAACACCCACCAACAGAGGATCCATCTATATCGATTTGTCAAAGTAGGCCAACTCCTTCACCAGGGCAAGTGGCTCACTAGGGACCAAGTTCAGTAGAAGTTTCCTCATCTCATGGAGGAACTCAACGCAATGGGAACCATTGCTTCCTTATTCCACATGGACCCCCACCATTGTTTCTTTCATTTTTTCCTTAATTGTAGCACAATTTACTATTTTGGAAGTTTTTCGGGTCCCGGACTTCTGGAGCCATTTTGAGGCCCTAAATGACGTTTTTTGGGCATCAAACCTCTGACGAATATGACCCTATTCCATTCAGGACTACAACTGCTGACAAAAAATATCATTGTTAGCAGTTGTAGTCCTGAATGAAATGGACTCGATATTAGCTGGAGGCTTGAAGCCAAAAAATGTCGTTTAGGGCCTAAAAAATGACTCTAGAAATTCAAGACCCGAAAAAATGCAAAAAATAGTAAACTGTGCTACAATTAAGGAAACTGAAAAACTGAAAGAAACAATTGTGGGGTTCCAAGTGGAATAGGTGGGTGGCCACAAATATCCACCTGGATCAACTACTATGCTAAAACTAATGAATGTGAAGTAAGTGCCTACTAAAGCGGGGTGGGAGGGCATGTCTCAAAAGGGAACATGCTCTGAATGTTGCTCCAGATATAAAAACTCATGGATTCTAGGTGGGGTACAGAATCAGACCACACCAAAGATGTACCTGAAAATGTGTTGCATACATGTAACAAAAGTGGCCATGGCTCTTGTAGATTCTCTTATCTAATGAGATGTTGTAAAGGTTTTTCCACATTATAGACCTCTTACAAAAACTTTGTTGATAACTTTTGCTACATGTGATGAAATAAAATTCCATAAAATACCCATTCAATGTATTGAATATATTTGTCTATTGATATAAGTCACTTGAAATTTTATGACCTATGGAGTGAGAAAATGATTCCTGAAACTCATGGAACGCACTGCAACTATCCCATCGTCACAAACAATTTGAAAAAAAATAGTTGATTTTAAATCAGTGATATATCCCTCATCTGAACTTTGATTTGACCAATTTTTTTTTTTTTAATCGGGTGATTTTTCAAGAGGAGCTTAAATGTGCAATCATTTTTCTTATTTTTTTCATAAAAACTTCAAAAAATGATAGGAGAGATACCGTCCTTCAATTGTCGTTAGAAACATTTCTGCAACACAATTGATTTTAAATCAATGGTATCTCCCTCATCTGGACTCCGATTTAGCCAATATTTTTTTGAGTATGGGTACGTTTTCACAAGTAATCCATATATTTTATTTTATTTTTTTAATTTTGCAACAAAATTTTCATATCTGATTTGCAAAATCACCACGTAAAGAATCCCTGCAAAAAAATGAAAAAAAAAAACTCTTCTCGTTGTGCCCAAGAAAGTGCGTTGTGGAGGTCGTAGCACGTGCATGAAGTTTGTTGAATATTTCTGCAAAAAATTGAAACTGAAATATGAGTCAAACCCTCATTCCCATGGAGTCGTAACCTGGCTCTGATACCACTTATCGGGATCTTGGGGGGAGGCCCCTAGGACCCAAAAATTTGAAATTCCAGAAGAAGATGAGAACACACAGTAAACAAAACCACAAATAAACTTTTTATTAAAATAGAGAATAACTATAAAAGCTACATTTTGGTGCTCAACCTGGCCCTTTAAAAATTTGACTTGCTACTTATAGCCTTTTTTAGTTACAATACCACAAGTAAATTCCATGGGTGGGTAAATACCATGGGTGAATGAATACCATGGGTGGATGTAACTTACAATACCATGGGTAAATTCCCTAGGTGGATAAATACCATGGGAGGATGAATACCATGGGTGGATTCGAATTACAATACTATGGGTAAATACCATAGGTGAATGAATACCATGGCTAGATGCCACTTACGATACTATGGATAAATTCCATGGGTGGAAAAATACCATGGGTGGATGCCACTTACAATACCATGGGAGAATCCCATGGGTGGATTAATACCATTGGTGGATGAATACCATGGGTAGATGCCACTTTTCATTTGGATCATTCCTCCCTCCTTAAGAAGCAATGGTCCCCATTGCATGAAGTTCCCTATTGAAAATCCTTTTTTGAATATGAAGAGCCACTTAAGAGAAGGTTTTTGTGTGGTTAACCCGTAGCCATGATGAACAAAGATCTAATGATATAGATATCTTGTAATGCTTGTGACCAACTATGATATTGACAATGTGCATCCTAGCAAATAGATTTTTATGAAGCATAGGTTTTTGGGTGACAAATAACCACGAGAAACAGAGATCCGAGGATAGAGATACCATGTAATGATTTTGACCAACTTTGATACTAACAGTGTGTGGCCTAGCAAATGGACTTCAATAATAAGGGTTTTGTCTGGTTGACCCATAACCTAGGATTTGTGGGTGACCCATAGCCATGATGTTTATTTTTGATGCAGTAGTAGGTGCCTACATAGCCTGGGGTGGGAGGGCATGTCTCCAAAGAACCCAAGCCAGATGTTTCTATGCTGAAACTAATGAATGGGAAGAAAGTGCCTACTAAAGCGAGGTGGGAGAGCATGTTTCCAAAGGGAAACTGATCCGAATGATGCTCTAGATATAGAAACTCATGGATTCTAGGTGGGGTACAAAACAATACCACACCATAGATGTACTTGAAAATGTGTCACAAACATCTAACAAAAGCGGCCATGGGTGTTGCAGATTCTCCTATCCAATGAGATGTTGTAAAGGTTTTTTCCACATTATAAACCTCTTGCTACAACTTTGCAGATAACTTCTGCTACATATGATGAAATAAAATTCCCTCAAAGACCCATTCGAGGTATTGAATAGATGTTTCCATTGATTTATGACACTTGAAATTTGAAGACCTATTGAGTCAGAAAATTATTCCAGAAACTCATGGTACGTGATGCAATTGTCTCGCCATCACAAAAATTATGAAAAAAAATATCTTATTTTAAATCAGTGATATCTCCCTCATCTGAACTTTGATTCAACCATTTTTTTTTTGAAATTGGATGATTTTTCAAGAGTAGCTCAGATATGTAATCATTTTTCTTAAATTATACATAAAAAATTCAAAAATTTATAAGATAGCTGCCTTCCATGAATTGTTGTCAGAAACATTTATGCAACACAACCGATTTTAAATCAGCAATATCTCCCTCATTAAGACTCTGATTCGGCCTATTTTTTTTTTAAATTTGGGTATTTTTTCACAATTAATACATACATACATACATATATATATATATATATATATATATATATATATATATATATATATATATATATATATATATATATATATATATATATATATATATATATATTGTAAAATTTTCAACAAAATAATCTTATCTGATCTGCAAACTCGCCGCCCAAAAAATTCCTGCACAAAAATGAAAAAAAAAATCCTTCCCGCTTTTCCCAAGCCTAGTGCGTTGTGGAGGTCATAGCATGTACATGAAGTTTGTTGAATATTTCTGAAAATAACCTACCACTGATACCACTGATATGGACCTTGGGGGGAGGCCCCAAGACCCAAAAAATTGAAATGCTAGATGAAGATGATAACACACAATAAACAAAAACACAAAGAAACCTTTTAAAATATATAATAACTATAAAAGCTATATTGTGATGGAAAAATTGTCCTTTTATAAAATGTGAATTGTTACTTGTGGCCTTTTTTAGTTACAATGCCATAGGTAAATTCCATGGGTGGGTAAATACCATGGGTAAATTCCATGGGTGAATAAACACCATGGGAGGATGAATACCATGGGTGGATGCCACTTACAATACCATCTGTAAAAACCATAATTGAATTAATACCATGGGTAAATTCCATGGGTGGATAAATACCATGGGTGGATGAATACCATGGGTAGATGCCACTTACAATACCATGGGAAAATTCAATTGGTGGATAAATACCATGGGTGGATGCCACTTTCCATTCAAATCACTTTTGTAGGAAAATTATTCTTCCTACTATATAGATTTGTACATTTTAATGTTTTTTCAAGTCATTGTAATGGTAGTCCTTTATAGGAAGGTTTTATAATATAATTATTAAGAAAGTACCAAAGTTACGCATAAAATTTAAAAGAACAACAAACTTGAATAGAACAAAAATACTTATCTCTTGATTTAAATAATCCTTTGACTTCTTTGAGGTGTTTGGTTATCCTCATCTTCGACATCAACTACTAATGTATGTTTCCTTTTGATCATTAATACCAAGTCATGCTTATATTATCAAAGATATGTTTCACACCAGCTTCACTTGCATTAACATTCTGATCTAGGGTTTCTTAGGACTTTCTAATTCAAGACACAATTTTCTACTCCATAAAACTTAGACATGTGCAAGCTTATTTTTCTATAGTCATGGAATCAATCATTGTCCCTTGAAAATGATTTTCCACGGTTCCATTGTAATATGTCATCATACCGTCTCGAACCTTTAAACGATATTGACTACTCATTCTCATTGAATATTCAACATGCTTTTGAGCTTCTTCATTATTCCACATTACTTAAATTTATTTCTTTACATAAAAGTAGGTGAGAGAGGCTTTTTCCTTAGCTCCCTCTGTCTCAAGAGTCACTTCTTGGACAAATCATTGTGGTGTAATTAGTCAAATTTACAACTTCCCTTTGGTCCAAGTCAATATTTCGTCATTCGTACTCAAATTAATATTATTCATACTTTACGCCACCTTATAATGCCTCTTCATCTCCTGAAATAATCCTTAATCAATCCTTCAAATTTATTTTAAGATGTATCACAAGAGGTCCCTAAACAAACCTAAACAAGTATATCACAAAAGGTTTTTTCAAGCTTCTTTGTAGGGTTACAACATGTAATGTCTTAGTAGAATCTCAATTCTCATCAAACTGTTGTAAAAAGCATCCCTAAAATGCACTTCTCATTATTGACTTGTCATTAGCTTATTTTTATTGACCAATATTCATTCTATTCTACTTTACAACATTGTTACTCTTGTGCAATAGTTTATATTGTTGTTCAAGAAATGTTCCATCCTAAATATTTGATCCATAATCATGAACAAAAAATATCCTTTTTCGATAAGCCATTGGAGGTGTCTTGTCTCAAATCCATTTGTTTCAATCTCATACAATAAAAGCATTGTTGTCATCCTAGTGCCCAACACCATTATTGTAGGTTTCAATGGATTTCTTCCTTGTAGCCTTTGTTCTTGGTTACAATACCTTGTCTTAGATTTTCTAGTCCTTCAAATCTAGGTATTGGTCAACATTTTACCAACTCCTTATCAATTTAATCCTTACACTCCACAATCCAGCCTATATTCAGTCTCGAAATTTTCTATTTACACTACTTGGTAAGTTGTTTCTTCTCTTATGTACTTCAAAAATCATGGTAAGTAAAGGATGGTTTTGAAAATGCTCTTATGTCTTCTCTTATATATTTTTATAATACCACTATTGAATTCCAAAAACAATATTGTAACATTTACGTTATACAACTCAAGAATAATGCCATTCCATCAAATTCATTCATAGATTTATGCAAAATATTAACAAACATTACACTAGTTATTATGTTGTTAGATCCTTTCTTACTGCTTGATTATATTCATTCATTATAGGCACTCAATATTACTAGGGTTTTCCTTTTTTCTTAGGGATTCTCTTTCACCTACGCTCTAATCCCATGTTGAATTTTCTTATAATAGAAACTAATTTTCTAATCTAATAATTACGTCCAATGATTTAAAATCAATTTATCTCATGTCACTTATATCCTTAAGAAATTATAGATGGGAAATCTCAATAGTAATATAATAATAACCATAGAATCATAAAGAGAGAACCAAAAACAATATAGGCACAAATTTACGTTAAGAAAATCCCATCCAGCTTTTCTTCTAAGGAGAATTCAATCTTCGTCAAAGTTAACAATACATATTGTCTAGAAATTTGTGCCAATTTCCAAGCTTAAATACCAGTCAAACCTGGAAAAAACTTTGACTAACATACCTAAAACTAATAAATGTCAAGTCTATTCAAAAGGGTTGAAATTCAACCTGTATTCAACTGGTCAAAGTAGCATGTTATCAACTATGGTCAAATTTCTGAGAATTATAGTCAAAGTATAAGATTCTGTGATCAAAATAATAATCCGTTTATCAAGAAATTTTTTTAAATATTTGGTCAAATAGTAGCCAAAAAACACGATCAAATAGTGGAAAATAGATTTCTTCAATGATTTTCAATGGCAACTTCAATTCTTGTCAAGCTTTGCTCTACTTCTTTTTTACTTCGCATGCATCGATAAAAAATAGACAGGTTCTTCTGTTCTTAAAATTGTCCCAAATTAAGAGGTCATGTTGGTATTTATAATGGTCAAACTGGAATTTTTTTTACCAAGGGTCACACCCATTCACATTGTGGGGTTGACTTGTCTTTTGGGGCTTGTACATGAAGGCTAGAAATAATCGTTTTAATTTGTAACTTATAATTTAGCATTTAATTTTGTAGCTTGGTTTTTTACAGATTTTCTTTTTATATTTTATAAATGTAAGCGGGACTATATTTTTTAATTCTAATTTAAATTATATTTATATATTATTCTAATGATTTAAATGTATTTTAAACAATTATTTAATTCCAAATTTTTTTTTGTAAGCTGAGTAGAACCTTTCATTCATTCTTAAAAAGAGCCAGTTACATCAAGATAAAACTTTTGTGGCCTCAACCTTCCCATTGGGAAACTAGGTCTATTGGCCATCGAAAGGAATTATAAGCCAACCAAAATTGAAAGGTTTTAAGTCTATCAAATTCAGCTAGATGTGCCTTACCTGTTAGAATAACATAATAATTTCTTCCTTATAAATCTAAAGCTCCCTATCACTATGATCATCATCAAAATTTAAACAAAAAATAACTGAAAATAGACATAACCAACAATTAACTAGTTCTCAGAGGACTCAATAGGCACATGGTATTTTGCACTGGACCCTATCATTTCCAAGTACTGTGGGCACCGAAGGTGCTGCCCAATTCTTCCCAGGTGAACATTATGTTTTTGTACCTGAAATTGCAACAACTAAAAATATTTTTTGGATTTCTTGAAGGGTAGGGTCAATCTACATGTAGTCGGAAGTCTGCATGATGGATTTACCCACCATATTTTTCATCATCCAGTAGAGGTGGATAGTTTTTTTATATTGGGAGACTCAGCCTCGAGAATTACCAGGATCGGGGACCAGAAATTTGTAATCCACTTCTTACTCTTCTTCCTCAGCTTGGTGGGTGATATCCTCTTCCGACCCTGTGATAATTCTTCTAAATTGCTTCGGGATCTCACTCACATAGGAATTTGTAGTGTCCTTGTTATGATGGGCCTGAGTTTTACGACCAACTCCTTTTGGCTTCTAGGAGGAAGGTTATCCTTTCTCCTCCCCCCCCTCGTGAACCTCTCTTCTGACTTTTCCTATGGCCCTCTGGCATTACTTCCTCTTTGACAGTATTTTCTTGCGCCATCAACACCTATAAGGTTGTAAGGACTAAATGTTACAACACCGTCTAGACAATCGTCCACTTAGAAGGGAAAATGCATCCACTCCTAAAAATTTCCTCTGTGACAAAGGGAAAGACCATGCACATGAGCGATGCAACATTAGCATTCTAGATATAACATAAGATATGAAACAAGTGAATTCTTCTAATACAGTGATTCTTAACCCTTATACTCTTCTACCCTCGAACTGTTGCAGCAAAAGGTGTTGTTTGAGGTCAAGATCTAACATACAAATTTGACATAACCCTCTATCCCATAGAAAATAGCCTTCGAAATTGGGTCAAAACCATAACGAAAACAAATTAATATCATTCATACAAAAACCATTCTTCATCCTCATGGATTTTGTGGCGACCCGTGCAATGACAGGACAACGACATGCATAGCCCCCCAAACCCAAATATATAGTTCTCATTATTTGATGCATAATCCATAAATAATTGAGACCAATCCTGACATCCCAAATGCATAAAAGGAAGAATACCCCCCAAAATTCTAGAAAATCAGGACATCCATATTCCCATACTAACAGGTCCATCGAATTGTATAAACTAGAATCCTACAGACTATCTCCACATTATGTTGAATATAGAAGGAGAAGGACAATGTCACATACCTTGAATTTGTCATGCCACAGATGTCATCGAAGTCCCCTTTTCAAGCGCCCCCTCTTGCAAGATTCCAACAACATGCCACAAACTAGATGCAATATTGGAGGAGACAAAACCTATTTACTTCACCAAACAACCTCCTTTTCCACGTAAATTATGAATTTCTTTGATGATGGCATGCTTCATAGTGCATTTCACCTTCTCCCATGTGGCCTTCACCATATCTCTTCCCACTCCATCTTCCATGGTCTAACCGACCTCTTGTCTTGCAGGAATCATCTTAATTACCATCATTATGATCTCCATTGGGATCCTCAATTGGGTTGCACCTCGATTAGGGTTCCATTCGTCCCCCACCATTGGGGTTCCAGATGTCCTTTTTATCATTCTCTAGAGGTTCTAATTTTTTTGAGTATCCATTGTTCCACTCTATTTCTAAAGTGAGTACCATATCAGCACACCCCCAATTATCTAGGAAATATGCCCTTTTTTTTCCACTGCAGAGGACGTATGATGGGATGATGTACTCAAAATCATGAATGGGAGTACTTAATTCCTAGACAATTCGGGTTGTTCTCCAAATTTTACTTAGCTTTTCCTAATTTACTCCATGGTTAAGACTTTTAATAGTCCCAATAACTAATGACGAGTCTCCTTCCACCACTAATTTTTTGTAGCCCAACCTTCTTGCAATGATGAGGCCATGTTTAATTGCATTATATTAAACCTAATTATTTCTTTCATACACACAGTCTGTGACATAGACATATATATTTTGACCCATGCGATTTCTAATGATTCCTCCAAAAGCAACATCTCTAGGATTCCCTTTAGAAGCCCCATCAAAGTTTAATTTAAGAAATCCTGGAGGAGGTGCCTAATATTTGGAATGCAAAACTTGGGGGAAGGGGCATAACTTCCATGATGCAGGGGCCAACATTTGAGGTGCTAGGTTCAGAGTTGTAAGAATACCTGTTTCATGCGACGCAACATTCCAATCCTCTGGGAAATATTTTTTCGATAGGATTATTTCACGAATGTACTAAATGATTCCTTCCCACACCCGCCTTTTAGGGGTCTTTTGGATTTTACAAAGTATTTTGTTTCATTCATTCCAAATAGCCTAGAGAAGGAACCCTATTCTTATGTTCCAATCTATTTTTAAGACTGAGCTCCTAAAGATATCAGTTCTCCATAGCTCCAATGTTGTCGGGATGCTAGTGTTATCTCTGTCCATATGGCCGAATGTATTCACCAGATTCTGCCATAAATATTCTGCATAGGGACATTGGTTTAGCAAATTCTCCCCATCCTCCACTTCATCTTCACACATGAAGCACTGAGACGACCCATCAAGCCCCTGCTTCTGTAGTTGATCCCAGTTCAAAATTCTCAACCAACATACAAGCCATAGAAAGTGAGCCACTTTTGGAAAAATGATGGATCGTCCATATTTTCCGCCAGATGGGATTGTCATGATCTTGTGGGTCTTTTGTAGATATTCTATAATCTTCTTCAAACATGAACATACCTCTCGGCATGTATCCCCATCTCAAGTTGTCTCCACCTTCCATTGCATTCACCTTTATGGATTGTATTTCTCTGTTAAATATCTTCAATTGATCTGAAATCGGTGGGTTAGGCTAATAATCTTTGACTTTCCATTGTCTCCAGCCATTATGTATATCATGTTTCCATTATTGATTTAGCATGTTTCTTTTCAAGCTATTTGTGTATAAAAATATGTCTAATAGATCAGGAAAACTGAACAGTTTTGCCCATTTCTCCCAGAATAGCGTCCTTCGTCCATCCTACACTTCCCAGAAAGTGTGAGTTTGGATGATATCCCTATTAATTAAGGCAAGGTTATAAATTGAGGACCCCTTTAGGGTAAAAGGGTTCCTTAATATTCCTTCAAGAGTTTGGGGCATCTGGTATTTGCGGGTCCAGATGGATTTTCCTATGTCCTGGCCTCCTTGCATCCATCTCCAACAATTTTTTTCTCCCAAGACCCGTTTCACAACATAGGGTTCTCGAATCCCAATACTTTCAGCCATCTTGGGCTTGTTCACTTTATCCTAGGGGAATAAAGCCCATTTTTTTGCTTCTTGAGCTTCTTTCCACACGAACTTTTTGAAACTATCAACCATAGCCATACATGTCTCTTTATGAGCTGCAATCCCAGAAAACTGATATATCAGCATGGACTGAAGGAATGTTTTAAGAAGGACCAATCTTCCAGCAATATTCAGAGCCCTAAGAGACCAGGATTAGAGCTGGGATTGGATACTATATATAAGGTCTTTCTAGCAGGACATTCTATGATAATTGATGACCAGAGGAATGCCAAGATATTTAGCTGGGAGGGTTCTAATCGGGAATCCCAAATTTCGGGCCACGAAAGATTGGGTAGTAGATGTGGTATTAAAAAAGTAAATATTAGATTTATCGGCATTAATCATCATCCAAGAGGCTTGCAAGAAATAATTCAGGATCTTCTTGATGGCTCTCATTTCCTTAAGGGTAACTTGAAAAAACAACATTATATCATCCACAAATTGCTGGTGGGTAAGCAGAAGGTATTCCCCCCAAAGACAAATATCATTAAGGGAGCCTGAGAGGATAACATTATTGATGTATCCTCCCAGTCCCTCCACAGCTAAGATGAACAAAAATGGGGACAAGGGATCACCTTGTCTTAATCCTCTGGAAGAATTAAAGGTGTGAATTGGAGAAACATTTAGAAGAATAGAAAATACAGGGTAGAGATGAGGGAATAGACTCAATCAATCCATTTGGAATCAAACCCAAATGCTCATAAAACATTGATGAGATAAGTCCAGCTTATACAATCATAGGCTTTTGACAAGTCCAACATGATGAGCATACCTTTGGATTTGAGGCTCTTAAGAGAATATATGACTTCTTGGGAAGAAATAATACAATCCATTATTTGATGACTTTGGAAAAAGCCCATTTTCTTAGGAGAGATCAAGGAAGGAGTGGTTTAAGCCTCTTGACCATGACAGTAGAGCTTATTTTATAAATTTTGTTGCATAAAGAAATCGGGTGGAAGCCTTGCGGTTCCCCTGATTAGGATGATTTCAGAATTAAAGCAAGAAAAGTGTAATTGAGACCATGATTTACCTGTTGGGTTCGCTGAGATTCTTCCACTATCTCCAGGATGTTTTAGCCGATGAAATTCCAATTCGCTTGAAAAAAAATTCATAGTAAAAAAATTTGGTCCTAGTGCTTTATTCTTGGCTATTCCCTTCACCACTTCTTTGACTTCCTCCAAAGAGATGGCCCGAATGAGGGCCATGTTCTGGTCCCTTCTCACTAGATGAGGGATGTGTTTGGTAATGCGTTGGATTTTTTTAGGTCCCTATATTACTAGTGTAGTCCCTTATTGTTGTTAGTTTAGCCCCCTTATTTTTATTTTTGTACCCCTGTAGTCCCCATATTTTTATTATTATGCCCCATAAAATCCCACTATTGTTATTTTTGTGCCCTTACATTATTATTGTTAGGTCGGCTAGGATTATATTCTGACCCCATGGACTCCTATATATAGAAAGGAGGGTTTTTCATTTGTATCATCCAATAATTTTTCATTTATGTAATGTAAGGGAGGTTTTCCCCTTGAAGAGGCTGATTTCTAAGTGGTTGATCTCTCTTTTCTTCTATTTTGTGAGTTGGTTTCATAACATTTGGTTTCAGAGCTTTGGATTATAAGGTTTAGCTGATGCAAATAGGTCATCATGGAATTTTCGCTATAACGTTTGTTCTACGAAGTTTCAGACTCTGAAACAAAAACCCATTTGAGTGAAAATCCAGAGGAATGTTGTGTAACAATTTCATATCTTCTTTCGCTATATTTTCATAGATATGATCTGAGGAATTTAGGTTTTTTGCAGACTCATAAATTTCATTTCAAAGAGGTGACATTGGGAAAATCGTGATAACTATCTCTCTGAGTATTGGATTTGAATTCTATAAAAGGTGGTCAAAATTTTATGGAGTTTAGCTTCTTTTTTACTGATTTCAGATTGAAAAGATGAAATAGTGACATGCATGGCATGTCGTACAAGTGTCCTACACTGAACTAGTCCATAATTTGGTCCTTGTGGGAGGTTGGGCATAACCTTGTCTTGAAGAATCCAAATCAGGTCTAACCTATGGCATTGGAAAGATGACGCAGAGGGCTACTAAATGTCAAAAGTTCAAATCTTGGGGATCTGAATCACAAAGATACAATACTATCAATAGTGAGCTCCTAAAAAGCAAGAAACAAGTGTGTATCATTTTTTTTAATTGCATAAAGTTTGTTTGAAAAATCATTTTTAAGTGATTCCAAGGGCATATTGAAGGATATATATGAGTATTGAGTTATATAATGCCTTCCAAAATAATTCCACACCCATTAATCCCTCATAAATATCTACAATGACTCATTAAGAGGAAGAAGTGCAACATGATATATCAAAATTATGAGACCAAGTGCAACAAATTTCGATCTCAAAAAAAGTAACCAAAAATGAAATGGAAGCTAAGATGGATGGTTTGAAGAAAGGCATGGAAGCTAAGATGGATGGTTTGAATAAATTCATGGAAGCTAAGATGGATAGTTTTAATAATGAAATGGAAGCTAAGATGGATGGCATGGAAGCTAAGATAGATTAAAAAATGAAAGGAAACATGGAAGACATGAAGAGTGATCTAAAATCAGACATGGAAGGTTTGAAGGAAGGTTTGACAAAGTTGCTACAATAAATTATTCCTAATGGATAAAATGTAGTATAAAAAACTCATGATGAGAAAAAAAAAAAATATTCATGATTTCATAGACTCTAATGTTGGATTCAAGACCCACCATATTCCAAAGATTGATATGATGAAGTTTGATGGCAAGGATTCTATAGCATGGATACTACAGATGGAGAAAAATTTTGATCTCCATAATGTGGAAAACATGCAAAAGGTACATATTACAACTTTATATTTAGAACAAAATACATTTTTATGGTATCTATGGCTTTTCTCTCACAAAAAAAATTTCACTTGGTTAATTTTTAGGGAGGAAATGATAGCACATTATGAGGATACAAAGAGAAACACATTATTTAGCCAATTTATAAATCTCAAACAAAAGGGTTAAATGGTGGATCACATTGAGGACTTCCAAAAATTGAATATAAGGGTAACTAAGATTCCAGAGGAACACGAGATTGATGTCTTCATAGGGACTTTAAAGGATAAGATCCAACATGAGGTTCGCCTTTGAGAGCCTGTTTAATTGGAGAAGGCTTTGAGGTTGGCAAGAAAAAATGAAAGAAAAATTATGGCGACAAGGAAGCCTACCACTCACAACTATAAAGATAGAATTATTTATAATCCTACACTTCCACAACCTACAAGATTGAAACCACAACAATTTGGAAGAAAAATGAGCAAAAGGTCTTTGCTACAGTTGTGTAGAAAATAGAATAAAGGTCATATGTGTGCTGAGAAGAAATTATTTTACATATATTGTGAAAAGGAGGAATAAAATTAATAACAAAATTCAAAAGAAGAGGATATACACTAGCAACCAACCCTAGAGAAAGAAGGAATGAATCAGACCATATCATGTAATGCATTGGAAAGAATTACCACTCCAGATAGAAGAACATATCAAGAAGAAAAATTAAATAGCGTTCATTGATCTAGGTAGTACCCATAATTTTATTCATTGTAAGGTAGCCAATGAATTTAATTTCTTCCTATACCCAGCATCAGAGTGGCAAGTGATGGTTGCAAATGGATGAACTATTAATTTCTCTGGAAAGTGCCATAATATCAAGCTAACCATGGGGGAATATGTGTTGAATAGTCCAATGCTTTCCATTCCAATGGGTGGTGTTGATGTTATAGTAGGAGTACAATGGTTACAATCTTTGGGGATGGTAGCTTTTAATTTTTAAGAAATTTTATTGAAAAAAAATTGGAATGAAAGGAAGTTGAATTATGGGGTATCACAGGGAAGACGGGAAAGATAATAAGCTCTAAGGTCATGAAAAAGCTTTTGAGTAAATAACAACGAGGTGTAGTTGCAAAATTATGCTCACTATAAGTTCCAACATCAAAATCATATATTTCTCCATATCTCCAAAAAGTCTTGGACAATCATTCCAAGGTGTTTGAAACTCCCAAAGGACTCCCACCTATTCATGATTATGATCATTCTATTCATTTGATTCCATGAAATGTTCCTCCAAACATCAGGACTTATAGATATCCTTATGTACAAAACAGTGAAATTGAATGTATGATTGCAGAAATGATAAAGGTTGGTATAATTCAACCTATTCAAAGTTCTTTCTCTGCTTCAGTAGTATTAGTGCACAATAAGGATAGATCATGGTGCATGTGTCCACATTATAGGGAGCTCAATAAGCTCACTATTAAAGATAAATTTCCCATCCCTGTGATTTTTTAATTATTGGATGAATTACATGGATAAATTTATTTCACCAAGTTGGATCTCCGTTCAGGATATCATCAAATTACAATGAAAACTGAAGACATTCTCAAAACAACATTTTGAACTCATGAGGGTCATTATGAATTTTTGGTCCTGCCTTTTGGCATTACCAATGCACCTTCTACATTTCAAGGGTTGATGAATTCCATTTTCAAAACATTCCTTAGAAAATTTGTGTTAGTATTTTTTGATGATATGCTAATCTACAATAGGTCTTGGAACGATCATGTTCAACATCTTGACATGGTGCTCAAACTATTGGAGGAGAAACAATTATATGAAAAAATGTCCAAATTTTTCTTTGGAGTACAGGAGGTGGAATATCTGGGTCATACTATCTCAAGAGGGTGTTAAGTTATACCCTAACAAAATTAAATCCATTAAGTAATGGATAGTCCCCACATCCATAAAGTAGTTGCGAGGATTTCTCAGGTTAACAGGGTATTATCACAATTTTGTTATAAATTATGGGAGAATAACAACACCTCTAACAAAATTATTGAAGAAGGATGCATTTTCATGGACTCTTGAAGAAACTAAGGCCTTTGAACATCTTAAAGAGGCAATGTGTGAAGCACTGGTCTTAGCTACGCCATACTTCAGAAAAACACTTATTGTGGAATGTGATGCCTCAGGAAACGGAATTGGTGTTGTTTT
Source organism: Pinus albicaulis (assembly GCA_034641835.2). NCBI lineage: Eukaryota > Viridiplantae > Streptophyta > Pinopsida > Pinales > Pinaceae > Pinus > Pinus albicaulis. Next base: position 786,430,808 of record CM076569.1, read on the forward strand.
AATGCAAGAAGGAAGACCCATTGCTTTTGAAAGTCGTCATATCAAAAGAAATTATTTACTGAAAGCTATTTATGAGAAGTAAATGTTTCCAATACTACATGCACTAAATAAATGGTGACCTTACCTAATGGGAAGACACTTCAAGGTAAAAACTGATCATGATAGTCTTAAATAATTTTTGTAAAAGATATTATCTTCAGAAGAGCAACAAAAATGGGTCACAAAGATGTCGGGTTATAACATCGAAATCATATACAAAAAAGGGAAGCTAAATGTTGTTGTAGATGCACTCTCAAGAAAGGATGAGGATGTGGAAGCATTTCTTTGTGCCATTTATATTATCCAACCAAATTGGATAACCGAAGCAAGGTAGGAATGGAAGAATGAAGAAGAAGTGTGGACACTAATTCAAAATTTGATTCAAGATCCCAGTACATCTGATACATTTAGCTGGAAAAATGATTCCTTAAGGTACAAAGATCACTTATTTCTTTGTAAGAATTCCCAACTAAAAAAAAAATATTCTTTTGGAATTGTACACCTCTCCCTTAGGAGGACACTCATGATTTTTAAAAACTTACCACATGGTGAAGAAAGAATTTTTTTGGGATGGCCTTAAATCTGATATTCAAAATTTTTGGGCAGAATGTTTGGTTTTCCAGCAAAATAAAGTTGAGAAAATTATGACCCCGAGTCTGCTACAGCCTTTATCCACTCCAAGTCAATGTTGGGAGGAGGCTTCAATGAATTTTATCACAGGCTTACCTAAGTCCAAAGGAAAGTGTCATCATGGTGGTAGTTGATAGACTTACCAAGTATGCACACTTTTGTGCATTATCTCATCCATTTAAACCGAGTACAGTTTCTACTGCATTTATGGAAAAAATTCAGAAGCTAAATGGAAACCCAAAGATTATTGTAAGTGACAGAGATCCCATTTCACTGGAAATTTTTGGACAGAATTATCCTCTTGTTTGGGTACTCAACTAGCTCATAGCTCATCTTATCATCCTCAATCCGATGGGAAAACTGAGATAGTGAAAAAATGTTTGGAAGGATATCTTCGTTGTTTTGTATCTGATAAAAAAACATAATGGGTCAAGTGGTTACCTCTGGCTGAATGGTGGTATAACACTTCCTTCCACACTGCAGCAAAAATGACCCCATTTATGAAACTTTGTGGATATCATCCACCGTTTCTCACATCATCTTTAAGAGAAAATTCGAAGGGTCAAGTAGTGGAATATCACATCAAGCATCAACAACAAGTTCTCCAAATCTTAAAGGATAACCTAGTTTTGACAAAAAATCGAATGAAACAACAGGCATATCAACATCACAGCGAGAGAATTTTTTTATGTAGGTGACTGGGTATTTTTACAGCTACAACCATACAAACAAATGTCCCTCAAGCAAGCTAAGAAGGATAATAAATTATTGCCAAAGTACTATGGTACTTACAAGGTGTTGCAAAGTATTGGTACTATGGCATACAAATTGGAGCTTCCTGCTTCTTCCCGAGTGCACCCATTTTTCCATGTTTCATGCTTAAAGAAGGTTATAGGTGACAAAATTCCATTTCAAACAATATTGTCATAACTTGATGAGGAAGGAAAAATAATATTGGAACCTAAAGCATTCACGAGAAGAAGAACTTAATAGCTATGGAAAATTAATGCCCCAGCAATTTCGACCTATTTTTGGTGGAATTGGTGCTCCGATAGAGATTTTTGGGGAGAAATTATGGAGTCGGTGCTAGATTTTGGGGAAAATGTGGAACGAATAGTGGAGAAACTAGGGGAAGTCATAACTTGAGGCATTTTTTTGGCATTCTGGAGCTAATGGAACATGTTTCAGATATTTTTGATCATTGTAAACATAAGTAATCACACTTTTGAGCATAAAGAATATGGCCAAGCCATTGGAAGCTGGACCGAGGAGACGTAGCCCAGGTGGGGTGAACTCCTTCATCATATGTTTTTGTGTTACTGTTTATGGTGATTTTCAAGACTATTAGATGATATTGTTATGTGTTTTATTTCTGTTAATTTTCTCAAGAAATTCACATAAAAAATCATAAAACATCATGTTAAACTTGCAATTAACCTCTCAATCCTCAAGAACTTTCTTATTATTCTAAATTGGATCTTAGCACAGCAAAAATAATATTCCTAGTGAAATATTAAACTCGTATTAGAGCACTATGTTTCCATGTGAAAGGAGGATTTAATTTTTTTTGCAAGTGTTTAAATGCTTACAAGGTTGAAGCTCAAGAGAGGAGAAGGCAAGCGTGTGGGTGCAGGTTCTCTAGTTGGAGCAAGGAGAAGGAGGGCATTGTTGCCACAATATCCACCACAAGATTCACCTCCAGTTGAAGTAGAAGCATCAATAATCATGTCTCATGAAAGAGGAATTGAAAACATGACGGAGGATGATAAGCCTTTTAGGAAGGCTTTCTTTGACATAACAAAGATGGTGACGGTCCTCTATGAATAGAGGAACACAATGTTTTAGGGTGAAGTATCAAGGCCTCCAAGAGGAGAGGGTTCTCCAGGAGGAGGAGGTAATGGAAATGGTGATAAGCCACCATCTACTCCACCATCATCCTTACCACCATCATCACCTTCATCTTCATCCTGTTTCAGTACTACAATCCTTACTCATACTCATCAACATACCTCAAAAGGAATTAGTAAACAACCCTTATTAAAACTTGATATTAAATTTGAGTTGCCTACGTATAATGGTGAAGTGAATCCAGAGAAACTTGAAAATTGGGTTCGTCAGTTGGAGGCCTATTGCATAATTCAAAAACTTCAAGATGGTGATACAAAGATTCAACTAGCTTCCTTGAGACTCGAGGGCGCAATACTATTTTGGTGGGAATCCAAGACACAAGATGAGATTAAAAAATATGGTAAGATCTCATTCTCTTGGTATAATTTCATTGTTGCAATTAAAATAAAATTTTACTCTCTAGCATATATGCAAAAAGCCATCATGAATTGGAAAAACTTCAGACAACTTAAGGGTTAAAGTGTGCAATATTACACCCAAGAATTTAGAAAAAGAGCTCTTATGTTAGGTGCTTATTTGCATTCAGAAGACACATTGTTAAAGTATATAGGGGGTTTAAATAGCTACCTAAGGCATACTATCCTTATGTTCAATCCCACTAACCAACATAGTTACCGATCAAATGGGAACTATTACCTCAAAACAAGAACTCTAGCCCAAAAAAACTCAAACAACATGAAAAAACAACCCAAAAATGAACACTGTGTCTTCCAGAACTCAATGTTTTTTTTAAGGGTCAAATTCCAAAAAAAATTAAATTATGCTAAAAACCAAATTTTTTCTTGAAAAAAAGATTGAAAAAACACCCTCAAAACAAAAAGTGTTGATGGTGGAATAACATCGCTAATTTTTTGCGTGAAAAAAATAACTTGAAAACAAAAAGTGTTGATGTTGGAATATCGTCGCCAATTTTTTTGTGCTAAAAGAAGCCTGAAAACGAAGAGTGTTGTTGCTGGAATAACGTCGTCAATTTTTTGTGTGCAAAAAACACCTTGGAAACGAAAAGTGTTAATATTGGAATAACGTCTTTTTCTTTTCGGGGTAAATTGTCAACAATTTTTAATAATGACATTAAAGATAAAATATAATGACTCTGAAAAACTTTCAAAATTTCAACAATAAACATGACATTAAAGATAAAATATCAAAAGTCTTAAAATTGCAACAATTTTTACACATGTTATTAAGGATTATCTATTATTGTGTCTCTGAAAAGCCTTGAAAATCCAAGGATAACATTCAAGGTAAAATATTACCTTTATGAAAATAAAATTCCAACGATTTTTAGGCATATTATTAAAGATAAAATATCACTTGTAAAAATAAAAATTTAAATTAAAAATTAAAAATAAAAAATAAAAATAAAAAAACACAAAAAAATTCAAAAGAAAATTAAAAAGGAAAATTAAAAAAAAACACACAATTTAAAGAAAAAATAAAACAAAAACAAATATTATTTTTTTAAGTTATAAAAATAAATAAAATTAAAAACCAAAACCATATAATTAAAAAAGATAAAATAAAATAATTAAAATAAAAAAATTTAAAAATTTAAAAAATAATAATAAAATAAAATATTAAATAAAAAATAATTTAAATTTAAAAAGGAAATAAAACAAAAACTTTAAATTAAAAAATAAAAATATTTAGAAAGAAAATTTATATAATAATTTAATTTCTTTTTAAATGCATATAAATCTATGAAAAAACATTTTTAAATAAAATAAATTAACAAAATTCATTTTTTTTAATTAAAAAACAAAAATTAAAATACAAATTAAAAAGAAAAAAAAAACCATTTTTCCAATTAAAATTGAAAAAAAAAACTAAAAATAAAAAAAAAACAAATAAATTAAAAAATATAAAATATATTTAAAATAAAAATAAAAAATGGAAATTAATTTAAAAATTAAATTAAAAATTAATAAAAAATTAAATAGAAATGACTGCCGACACCCATCGCCGCCGCCCTGGGAGCCACAATGTCATGCCCCTATACCTTGGTACTCTTTCAACCACGCTATAGACGGGTGAGGAACTACCGTACTTTTTCTTTTCGTAATACTCAAGTATGTAGACTATGCCTTACTCAACACCTTTTTATTTAAATTGTCAAAGTGTTCTTATGTAGAATTAAAACAGCGTAAACATCAATATCAAATCCACGTGAAGCCCATAACATTCAAACCTGAGGGGAAACTCCCTGATTATAATTCTGCCATGATATTATGTTTCATAAAATGTAAATTACAGTACAATCCAATCCAGCAAAATCCCTTTTGCTCCTTGGCAAGGCAAGTTTACCTTTTGACCAAGCTTACAATACTTGTCAATCATCAAAATATCCAAAAACATCCACTCACAACATTGAATTCAACCTTGGGAATTTTCTGCACAAATCTACCCAAGTGTCATGCTACTGGGTCACTCGGGTCACCTTGGTTCGCTGCTGCCCGTGATGTTTATACTTCCCTTGAGCTCACTGTGTGCCCAAATCGACTTCCAACACCTGGGTTGGCTTCGGCCTGTCAAGCCACACCTGTTTCACTTTGTCGCATCCAAATCTGCCCAATGGTCGCTTCAGAACGCGGTCTGAACTCATGTTCAGACCTGCCACACACCCTGCCTCACCTGACCTGCATTGAAAATGCCCTACGGTATTGTTCCGCATGCAAATCCTGCACGTTGCCCATCTCGACCTGACGCCCTCTCCTCGTTCACGACTGCAGCTTCGATGCCCTGAACTTCTACCCAACTATGCGTTCAACTCGTCCTTCTTCTCGGTGATGGCTTCCACCAACGAGATGTTGATGAAGCCTTAGCTATGCTACAATGTCCTTCGCTAAGCTCAAATGTTAAGATCGAACTTCGCTTCTTGTCTTCTTCCTTCAACAAACTTTAGTTCACCCTTTTTATACACATGGTCGTGTAAAGGCGTGGGTCACTCGGTGGACCCGAGCCGCCCCACCCATCCACTTCTTCATTGTTCCACCCATGTTACAACGTCATCTACAAACACCAATACATCGGCTTTTCGTCTGCAGCTATGGTGTGACGTTCGCTATAATCGTCGCCCAACCAATGACCCCCGTCGGCTACTATGCGATGATACACACGCTAACGTCGCTCGGTCACCAACATGTTTTCGCCTGCATCACATGTTCGTGCCTTCATGATTACGGTGCGACGATACGCCCGTGACGTCGCAAAGCACTCGAACTCCATCTAAACGTCCAGTGGGCCTGCGCTCGTTATCCCAAACGTGCCTCATGAAGCTGGAGCCTTACACGTGGGGCTCAGTTGACAGATGGCGAAGAGCTAGTAGCTCTTTGTCACCCATTGATCGAGCCCCGCGGCCCCCAAGGTAGTGGCGGTGGGTGGCAGCGGTGATTCCCGGAATCGACCCAGTGCAGCGGTGATTCTTGGAATCGACCCCCGCTGCCTTGGGTGTTGCACAGCTCGGCCAACGGGCAATGGAGAGCTTCCCAGAATTGACCCTCGTGGCCCCCAGGGCTGCGATGGTGGTTCCTGGAATCGACCCTAGGTGGCCGTGATTCCCATAATCCACCCCCGCCACCCTAGGGGCCGCGGGGCTCGACCGACGGCCAGTGGAGAGTTGGCCGCAGGGTTCGGTCGACGGGTGGTGGAGCGCTAGCTGCAGTGCTCGGGCGACAGGAGGCGGAGAGCTGCCAGCTCTCCACTGCCCGTCAGTCGAGTCTCACGGCCCCAGGGCAACGGCGATGGGCAGCGGTAGTGATTTTTTTTTCTTTTTTTTTCCTTTTTTTTAAATTTTGTTTTATTAATTTTTATTTATTATAACTTTTTTTAATTCATCTTTTAATTTTTATTTTTGTTTAATTTAACTTATATTTTTAAATTTATTTATTATTTTTCTTAATTTAATATTTTTTATTTTTTATTTTTTTTATTTTTAAAATTTTAATTTTTAAAATTTTCTTATTTTTAATTTTTTTTATTTTTATTTGAATGTTGTTGTTAATTTTTTTTTTTTTAAATTTAAATTTCTAAATTTTAGTTATTTTTAATTTTGGTATTTTCATTATTTGAATTTCTTTTTTCAATTTTTATTATTTTTTATTTTATTTTTTTAATTTTTGTATTTTATCAGCTTCTTTAATTATGTATTTTCTTTTTTTCTTTTTTAACTTAAAAAAATTGCTTTTTTTGGGTTAATTTTTATTTTTTGCCTTTCATTTATGATTTTTTTTTTCCTTTTTTTCTTTTTTTTATTTTATTTTATTTATTTATTTATTTATTAACTTTTTGTGTAAATATTTTCATTTTACAAGTTTTTTTTTTTTTTGTTTACACTTTTATTGGTTTTTTTTCATATTTTTTATATTTGATTTTTTCTTTTGTCATGTTTATTTATTTTATTTTTATGCCTTATTACCAAGATGAAAATCACCACTGTAAACAAAACGGATTGATGTTGCATCAACACTTTTCAAAATTAGGATGAAAATCATTAACATTTTAAAACAAATGGTCATACTCGATAAATAAATAAAAATTGAAGAGTTAACAAAAATGACCATTTTTCTAAATCGACGTGATATTTAAAAAAAAAAAATCAAAGAAAATTGAAAGTCCAAAAATATGCTCCAAAAAAAAAAGGTTATTCTACATCATTACTTTTCAAAATTGACATGAAAATCATGACATTTAAAAAAAAAGTCATAAGAAAATTTAAGGTGCCAAAACTATGCTCCAAAATAAAGGGTGATTCTGCATCACCACTTTTCAAAATCGGGTGTTTTTTTTTGCTACCTCGAAAAAACGAGTACCAGGTAATTTTCTTGTTTGATTGGTAACTATGTTAACTTAGATGAAGTTTGTGTGCAAGCAACTCACCTTAAGGAAAGAGGGAAAAATAGTCTAGAAGAGGGTAAAAAGAAGCCATTTAAGGGTGGAGAGAAAGGAAAGGGTTTCAAAGGAAAAGAAAAAAAAAATGCATTTGTTAAAAAGGAAGGAGAAAAAATGACATGCAAACATTGTTCCAAGGAGGGTCATGATGAAGACCATTGTTGGAAGCTTCATCCATAGATGAGGCCCAAGAAATTCAAAAACAAAGGGAAGGAAAAGACAATTGCAATCACTCAAGAGGATTTGTGGTCTGATTCGGGTGATGAAACTAAAATCATAGCCATGGGGATAAAAGGTAAGAACTCCATTGCTAGCACTAGCACTTCAAATTGTTACACTAGTACCTGAAATGAAGAAACTAGAATTAAATTTTTTCATGTGAGGGTTGTCTCAAAATATACAAAAATCGACACAATATTTGATAGTGGGTCCCAAGAAAACTTCATATCTGAAGACTTAGTCAAGAAACTTAATCTTGAAACCATACCTCGTTCCAAGCCATATCCATTGGGTTGGATATGCAAGGACACCAATTTAAAGGTTACAAGAAAGTGTATTTCTGGTTATCAATCACAACAAACTTCATTGACGAAGTTGAATTAGATGTTGTACCGCTGGGTATTTTAGGAATTGTTTTGAGTTTCCTTAACTCTATGATAGCAAAGAAATCCTTTATCGCCATGAAAAAAAGTAACACTTTTTCAAATATGGTGTGGAGTACATAGTGAGAGCCCATCGCAAGAAACTAAATCTATCATTAGTTAATGCAGGGAAAATGAAAAGGCTAGTCAATTCAAGCAAAAATTTAATGCTTCTTATGATCCAACCCAATGTTGATGAAGATTATGAAGTGTTTGATGGTTGTAATACAAGTTTCAATTCTGATTTGGTTGATGTAATTAACCATGATGATAAGGTGTTTCAGGATGTGAATGGATCGCCTCTCAAGAAGAATGGAATCCCACATGAAAATCCTTTGTAGCAAGAATGTTCTCTTTACGACATTGGCATGCATCGGATGTGAAAAATTCAAAGTGAAAATATACTAAAGCAAAGCCAAAATTTGTTGAACAATGGAAACACTCGACCATCTCTTCTGCCATGTAGTGCACTTATGTTTTTGGTGCCCAAGAAGAATGTAAATAATTTTATTGTGATGGACAAAAGGAGTAACTTTCATCAAATAAAAGTTGTTGAAGGAGGTATGTGGAAGACGACATTTAACATAAAACAATGTTTTTTTCAATGGCTTATTAAGTTTTATGGTCTTTGCCATATGGTGAGCTCTGGTATTGTACCAAGAATGTTGCAACTCCTAGAGGTTAATCTACTTTACTTTATCAACTGAGGCTTCATACAAACTTGGAGGTGACAGTGCTATATACACAATAGATGCATTCTACTCATGTCATCCTCTTTTGAGCCCTATGAAAGGGTTCTATTTCTAGGGTTTCTGAATGAATTCTGTCACACTTCTGAATTTAGAACTAGGGTTACAATTGATCCAAATCCATTACTCTATGAGCAATCAAAGAACTATTCTACAGCAATAAAGTACATCTAGCTACTCTACAATGGAATAAATATGCAAATTAAGCTATGGAAAGAAATGGAAGCAAACTAGGCATCTTTCATGAAGTAAATTGCTGAATTGAAATTGCAGAAAGAAAACTAACCTATACACACATTACTAGGCCAAATGGCTAAACACACTCTGTCTACTTCATATTTTAACTATCATGCTTTTACTCATGTATCTAATCATGAACTAATTATAATTGTAAATGCACTGTTTTGCAGGACAGAGGAGAAAGCGCTAAGGTGGTTTAGGAAGGTCTTGAACTCATGGGTGTAGGGTTGAAGGTGTCTGGATGGTTTTCGCATGTCTAGATGAGGTTGATAATGGTTTCTGGGCTTAAGGAGAGGCCCACTGGTGGTGCTGCAGGTGCTGCTACAAGTTTCATGTAGTGCTATAGGAAAGTCCTAAATTGCTACAGGAAACAGGCCGAGGGAAATATGATGCCAAAAATGGTAGAGAAAAGTTTAGGGGAAATGAAGGCGTGTTTGGATGAATGGAGGGTGGCCAACCACTTGGCCAAGCTCAGAACCTCTTGAGAATATTGTCTTGCAATTCTAGGGTTGCTCACGGTGTGAAGGTGAAAAATCTAAAAACAAGGTTGATGGTGATTTGATGGAAAGAAGGCTAATGATGGATGAGAAATGAAGCTAATGGTGCTAGTGAAGTAATTCTTTGTTGTGCTACTTGAATCTACAAGAAAACTACATGTTCATGCAACGAACATTGGAAAATTCATGATGAAGGAAATGGAAAAGATGAGTTGAATTTGGAAAGAAAACCTACTTTAGCCTTCAAACATAAATATAACTCAATATTCTAGGCATATTCATGACACTATAACAACCTAACTATTTTTTCCAAGAAATCATAAACTAAAGAGAAAATTTGGCTTGTGGGGAAGGTCTTCCCTCCTCAAGCTCCAATGAAATATATGAGAGAGAGAGGCTAGAAACACAACTTTTTGAGTTTATCAGTTATTCTATTCTACCAACATTTATGCAAGATTAACTACAGCAAAAGAAAAATGGAAGAAAAATAAAAAAAGTGAATTGAAATGTCAACAAACTATCTACAATGACACAAAAATAAGCATGAATACACAAGAGAGACTAATGCCAATGGATTTGATCAGAACTGGATCATGGACCTAAGTGATAGCTCAAGATTCAAAGTGTTCAGAAGTGTGTTGAACTTGTGTTACTGTATAGATCTCATCTTCCTGATTCTGATGTCGTGAATGGTTTGAAAAACCGACACCATATGAAGAAGTTATCGTAGTTTGAAAAGTCCAGTAAACTGCAAAATTTTGGAATTTGACCAAGTTTGAATTGGAATTTTGGGAAAATAAAAAAGAAAATATTCCATGGAATATTCCTGGAATATTCCAACGAATATTCTAGGGAATATTCTAGGAATATTCCTAAAATATTCTTTGGAATATTCCGTATGGGCCAATCAGGTCATGCCAAGTGGCATTGTATCATTGGGAAATTGGTTTACTTTTGAGTTTTCGGCCAATTAGGAGCTGCCACGTTGCAGGCTCAAAGGCCGCCACGTGGCCCTGGAATGGTTTATTAAAATTTTTGGACTACATAGGAATTGAACGCTTTACCTCCTGCCTGCAAGCGTCACGTTTTATTGTTGCACTGTACATTGGTTCTTAACCCTATATGTAATGCGGTCATATTTATGTTGTTATCGTTTCTGATTTGGGGTTCGGAAGGGGGCCAGCCTCCCCATATGGCCTTGGTGGTAGGAACTACAGGCCAAAGAACTTAGCCCTAACCACCAGTGGAGTTTTCGTTCACATGACGTGCATTATTAAAATGGTTTGTTATAACCATTGAAACTTAACTCTGAATGTTTTCTTAAAACCGTCGTTTTAGCACATGTGCCCAAAATTTTCTGGCAGTGAAATTTACCACTAACGGTCAGAGCTCGTGGAGTTTATGGTGGGTGCACCATCTTTGGCATGATTTCAAAATTTAACTGCAGCTAACTTCAGTTCCTCCAAATTTGGAGGAGGATTTTAGGGGTCATTGGGAAAAATGAGTTTAGGCTCTATCTTGAGCTAGATTCGCCCAATTTTGGAGTGTCAATAGTCAATTTAGACTATCTAAGAAATTATATACTCATTTTTTAGGGTCGCAGAGCCATAAGAGGACTTGTGAGCAGTTTTTTGCTTCATAGAAGTTCTAGGGGCCACTAGGGCCACCATCGACCAGCAACAACTTGAGCCCAAGCCAGTGCAGCTAGAGGCATTATTCATAAATGCAATAGTAAATTTAGGATGTTTAAGATGTTATGGAACTAATGGTGTGGTTTTCAGAGCATTTAGAGGAATTTTGAAGGTTGATATGCTTCAGTGAAGTTCCAGGGGCCACTAGTGCTAGCTTTTTCCAACAGCAATTTGGGGCCTAGCCAGGGTAGCTATAGGCCTTATGCAGCGAACCAATAGTAATTTATGACTGTAATAAGCATTTTGAATCCATTGATGGAGGTTTCAGAAAATTTTGAGGACTTCTAGAGGTCTAGAACCCATCAGAGAAGTTTTTAGTGACCCTAGTGCCAAGGGGTGCCGACAGGTGTTGGAGGCGAAACCGGAGCAGCTGGAGGCCATTTTTAGTGAACCAATAGTCTATCCTAACTATTTATGGAATTATAAATCCATTGAAGAGATTTTTAGAGCCATTTGAATACTTCTAGAGCTTGAGAAGCTACAGGGAATGTTTTGGCAGCCAAGGGAAAATCGTGGAGGGAGGCCTAGTTTGGGTATGCAGTGCTCGTTTTGAGAAAATGATCAGTCCATTTTTGGTGTATGATGTGTGCTGAAGATAGTAGGTGAGGTTTCAGGGATATTAAAATAATTCTGAAGGATTTAGTTCCATGGAGAAGCTCAGTGTAGCTAAGAGCACCGATAGAAGGAATCAAGTCTAAGGGAGCCTAGATTTGTTTGCAAAGTGATGAAAACCATGACAGGGATATATATGGTATTCTAAGCCCTTTGGTTCATTTCAGTAACCATTAGAGTTAAGTGTGGGACTTTTAAAATAAACTTTACCATAATCCCAAAGATCCAATTCAAGATGACAAAATCTCAAGGAAACATAGCCCACGATATTTGGGTGAACTCCTAGATTAATTCTTCTGTTATGTGTGGATTTTTATTTTCATTATATTATTGTTACACATGTTTAATTTCACCAAGAAAAAATGCACTTAAGACACTTAAATAGTTAAAAATCATACACCTATTTCAAGTATAAAATTCCACAAATGTAAAGTATAAGCTAGATATTTTATTTGTTTAACTGAGTGGGAGGTTCTTGAAAATAATAACAATTTATCCAACCCATTTTCAAATAAGGTTGGTATTGGAGCACTTGTTTTCTTGATTGACAGAGTAATAGCTTGCTTGTTTGACTTGAAAGGTTTTTAAACAATGCAAATAATTTGACTGTTTGATTGTTTGCAAATTAACTGTTGCTTGAGTTTTCTAGAGGTGAAGGGAAAGCTACGGTTAGCTAAGTCCAAGAGATGAAAAGAAGGAAGAAAGGGTTGAATGCATATTCCTTACCCATAGGACCTCAAGGAAACTCTTGAAGCACAAAAGGATTTGTTTGCAAAAGGTTGCTCGAAGAAGAGCTTGACTCTACAGCCATTTTTTTTTCAAAAGCTTTGTCAATTGTTTTGAAAGCTTTGGAATTATTGTTGAAGTTATTTTTTTCATTTTCATTAAGAAAAATTCATCAAGTGAAGTTTCCAAATCCTCCTCCTTCACAATATTCTTCGATGAAGACATGAAGCGATACTTCTACATGTTGAAGGACATGGTGCAGATTTTGTTTGAAGATAGAAGAGAAAGCACTATACTTCATGAGAAATTGGTTGCTCTAAAGAAAGAGAAGGAAGAAATTCTTCAAATATTACATTATATGGAGATGTAGCTCCATCAAGCCCAAAAGGCTTTAACCAAGAACATGCGTGAAGTAGAGGTAATTCACTCAAATTTCTCTTCAGTTTCCTCTTCACATAGATGTGTTGGTTCATTTGAAAAGCACACTAGAGGTATAGGGTCCAAGTTAATGTTTAAAATGGGCTATGAAGGAAAGGGTTTAAGAAAGCATGCACAAGGCATGATTGATCCTATTTTGGTTGAGGAACAACCTAAGAAATTTGTTCTTGGTTATGTTCAATCTAATGGAGAAAACTCCAAAGCCATGAAGGCATGTCAAGAAACTTCAAAGAGAATTTTTGTTCCAAGTTCTAAACCACAAAAATGTCAAGTTTGATTTCAAGCTGATTGCCATTGTTTTAAGCCTATGTTGAAACAAGAAGATGGTATACATGCAGCTTATGGCGAGCATGCAAGTTCAGACATTTTTCAAGACATGAACGTTGATGTTAGTCTTGAAGAGAAAGTTGGAATCTCTACTAGTTCATCTCCTTAAGAAGGAAAAAAGGATGGACATGCAAAGCAGCATATGAGGTATAATTCTTCCCATAGTCAAGTTGATCATGTTTCTACAAGGCATGACAATTATGCATGCTTAAATGGAATAAAGAGTTGTTGTGCATATTGTGGTATGTTTAACCATGATGTTTCAAGATGCTGGAAGAGGATGAAGGCATACAGGAAGCAGTTGAGGCAAAGGAAACTTTCAAAGAAGGTTCATAAGACTTGAACACATTTCCAGAGAAAGGGACATGGTGTTTCCCAATGTTGGACATTGCATCCAAGTAATCATCCCAAGCACATGAAGCAAGAGGACAAAAATACTAGCGAAAGTGGAACCAAGTATTCCATCATTGATGTGAGAATGGATGTTTCGCATGAAGAAGGTTTTTAGTAGAAAAATTCGTCGTGGAAGTGGCTTGGAAAGAAGTGGTTTGACTTCTTGACACAGTAAGACATACTTTCATTTGTACATACGAAAATTTCAGTCAAGTATGCATGTATTTATGTTGTAATCTCACATTTGTTTGAGCCACCTTGGATCGATGATCAAGGAAGCGATGTTCAACTACCTTCTATAAATTTCTCGCCATAAATTTTTGAGTGAGTGCAAGGAAGATAGTTCTTGAAAGGAGGACAAGTGCATCCAGGAATGGAAGTGTTGACTACCTTCAAGTTGTGGTTCAAAGGCACTATCCATGCAAGGCAAGTGTATGGAGGTTGAAGAGAAAAGGGTGTTGTACTCTCATCTACTGTACATATCAGTATATCAGTCTTTTGGGGTCCAAAAGATTCCCAATGGGGAGGTATCATCAGAATTGGATCATGGACCTAATTGCTAGCTCAAAATTCAAAGTGTTCAGAAGTGTGCCAAACTTGAGCGACCAGATAGATCTCGTCTTCTTGATTCTAGTGCTGTGAACGGTTCAAATAACTGACACTGTATGAAAAAGTTATCGCAGTTTGAAAAGTCCAGTAAACTGCAAAATTTTGGACTTTGACCAAGTTTGACTTGGAATTTTGGGAAAATAAAAAAGAGAATATTCCAGGGAATATTCATGGAATATTCCCCAAAATATTTTGTATGGGCCAATCAAGTCATGCCAAGTGGCATTGTATCATTAGGAAATTGATTGACTTTTGAGTTTTTGGCCAATTAGGAGCTGCCACGTGCCAAGCCGCCACATGGCCGTGGAATGGTTTATTAAAATTTTGGGACTACGTAGGAACTAAACAGCTGACCTCCTACCTACAAATGCCATGTTTTACCGTTGGACTGTACATTGGTTCTTAACCCTATATGCAATGCGGTCATATTTATGTTGTTACCGTTTCTAATTTGGGGTTTAGAAGGGGGCCAATCCCCTCATATGGCCTTGGCACCAGGAACTACGAGCCAAAGAACTTAGCCCTAACTGCCAGCGGAGTTTTCGTTCACATGAAATGCATTATCAAATGGTTTGTTCTAACTATTGAAAGTTATCTCCAAATGTTTTGTTAAAACTGTCGTTTTAGTACATGTGCCCAGAATTTTCTAGCGGTGAAATTTACCACTAACGGTCAAAGCTAGAATATTTTATGGTGAGCATGCCATATTTGGCATGATTTAAAAATTTAACTACAACTAACTTCAGTTCCTCCAAATTTGGTGGAGGATTGTTAGGGGTCATTGGGAAAAATGAGTTCAGGCTCTATCTTCAGCTAGATTCGCCAAATTTTGGAGTTCCAATAGTCAATTTCGAGTATATCATACATTCCAGACTCATTGGTGAGGGTTTTAAAGCCATCAGAGGACTTATGAGTATGTTTTTTTCTTCAGATAAGTTCTAGGGGCCACCATGGGCCAGCAGCAATTTGAGGCCTAGCCAGTACAACTAGAGGCCTTATTCAAAAATCCAATAGTCAATTTTGGATGTTTCATATGTTCTGGAGCTAATGGTGTGGTTTTCAAATATTTTAGAGGAATTTTTAAGGCCGTTATGATTCATTGAAGTCCAGGGGCCACTAGTGCCAACTTTTGCCAACAGTAGTTCGGGGCCTAGCCAGTGCAGCTAGAGGCCTTATGGAGCGAACCAATAGTAATTTTTTACTATAATAATCATTTTAAATCCATTTACGGAGGTTTCAAAATCTTTTTAGGACTTATATAGGTTGATAACCCATCAGAGAATTTTTTAGTGACCCTAGTGCCAAGGGGTGCCGACAGGTGTTGGAGGCGAAACTGGAGCATCCAAAGGCCATTTTCAGTAAACCAATAGTCTATACTAACTATTTTTTGAATTATAAATCCATTGAATGGATTTTCAGAGCCATTTGAATACTTCTAGAGTTCGAGAAGCTACAGGGAAGTTTTGGACAGAACAGGGCAAATCGTGGAGGGAGGCCTAGTTTGGGGATGCAATGCTCATTTTGAGAAAATGATCAGTCCATTTTTGGTGTATGATGTTTGTTGAATATATTAGGTGAGGTTTCAGGGATATTAATATAACTCTGAAGGATTTAGTTCCATTGAGAAGCTTAGTGTAGCTCAAAGCATCCACAGAAGGAATCAAGTCTAAGGGAGCCTAGATCTGTTTGCAGAGTGATGATAGCCATGACAAGGATATAGATGGTATTCTAAGCCCTTTGGTTGATTTTAGTAACCATTGGAGTTAAGTGTGGAGCTTTTAAAAGAAAATTTACCATAATCCCAAAGAGCCAAGTCAATATGACAAAATCTCAAGGAGACATAGTCCACGATATTCGGGTGAACTCCTAGATTAATTTTGTTGTTGTGTGTGGATTTTTATTTGTTGCATTATATTACTATTACACATGTTTAATTTCAACAAGAACAAATGGACTTAATACACTTAAACAATTAAAAATCATACACCTATTTCAAGTATAAAATTTCGTAAATGTCAAGTATAAGCTAGATCTTTTATTTTTTTAACTGAGTGGGAGGTTCTTGAAAATCATAACAAGTTATCCAAAAAAAATTCAGATCAGGTTTGGTCCCTAACCCACAATCCTATCCCTCTAAAACTAAATCAATGAAGGACAATCTGAATACTCATCTTATTGCAGAAAATAATCTCATTACATAATCATAAAAGTCTCAAAAACCTATTACAAGAGCTAAGATTCTATTATATTCCTTCAAGGTTCGAAGCCTAATGATATCTTGCTCATCCCTATTTAACCTAGAGGGTAGCTACCAACAGCTCCCTAAAAATTAGGTGATATGTCCTCTTTGACTGCAAGAGAAGTGGAGCTTTGGTGCACTTGATCTCCCACTTTCTTGGTTGCCTTTGATTTAAAGTTGTTGGAGGGAATCTCGAGGATCCCTTAGCTACCTTTGGGAGTTAAGGAAGTGGGAAATCCCCCTATAATATCTCCTTGTTGTCTACTCCGAGCTTTAATTGAAAAATCTTCATCAAAATTAAATTATATTCGTGATTATCTTGCATTTAACTCATGTTAGGAATTCGAAGTATGACAAGCCTTAATCACCATTTACACTAGAAACATAAGACCGTAATATAATTTAAATGTGAGAAAGAGAGACTTAATAAGGATAAAAATGTGACAATTAACCCCTTTAATTATACCTAATGATGGAGCACATCATCACCCCCCCCCCCCCCCCCCCCACCAAATGGTTGCTCATACTCTGAGCAACTTAGTCCTCCTTCTGCATTTATTTCAAAGCTTTAATGGACCCTATGACTTCCAAAGGAAGAAGTGTGGGAGTCCCTTCAGGAGGTTAAAAGGAATCATTATTTTCTACTTCCTTCCATTCTTTGTCCTGCTCATCTTGGTTTTTTCCATCACTCAGCCCCAACAACAAGGGTGGACTGAGTTTCAAACCAAGGCATTGAAGCTTCCTGGCCTGCATGGCCCTCTTATATAGTGGTTCTCTTTCTAGGGCACCTCTCAATCTCTCTGGTGTGTGGTACTCCATGTTTCTAAAACTATGAGGGAGGATATTCCATCTACTTTGACTAGCCATTATGCATTCATCTCCCAACAACCTAGAAACATCATCAAAATGAGCCATAGCTTGTGCTTGTGTGATGAGGTATGTTTTTGCAAGTGTAGCATCTGTTTCTTTCTTGAGATGGTTGTTAATGAATCCCATAGGCATAAATAGTTCTTCCCTAATGTGTATAGGCTCCATGTTTTCTCTCCTTATGACCCTCCTTAGTTCTTCTGCTCTATCTTCCTCATTAACCATCCAAGGGGATAATTCCATTAACTACATGTCTCCCATTCTAGGATTAGGGTCCCAAATGTTCATGTTTTTCAACATAAGATTGTGCTTGTAGAATTTTTTCCTTTTCTGCCATACTTGACTCATTGAAAAACTCAATGAATTTTCTGTAGTTCTGAAAAGGTAAGGATACATGAGAGGCTAGTGTCCTGATTTGAAATAGGAGCCACTGGTCCTTGAGGTAGACAACATAGGAATTTGATGGGTATCTATGTTGGATGGCCTCCATGCACAAATCTGCCATGGTGGCCATTTGTTTTTCTTTTTGCTGAAGTTGATCTTACAATATTTCATTCTCTGTTTGGGCCTTCTAAAGATGCTCTTTCAATATGGATTCTCTATGCTTAGAATCACACAAATCACTTCACATCTCAGACACTTTTTCCTCCATGACCCATATGTCATGCACACCTTTTGTTGTAGCAATATTCATCCAATGATGAGTGTGTTCCCTCTCCTCTTCCAACTGATAAAATAAAGGCATTGTAAACTTCTAAGGAATCAACCTGCCCCCTTAACTAAATTTGTAGTAGGAGCTAAGATTTGGTTGAGGGCTAGGGTGTGACACTATTGATACATCTTTGAGGACATGTTTTGGTGAGGTAGGCTCCTCCTTTTCATTTTTCTCTTCCCACCCTCCCTTTTCATATTGACCTTCATATTGTGCCTTTTCCTCAACTTCCTGGTCCTCTTGCCCATCCATGGTTGTCTTTTATCCCTCATCCAAGGTTTCTTTATCTGATTCCAGGTCTACAGGAATTCCCTGTAGCAATGACAGATTTTTCTATAGCAAACTCTGTTTTCCCTACTTAAAACCCTCTCTTTCTTGTTTTTCAATTTTTTTCTTTCATTTGAGGGTCTTTGGGGGTTGTTAGATGTGTATGGGATGCTAACCTTGCTGAATTTATTGTTATGTAAGTCACATGGTTCCTCACAGGTGAGGTGACCTCTTGAACCTTTCTTTCTTCCATCCTTACCTCATCATCCTTCTTAGGTGATTGTTCAATGGAAATAGGTCTTTTATATGGAGTTTTTGGTTTCCCTTGCCTCACCCTTTGGCTCTTTCTAGTCCTGAAATACATGGGTGTTTTCCTCTTCCACTTTTTTTTCACTGGTGTGCTCAAAGTGGCTAGGGTTGCAGCCACTTCATGATCTATTATGTCTGGTGATATGTTGGTGTCCTGAGGGGAGGTATCACTACCTAGCATAGGGTACAATATTTCCTTCCCCTCTGTCTTTTCTTCCTTCTTCACCTCAGGCTTTTCCTTCTCTGTTTCTGTTGACTTTGTTTTCTGTTTCAACCTCCATCTCTTATTTTTCTTCCTCATCTTCAACCTCCTCTTCTTCTTCTTCTACCTCCCTCTCTATAATACTAGAGGAAGAGGTTTTTCTTGTTTCGGTGGATATGAAGGCTTCCCTATCCATTTCTATGAATGAGGACCAAGACACAGGGAGGTTTAATATTCTCAGTGCATCACCCACTATCATTTTTATAAGGCCATGATGAGCCAAATGTTGGTATTTACTTTCCCTCACCTTTTTTCTCATGTCTGTTATTGAGTTCAAGAGGAAATGAGGGATGCCCAATATTTGCTCTAGAGGGAGTTCTCCTTGAAATCTAAGCTCATTCAACAACCTGAAATGGTATCCATAGAATACACTAAGTCTACCTTCACAGGAAATGAATTTCATGATATGGAAGGCTTCTTCATCCCAGGGGTATGGAAGGCTTTCCCTCCTCACTCCATTCTTGTCTTCAATGTATTCTTCTCCTGCCAGAAAGAATATTTTCTTGACTGTAGTGCTTTGCATCCTTTATTTAATCCACTTAAATCCTAATGGAAATGTGGTGATTCTATTGATTATTTCAGGTGAGAGTGTGATGGCTAGGCCCCTAACCACATTGGTGGCTCTCTCCTCTAAGTGTGATTGCAAAGCCACTTTTCATTTAAATCGCTTGTCATTTAAATATGTCAAAATGGGGGTTTCGTAAACTTAGAAACAAACCAAAATATACGGGACCTCAGATGAAAATATTGTAGAAAGTTTGTTTAGGATGGAAAGAAATAAAGGAAATGCATATTACAAGTATAACTAAAGAAAAGTACAAAATAAATCACATGCAAGGAAATTTAGTTAGATTCTAAAGGTGGAATGAATAAATGCCATGGCCTTTCTAAAAAATTATAAACTAATCTTGGAACAACTATAAGAATCAACTATGATCATCTAGAAAGTGGGTAAACCTAGACCAATTATTGATTTAGCTATCAATCAAGAAAGCTATGAGAACTAGTACAAGCAATTAAACTATAACTAAAGTGAAAATCTATTAGAAGAAAACTATGATAAAGCAATAAACTAATCTAGAAAGCAGTAAATAGCAACTAGTGATTTAATTATCAAGCAAGCAAATTAAGGTAGCTAGTAAGCAAGAATTTTAATGACAATCAAAATGAATCTAGGAAATAAAATCACACTTGTGGAATGTAAATCACACTTTTAGAAATTAAAGCGCACTTGCATGAAAGGAAATAACATAAATCAAACTATGTTACAAATGTATGCAAATTGTGGTTGATGGGGATCCGTCCATTCCTCAATGAGAACAGATGAATAGCTATCACATCTTAAGAATCGAACAACACTCGTAACTCATGATTTGGAGAAAATGATATTACCCATGTTGAATGAATAATCATTAATTTGATGGTAATGAACAATTGACAACTTGTTAGCTTCCTTTGAAGTATGCTCCTCCTATTTATACATTAATTAGGGATATCTTCTCAATAAATGTAAATCCCTTAAATATCTACTAGATCCATACTTGTCTCAACTTATCCCTAAATACTAGATACAAATCCCATGACACATCAAGATCTCCATGATATTTCACCTTGGAATATGGTCCACCTCTTGAGTTGAAATTCGAATTTGTGCTTGGGAGGAAAAGTAAGACCCTTCTAGAACCGCCAAATAAGCCTACACTTATCACAAAACTCATAACACATATATAGATGTATGAAACCATGTTAATTTCCTAGTTTTTAATCATAAATTCACTTAAAATACATAAAATAAATAACTTTGAAAATTTATTATTCTAACCCATATGATCATGAAGATGATTACTTAATGTAGGGTTTTAGGCTAGATAGTCATGAAATTAGGGCTAAATGGTTATGAAATGATGGAAATATTGATGAATATGGAAGACAACTTTGAGACTCAACACTAGGTGAAAGGAGCGCTTTTTCTGATGATCTTTCTCTTCTCCTTGGATGAGAGGTTAGGAGGGAAATTTTTCAGCAACCAAGTAGTTATCTATGTCAGCAAACCATGGAGAGAGTGTTGAGATAGAAAAGAGGTGTTCATAGAGGATCTGGTCATCCACTGTTCCTTCTTCATATGCAGATAGAGCTAACCTGGATAAAAAAAAATCAACAACACTCTCCTTTCCAGGTTTATTGACAATGGTTAGGTCAAAATGTTGTAATAGTAACAAACATCTAATTATTCTAGCATTAACATCATGTTTGTTCATTAAATATTTTATGGTTGCATGGTCAGTGTGTACAAAGGTCTAATAACCAATGATATAATGTCTAATTTTTTTAAAGCATGGAAAATGGCTAACATTTCCTTCTCTATGAAAGTATAATTGAGTTCGAATCTGGACAAGTTCTTACTAAGGAAATATATTGCATAAGGAAATTTGTCATCTAACTTCCCCAAGGCTACCCCCACAGCTTTTTCTAATGCATCTGTGTGGACGTGGAAAGGAAGAGCCCAATTTGGACCTCGGAGAATGGGGCCAATAGTTAACTTTCCCTTAATGAGCTCAAAAGCTTCTTGACAAAGACTAGACCAAGTAAACTCAGAGTCTTTGGCCAACAAACCAAATAGCAGTGAAGACAACTTGCTTAAGTCTTTAATAAACCTTCTATAATATCCAGATAAACCTAAGAAACTCTTGATATCTCTCTTCTTTTGAGGATCATGTACCCTTTTGATGATGGCGACTTTTTTCAGGTCCACCTGTATTCCTGCTTGGGAGATTGAGTATCCCAATACTAATCGTGATCCTTCAAGAATTCACACTTTATAGGCTCGGGGAGAGATGCATCTCAATGTATCTTCTCAACACTTTTCCCAAATTGGAGAGAACTTCCTAGAAGTAATCCCCATAGGGTGTGAAATCATCCATGTAGATTTTAACCGAGTCATGCACTAGCTTAGAGAAAATTCTCAAGACAACTCTTTGGAAGGTAGTTCGGGCATTGCACAACCAAAAGGGTAGGACTCTGTAAGTGAAGGTACCCTAAGGACATGTGAAAGTAGTATTTTCCTAGTCTTCAGGGCTAATTTGGATCTTTTTATACCCATTCAACCCATCTAAGAAAGAAACGAACTTCTTTCTTGCAAGGCCATCAAAAACTTGATCTATAAAAGGCAATGGGAAATGGTCCTTCTTGGTGGCTTTGTTGAGTTCCCGATAATAAACACAAATTCGCCATTTTCCATTCTTCTTCAGGACTAGGTGATCTGAAAATGGGTTGGATAACTTGTTATTCTTTTCAAGAACATCCCACCCGGTTACACAAATAAAAGATCTATCTTATACTTGACTTTTGCGGAATTTTATACTTGAAACAAGTGTATGCTTTTTTAAATGTTTAAGTGCTTTAATACCATTTTATTTTGATGATATTAATCATGTGCAACAACCATATAATTCAAAAAATAAACATCAACACATAACAAGAAATTTAATCAAGGAGTTCACCCGAATATCGTGGGCTATGTCTCCTTGAGCTCAAGTCATCTTGACTTGGCCCTTTGGGATTATGTAAAATTTCTTTTACAAGTTACAAAATAAACTCCAATGGTTAACTGAACTGAACCAATGGGTTTATAATACCATTTATATCCCTGCCATGGCTTTCATCACTCTGAAAACAAATCTAGGCTTCCTTAGACTTGATTCCTTCTCTCGGTGCTCTTGAGCTACAGTGAGCTTCTCTATGGCACTAACTCCCTCAGAATTATTTTTTTATCCCTGAAACCTCTCCTACTACGTCCAACACATATCATACCTTCAAAATATATTGATCCTTCACTCGAAATGAGAACATGCTCCCCAATCTAGGCGTCCATCCATTGATGGCCCTATGCCGCCCAAAACTTCCCGTGGCTCTTCGACCTTAATAAGTCTTCAAATGACTCTATAAATCCCTTCAATGGATTCATAATTTCAAAAATAGTCATAATAGACTACTGGTTCACTGAATTTGGCCTCCGGCTGCTCCATTTTTGCCTCGAACACCTGGTGGCACCCCCTGGCTCTAGGGTCAAAGAAAACTTATTTGTGGGTTATCAACCTCTAGAAGTCCTCAAAATATTCTACAAACTCCTCCATTGGATTCATAAGTATAATAAAAATCATAAATTAATATTGGTTTGCTGAGAATGGTTACTGGTTTCCCTGGCAAGGCCTCATTCTCCTGCTAGCACTTGTTGGCCCTAGTGGCCCCTGGAACTTATGTGAAGCATCTCTAACTTCAAAAGTACTCTAAAGGATATGAAAACCACACCATTAGTTCAATAATGTCTGAAACATCCAAAATTTACTATTGGATTCCTGAATAAGGCCTCTAGTTGCACTAGATAGGCCTCAAACTGCTGTTGGACCCTAGTGGCCCTAGTGGCCCCTAGAACTTCTTTGAAGAAAAAACCTGCTCAAAATTTATTTGATGGCTTTGAAACCCTCACCAATGAATCTGGAATGTCTGAGATAGACTAAATTTACTATTCACACTCCAAAATTGGTCGAATCTCACTCAATATAGAGCCTAAACAATTTTTGTCCAGGGACACCTAAAAATCCTCCACTAAAAATGGAGAACTGAAGTTAAGTTTGGCCATTTCTCCGAATTTGGTGGCGTGCTAACCTGTCCACCAGTTTCAAAATGCAACATTTAATATGGCAGTTAGAGTGGGCACATGTTCCCGAACTCTCCACAGTCAAGATATCGTAACTGTTGGGGAACTACGCACAAACTATGGGATAAGGTTCCATACTCTCGGTTAAACGGATAGTTAACGCAACCGTCAGTGAATCTAACCGAAACATTCGCATGTCACCTCTCCTAAAAAAATGGAGGATGAAAATTCTACGGGTAGGGGCTTAAATTATTTTCTCGGGGTCATGGCGCTTGAGTGCATGCGGAGCTGTTGGCCCTCGGGGCTGGCCCCTCCAACCCCCAAATGCATATGTATTAAAACATAAGTAATGCCACGCTCCTATCATGGTTAAGAACCATCTGATAGATTAAACGGTAGCTCAATCACATGCATGCAGAGAGGTCTCAGGGTCAAGCCCTGGCAACCCACACAAAAAAAATTTATGCAGTCCGGGGGACACGTTGCGGCCTTAGGGCTAGCCACGTGTCACCATATCATTGGTCGAAAATTCCAAATCGTACAAAAAACGACAATGTGCCACTTGGAATTCACTAGTTGGCCTAGAATTAATATTTCAAGGAATATTTTGAGGAATATTCCCTAGAATATTCTCTTTTTTTGAATTTCCAAAAACCAATCAAACTTGGTCAAAAGCTAGAAATTGTAGTTTACTGGACTTTTCAAATTGCGATAACTTCTTCATACGATGTCGGTTTTTCGAACCGTTCACGGTGCCGGAATAAAGAATACGAGATATATCTAATCGATCAGGTTTGGCACACTTCTGAACACTTTTACATTTGATCTATCACTTAGGTCCTTGATCCAAATCTGATCACACCTCCCCATTGGAAATCTTTTGGACCATAAATGACTGATATACTGATCTGTACAGTAGATGAGAGTATAAAATTCTTACTTTTCAGCCTCCATACACTTTTCCTTGCATGGCTTAGTGCCTTTGAACCACAACTCGAAGGTAGTTGACACTTCCCTTCCTAAAGGCTCTTGTCCTCCTATCAAGAATTGTCTTCCTTGAACTCGCCTAGAAATTTCTGGTGAGAAATTGATAGAAGGTAGTTGAACATCATTTCCTTGATCATCGATCCAAGGTGGCTCAAACAAACGTGAGATTACAATAGAAACATGCATACATAACTGAAATTTGCATATGTACAAATGAGTGTATGTCTTACTATGTCAAGAAGTCAAACCACTTCTTACCAAGCCACTTCCATGGCGACTTTTGCTGCTGAAAATCTTCTTCATGTGAGACATCTATTCTCACATAAATGATGGAATATTTGGTTCCAATTTCACCATTATTTCTATCCTCTTGCCTCATGTGCTTGGGATGATTAGTTGGATGCAATGTCCAACACTGGGAAACAACATGTCCCCTCTTCTGGCAATGTGTTGAAGTCCTTTGCACCTGCTTTGCAAGTTTCCTTTGCCTCAACTATTTACTGTGTGCCTTCATCCTCTCCCATCATCTTGAAACATCATGGTTACATAGACCAAAATATGCACAACAACTCTTTCTTCCATTCAAGCATGCATATTTTTCATGCTTATCAGAAACATAATAAATTTGACTATGGGAATAATTATACCTCAAATGATGCTTTTCATGTCCATATTTTTTACCTTCGTGAGGAGATGAAATTGTAGAGGTTCCAGCTTCACCATAAGCTTCATGTGTACCAACACCTTGCTGCAACATAGGCTTCAAACAGTGGCAATCAAATTGAAAACAAACTTGACATGTTTTTGGTTTAGAACTTGGAACAAAAGTTCTTTTTGAATTTGCCTCAAATGCCTTCATGGCTGTAGATATTTCACCATTAGATTGAACATAACCAAGACCAAATTTCTTAGGCCTCTCCTCAACCAAAATAGTTTCAACCATGCCTTGTGCATGTTTTCCTAAACCCTTGCCTTCATAGCCCATTTTAAACATTAACTTGGACCCTATACCTCTAGTGTGCTTTTCAAATGAACCAACACATCTATCTGAAGAGGAAACTGAAGAAAAATTTGAGTGAATTACCTCTGCTTCACGCATGTCCTTGGTTAAGGCTACTTGGGCTTGTTGGAGCTGCATCTCCACCTCATGCATTCTTTGAAGAATTTCTTCTTTCTATTCCTTCATAGCAACCAATTTCTCATGAGATATAGTGCTTTCTCTTTTATCTTCAAATAGAATTTGCACCATATCCTTCAAGATGTATAAGTCTTGCTTCATGTCTTCATCGAAGAATCTTCTGAAGGAGGAGGATTTTGAAACCTCACTTGATGAATTTGTCATATTATGAAAATGAAAAAAATAACTTCAATAAAAAATTCACAAATATTTCAAAAACAATTGACAAAGATTTTGAACAAAATGGCTATAGAGTCAAGCTCTTCTTCAAGCAGCCTTTTGCAAAAAAACCCTCTTCTGCTTCAAGGGTTTCCTTGAGGTCATTTGGGTAAGGAAGATTCCTTCTTCCTTATTGTCCTCTTCTGGACTTAGCTATCAGTGTCTTTCCCCCTATAGCAAAATCAAACTTGTAAGCAACAATCAGTTTGCGAACAATGAAATTCTTTAACAGTGCAAACACCTTTCAAGTCAACAAGAAAAATTGTGCTCCCTCAAGCAAGAAACTAAGCTCCGATACCAACCTGATCTAAAAATGTGTTGGATAACTTGTTATTCTTTTCAAGAACCTCCCACTCAGTTAAAAAATAAAATATCTAGCTTATACTTGACTTTTGCAAAATTTTATACTTGAAACATGTGCATGTTTTTTTAACTGTTTAAGTGCTTTAAGACCATTTTTTTTCTGATATTAAACATGTGCAACATCCATATAATGCAGAAAATAAACATCAACACATAACAGAAAATTTAATCTAGGATTTCACCCGAATATCGTGGGCTACGTCTCCTTGAGCTCAGGTCATCTTGACTTGGCTCTTTGGGATTATGGAAATTTTTCTATTGTAAGTTACAAACTCAAATACAATGCTTAAATGAACTGAACCAATGGGTTTATAATTCCATTTATATCCTTTTCATGGTTTTCATCAGTCTGAAAACAGATCTAGGCTTCCTTAGACTTGATTCCTTCTGTCGGTTCTCTTTAGCTACACTGAGCTTCTCTATGGCACTAACTCCCTCAAGATTATTTTTTTTTCCTTAAACCTCTCCTAATGTGTCAAACACATATCATACCTCCAAAATAGACTGATCTTTTGCTCAAAATGAGCACAGGTTCCCCAATCTAGGCCTCCATCCACTAATGGCCCTAGGCTGCCCAAAACTTAATTGTGGCTCTTCGACCTTCAAAAGTATTAAAATGACTCTAAAAATCCCTTCAATGGATTCATAATGTCAAAAATAGTTATAATATACTATTGGTTCACTGAATTTGGCCGCTGGCTGCTTCGGTTTCGCCTCCAACACCTGGTGGCACCCCTTGGCTCTAGGGTTAAAGAAAAATTATCTTTGGGTTCCAGACCTCTATAAGTCCTCAAAAGCTTCTTAAAACTCATCCATTGGATTAATAAGTATCAAAACAGTCATAAATGACTATTTTTTTGCTGAGAATGGTTACTGGTTGCCCTGGCTAGGACTCATTCTCCTGTTGGCACTTGTTGGCCCTGGTTGCCCCTGGAACTTATCTGAAGAATCTCAAGCTTCAAAAGTCCTATACAGGATCTAAAAACCACACCATTAGTTCCATAATATCTGAAAAAACCAAAATTTACTATTGGATTCCTGAATAAGGCCTCTAGCTACATTGGCTAGGCCTCAAACTACTGCTGGCCCCTGGTGGCCTTCGTGGCCGCTAGAACTTATCTGAAGAAAAATCATGCTCAGAAGTTTTCCAATGACTCTGAAACCCTCACCAATGAGTTTGGAATGTCTTATATAGTTGAAATTGACTATTCACACTCCAAAATTGGTCAAATCTCGCTCAATATAGAGCCTAAACAGTTTTTGTCCAGTGACACCTAAAAATCCTCCACTAAAAATGGAGAACTGAAGTTAAGTTTGGCCATTTCTCCGAAATTTGGTGGCATGCTAACCTGTCTGCCAGTTTCAAACCGTAGCATTTAATATGGCGGTTAGAGTGGGCACATTTTTTCGAACTCTCCGTGGTCAAGTTACCATAACTGTTGGGGAACTACACACAAACTATGGGATAAGGTTCCCATACTCCCAGTTAAACGGATAGTTAACACAATAGTTAGTGGATCTAACCGAAAAATTCCCATGTGATTTCTCCCAAACAACCGGTAGATGTAGCTACTATGGGTAGGGGCTTAAATTATTAGCCCGTGGTCATGGCACTTGAGCGCAGGAGTTGGCCCTCGAGGCTGGCCCATCCAACCCCCAAATGCATATGTATTAAAACATAAGTAATGTAGCACTCCTATGGTGCTTAAGAACCATCCAATAGATGAAATAGTAGAGTGCTTGCATGCATGTGGAGAGGTCTCGGGGTCGAGCCCTGGGGACCCACACAAAAAAATTTTATGCAATCTTGGGGACACGTGGTGGCTTCAGTGCTGGCCCCATGTCACCCTATCATTGGCCGAAAATTCCAAATCATGCAGCCCACAATGAACCACAACGTTCCACTTGGCATTAACTGGTTAGCCGAGAAGGATATTTTGGGGAATATTATGAGAAATATTCTCTGCAATATTCTCTTTTTTTGAATTTCCAAAAACTAGTCAAACTTGGTCAAAAGCCAGAAATTGCAGTTTACTAGACTTTTCAAATCATTATAACTTCTTCATACGATGTCATTTTTTTCAACCATTCATGGTGGTGGAATCAAGAAGAAGAGATCTATCTAGTCACTCAGGTTTGGAACACTTCCAAACACTTTTAAATTTAAGCTATCACTTAGGTCCTTGATCCAAATCTGATCACTAGGACAAGAGGAGATACCAATTCATTGTCTGATATAGGATAAATGAAACCTGCATCCAAAAATTTCTGCAATTCTTCCTTGAATATGTATTTTAGGGTCCATCCACCTTTTGGGTTGGAGCATAGGCACTCATCCTTCTTTAATGAAAATATGATGTCTGCACATCAAGGGATGCATCCCTTTCACGTCCTTGTAGTCCCAAGAAAATGCATCTAGGTTTTCTTTCAAAAGCTAGCATAGCTTCTCTTCTTCTCTATCTGAGAGGTTTGAGTTAATTTTCGGAGATTTGGATGGGCCAAATTCCACATCCTTGGTGGTTTCAGAGGTTGAATCAACTGAGTGCAGTTCCATCCAAGGATAGCTTTCAGATTCTTTGACTAGGTTTTCAAGCGTGATATCAGTGGGGGGCTGGTTCTAAATAACTTAGTCAATTATTTCATCTTCATCAAATTGCATTCCTCTAAGAACAACATCTATGGTAAAAATGGGGTAGAGTGTAGTATTGTATACTTCATCATCTTCTTCATCCTCCAACCATATAGGTAGGTCATGGTCAATGAAAGGTTATTCTGGAGGATATAATGCCAACTGTTTAGAAAAGGGCCCATTCTTAATAGTCATGTTTGTGGCCCGACAACTGATATAAGCATTGGAAGTGGCTAACCAAGGTATCCCTAGAATGAGAGGATATCCATTAACCTTGGTTTTTGGCTGGAGAACCAGGAAATATGTAGGATACATCCAAGAGTCAATTGAAACCATAATATCCTCGACAATTCCTTTCGAAGTTATCGTGGACCGATCTATGTGCACATCTACAACCGGACTACCAGGGTCCAGGTAATTTGGGAAGATCACCCTTCCCAACATTAAGTCGGACAGTTGTCCTACTACATTGATGGTGGGGGTATCTTTCTTCTTTCTCCTAGGTTTCTTGAAGAAATTTTCCTTGATTATCCTATTATAAATAGGGACATCCTTAATGGCCTAGAGAAGGGGTAATTTTACACATATATTTTTCAGTTCTCCCAGAATTTTAGTCTCCTCTGGGGTGTGTTGACTGGAGTGGATCAAGCGCTCAGAAAAAGGAGGTTGTTGGATCTGAGTGTTACTTTATTCCTTTTCTTCCTCAACCTCTACAAGTGGATATGGAGGTTGGTTTTCTGGGAGTACTCTTCTCGACTTGATATTAATATATTGTATCTCGACAGAATAAGCTGGATAGGATGTCTCTCCACTATAAACATGTTGGGCATGTATGTTGTTCGGGTCCAGATTGGGTTTTGCAGGTATCTAGGGTAGCTTGGGTAGAGCAACATGAGTAAGTTGTAGTTGAGGTTGGGGTGGAGGCATTAGAGCAAGTGGTTTATTATGTTGAGGCCTCCACCCTTGTGATGGGTTGTTCCATTGAGGTTGTTGAGGAACATACTGCTAAAATGGTTGGTTCACAAGTTGAGTATGATATGGAGGGTTGTAAGGCCAAGTAGGATGTGTAGGCCATGATAGAGGAGTGGGGGTGTACCAATATTTCAGGGGTGGATTCTAATTATTGTGATAGTAGGAATAAGGTGCACCTTGCATACCTTGTTGATATAACCGAGGGAGTTGAGACCTTCTCTGGTTGATGAAATAGAGTTGCTCTAGTCCTACTTCCCCACCTTGATATACAACTTTGAGTCCAGGTAAGGAGGGACACTTTTCTATGGAATTATTATCCTCATAGACCAAGAAAACCTCTATGGCATTTAATGGACATTCATTTCAAGGGTGTTTTCTAGTACATCTAGGAAAGAATATAGCCAATGATGTTTCTGATTCCTCTTGCTTCCTCTTGATCTGAATTGTGTCCATTTTCAATGCAAAGGTGTACAACATCTCACTCTTGAATTCTTCCAACCTATTTCCAATCTCATGCTTGATGGAGGCGGAAGAGGAAGGGGTATTGGCCAAACTTTAGCTAGCTCTGCCTTTCTTCTTATCTACCCTAGAATGGTTTCTGAAGATAGTTTTGATATTTCATAAGGGAGTTGGTATGTATCTCCCCCTAATAGCATATTAAGGGTATCTATCACCTCCTCCCTAATCCCTCGGAGAATTACCAGTTTAAGTGATCCAGGATTAAGGGTACAACTGGTTCTTTTATAATTTAACTAGAACCTCTCTTCATAGTGCTATAGGGATTCATCAGGCCCTATATTCATCCTGAATATTTCCTCTTTAGTTTCCTTGGACCTACAATAGTCCATGTACTTATTATTGAAGGCCTCTTGAATCTATGCCCAGGAAGTGATTTTGTTCCCAAGTAGACCCTTGAACCAGCGCAAGGCTGGATCCTTAAGGGTAGATGGGAATAAATTCAGATTTTGATCATCTGAGGCATAGTCATAGGTCCTACATGTTGTGGTTCCTGTGTTTTGGCAGATTTGGAAATACCAAAAGACAAGACAACATCAAACCACTTTGGGATCCTAGGATCTAGCCCTCCTGGATCCAGAGAGGGATCTCTCTATATATGTAAATAATGATATATCTTTAAGGTCAGTTTATGGTATTAGGCTAGTTATGAAGCACAAGGGTTTTTTGTTTGTTTGTTTGTTTGGTTGGAGATCATTAACTGAGTAGGTCATGTGAAGTGAAGAAGGAACAAAGTAGCAGGATGTTTCAGCATGGGAATATAGGTAAAAAGAAGTGCCAATCCATTGGGCTATGGAGTCATAAAAAGGGTTTACTTTCATAACAACTATCCAAGGGTTTCCATAAGGCAAGTCATCTATACCAAAGGATCTTTTTAGATAGACGGTGAGATGGAACATTAAGAAGTGAGGTGAAAGAAAGGCAAGTGCGGCTTGAGATCGAGGTAAGGAGTTTGAACCTATCCTGCTTTTTGACACACTTCAAAAGGAAACTCCCATTAAAGACACAAAAAGGTAGCTTAAGATTAAGGTCAGATGTCATTTAAATCCAGACCTGCTTTCAACATCGTCTTAAGGAAACAATCCGGCAGTCCTCATGACTACTTTCAAAATAGTGGAAAACATTTAAGATGAAACATAGAGTAAGGCCTAAGATCAGAGAAAGACTTTGAACCTTCAATGCTTTTGACACTCACTCAAAGGGGTCTTAGAAAGGCCAACTATTGGAAAAGGACCCTACTGGACAGGGCTAACTCCAAATCCCCAGTATCCCAATTCTTCCAGCTGAAACCAAACAAGAACATCTAAGAAGAAAAACCTAAATTCATACATCAGTAAGCATGGGCAAACCAACATCTTTGACTGGTTAAAGTATGCTGAATTTGTTCTCAGATATACAATCAGTAGAAAAAATCAAAGATAAGAAGAGCAGGAAGCGTTAGGGTACTTTGTAGAAGTATATCCTAAGCTATATTACTGATTCTTATCAGAGAATAATGGACAGTGTGAAAGACATGAAATGAGACTATTATAGTAAGGAAAATATCACCCGTAATATAGACCAAGATCCTGTGAAATTTTCTTGTTCAATTGATGTGCAAAACCAATCACATACTCTGAGTCCGATGGCTCTTTACAGTCTAGACTTTTCTTCCCAACCTACTATATTACAAACTACTCAGCTACTTCCCCTCAATAACAGTTCTACAACTTATAAAATCCCAACAACCAACCAACATTTTCAATATAATTTATACAAGGTTCTTATAGGAGAAGAAGCGAAAGAGAAGAAGCGATAGTAGTAATAGATATGAACTTAATCTGGTCCATTAAGACGAGAGGGATGGGTATTCATGCCCACTGCAGTAATGGCTATGCATTGACATATTGGTACTCTTTAGGCTATCTTAGAAGTCTTTTTTCAGGTTGACAATATCTTCAGGTATGTCTCTTACAGTACTCTATGACTGTAAGTATCTGTTATATCTTCTGTGATAAGCAAGGTGACTGAATGGTCTTTCAGATATTCCATACTTCATAACTAATGCACTGATAGCTCCAAGATATTTCTGTTGGAATGATAACAATTACGGGCTCGATGAGGCATGGAGGACGCTGTATGGACTTGTCCTTTGTGGGAAAAAGAACATTCTGTTGATATGAAAGCACTGGTATGGCTTGATGCGTACTTTAGGCCTCGTTAGGTATTTTAATCATCTTTATGATCTTCAACTGTATCTTCTCCCTTTGAATTACTGGATTATAATGATTTAATCTTCAATAATGGGCTCTAATCCTTTAATTCTCTTCACTGATACTCTTTCTGCTTCTGTGACAGCCTTTATGCTCTCAAAATCACCATTACGGTGACAGTGGAGACAAAATGAACTCATCACTCTGCAAACCCTGCAAAAACACAATAAAATTGTTATAAAATCTAAGGGGAGTGAGGGGAGGAATGCGGTGGAGGCCTATGGAAATGGTGGCGCTGCAGTGAAAATGGAGGATGTAGTGAAAAAATGGGTAAAAAACACTGCGAAATGGTGAAAAACTAGCCCGGTGGGGCTTTGGTGCGAGGAGGATTCCGAACCGTCAGATTAGATCAATGGATGGTGGTCAATGGTCAAGATTCACCAGTGGAGTCATTTAGGCTCAATTAGACGGAAGAAAATAACTTTAGTGTTAAAACACAAAAGTTAAGCGTTGAGCGAATACAAAGGAAAAAAGGCAAAAATGAAGGAGATCCGAGGCATTTGGTGTTGGGACCAGGAGGGTGGAGGGCGATTGAATGTGGACCGTTGGATCACGAAAGAGATCAACGGTGGAGATCTGCCGATGAATTCCTTTGGAGGTCCAATGAAAATAATATGGATGGGAACGCGATGAAACGTGGGCCATTGATCTAGATTAAATGAACTATCGGGATTGAATCGCATCGAAGAAAATGAGAGAGACCAAAACACCGAGGCCTTTTGGTTTTGCGATTTGCGATTACACGCCGAATTTCGGATCAAAGGGAAGATCAAAGGTTCAGATTGGATCAGAGGGGAAACAACAGGAGGAAATGGGCGCAATGTGATGATATCTCAGTCGTTAGATCTATATGGATGGACAATCAAGATCATATCAAGGATCGAAAATCGGAGGAGACAATTGGGTGGCACTTTGAGACTTGCGATGTGTGATTAAGCGCCAGCCGTCCGATCAGGGAGAAAGATCGATGGTGGAAATTAAATCGGTGGGGTAACGATTGTGAATTATGAGCGGAGCACAATTAGATCCTGGCCGTTGGTTCTTGTGGATTCAACGGTCCAGATCTAATCAGAGGATCAGCATCGGAGGGAGCAAGCGGACATGGAAAAAAGAGACTGCGATTCGTTGCGATTGTGGTCGGTAATCAGTCTGAAGGATTGGCGGTCGAGTTAGATCATAAGGGAGACTAAGGGCTGGAGCGAAGCGGGGTTAAATGAGGCCGTCGGATCGCGAGATGGTGGTGGATATTAAATCTGGGCGGGAGGCAAAGCTCACATAGGAGCTTTTACTAGTATACTTGAACTTGGGTTGCGTTGCAATGGGGGTTAGCTAGGCATTGGATACGGAAAGATCGACGGTGGAGATTGCGGTGGAGGTTGAGGAAGAGGCCTAATGACGTCGGAAAATTGCAAGTATAAAGAAACGGGTCCAAAGGAAAAGCTGCGATTCACGAGTCAACTGAGGGCCTCTTTGCCCAGTTACGCTTTTCAGAGTTATATGTGGAAAAAGGGGCTAAGGCTTAGCTGAAAGGGGCTTAAGGCCTTAAGGCAAAAATGAATGTTTTAGGCCCAAATTTAGTGTTTTTTGAGCCAAATGAGGGGTTCCGGTAGGCAGAAGGATGGATTTTTAAACCAAACAATAAGGAAACATATGGTTTAAAAGAGGATTTAGGAGGATTTAGAGGTTAAATGGAGGAATTTTGGAGGGATTTTATGAAGGGGATAAAGGTTACAAAAGGGGAAATTGTGGAAATGACAAGGAAGAAAATGGAGGCCTCTTTGATACTATTTTCTTTATAACATAACAACAGGTTTCTCATGGAAATAGCAATGAGGGTTCTTTGAAGGATAGAAAACTCATGGAGGCTTCAAGAATGATAGGTTTACAAAGAAAATGTATCTCTTGAAGACTCAGAAACAATTTTAGCCACCTGTTTGCTTGTCAAAAATTTATAGGTGCCTAACAATGACTCCACATGGGGATGGCATCTTCTTGAAGGTGTCAAGAATATCAGAAAATAATCTTTGGAAGTAGGCCAGATGCCTGGTACTTGACACATATTTTTCTTTTCTTGGATCAGCTACCACAACCATGAAGACATTAGATCAGTAGAAACATTCTCCCAAACAACTACCTACCCATCCTTTAGTCCTAACATTTTTTCTTCAAGGTGCATTTAGACTTGCAGACCTTCTTCATCATCAATTTTTACAAACAGGAAAATAAACCTACTACTTCTACCCTAATTTCTCCATGAGACCAGATTAAACAGTTGGACTCATAGCTTCTGTACCTAAACTACTATCTTCTAGGATTAAACTTTCTAGCAGATTGCTTTCTCTACATTCTACAACAGAAATTGAAACACAGCTAAACTAGGATTTGACTATCTAGCAAGCTATAAATGGACTGAACTTTTGCAGAAAATAAACAACTAAATAAATGCTCACAGGCGGAGCTTTATTTTGATTTCCTACCTACCCTACTCTAACTGGAAATATCTGATGCTCTAGGTGATACAATAATGCCAGTGTAGTCAGTCAAGTAGTAAAAAAAAAAAGGATAGAAAAACTGACTGCTTGTCAGAGATAACCATAGGGCACCTTGAATGTGGGTCCTCAAAACCTAGGCCACCATCAGTGGTGACCACTCCTGATGAATCTGGCTCTTGCAAAGTATCAATTCTTGGGGAACTGAGCCAATCAGGGTCTCCATATATTCTACCATAGGATCAACAAAAACATGATATAAAATTTCTTCCTTTAGGCCTTCCATGGCTGGTAGGCTATCTGCATCCTTGACAGCTTTGATCACTGCAACTGCAGTGTGGCACTTTAAAACAAAATCATCCTTTTCCTGGTTGGGAGTATTTTGCAGGTAAGTTTCAACCAGGAATACCTCATCTTCCACTGCACCAAGAGAAAGATTCCTTTGAGAAATAAAATCTTCCTCCTCTTCATTGCAACCTGAACTGGAGGACTCATCATATCTAGCAGTGTTGTCCTCTTGTAGCTTTGAGATCCTCTGATATGATGGGCTGAGCTCTATGAAAATACTAACATATTCTTGAGCAGGGGTTTCTTTGATTATCTCCACCCTTTCAGGAGAAGGTTCAGGGTATTCATCTTGCTCAAGATTTTCTTGATTTATTTCTTCCTCATCCTCTGAGCTAAAAGGCTGCTGACTTCCATCCTCATGGCAATTATTACTGATGATCTGATATATAACATAGTGGATATTAAATGAATCTTCGTCTGCTATCATGCTTTCAACACTTTCTTCATCAGTATCATATATAGCCTACATTGGCTCATTGCTTTCTCGAAGTTGCTGGTCATGATCTTCCTCCCATAGATCTTCTGATGATGGTCATGCAAGCTTAGTATCCCTTTGGAAAAAATCATCATCAGATAGATCAAAACTAGGAAAATCATAATGATAAGCAATGTTACCAATCAAACTTTCTAGACTCTCAGCAAGTCTTTCTTCAAAACAATCTACAGGTTCATCCTCTGATCTAAACTCTCGTTCATCATACATGCTTTGCATGTTGCTTATGTTTTGCAGTGGTCTAGTTTGTTTTTCTTGAGGACAAGGTGTAGGTATTTTCCAATCATCATTTCTAGTTTCAACCTCATATTCTTCCTCCTCTATGTTTAGCAAGGTGTTGGTTGTCTCTATCAATCTTTCCAGCTTGTTTTCTGAAGAGATCTGCCTTTTCTGCTCGGCTTGGTCCTTCTTTATTGCTTTTAATCTTTCCTCCCTGCACCATAGGTTGTATTCGATAGTAATTGCTATGTTTTTCATTTCCTCCAGGCTCGAAGGCTCTCTTTCTCTTATATGGAATTCCACCTCAGGGTAAAAAGAACTTGGATAGTGCAGTAGGGCCCATCCCAAAGGTGGTTTTATGTTAGCAGGTATTGCATTATATACCTTATTAAACCTGGCTGAAAATTTGTGTACTGTCTCCTCTGGTTGTCTTTTCAAATTTTGGTATTCTTCTAGGATGAGGAAAACATTTCCTGGGACTACCCATCTATCAAGGAAAACTTGAGAAAACTGATGAAAGCTGAAAATGCTTGCAGCTAGAAGGTTTTTAAACCAAATCTTAACATTTCCTTGTAATGACAAGGAAAAAATTCTAATACGCACATCATCTTCTTCTACTTCATATAAGTCAAGTAAATCCTCAAGATTTTGAACATGCTGCCCTATAGTGATCTTTGAATTTTCTCCATCAAAAAGGGGCAGCTTATCTGTAAGTCCTGCAGGAAGGGGTTGGAAGATGAGAGGCAAAACCAGAGGCTTGTATCTTTCTATGACCTTTGTGGATGTGGGCAGTGTAACAAGAGACCTATGACTACTTTAAATTTCATCAAGGGTAAAAGATACAGCGTGAGGCTCTTGTTTCACTGGACTTTTCACAGGTGCATAGGTCTGCTTATGGTCTGAAGACTGAGGCTTGAGATCTTTCCCATTATCAATGTGGGTCTCATCTTTGTACACTTGATCATGCTTAAAGTAGGACAGAGCGTAGTGATAGATAAAAACAATGAATTATTTAAACCAAATCCAGCCTAAATGTTCTATCCTTCTATGAGGTCTACCCATATTTCAAGTTCTTCCTCCAGTGGAGTCACCAGGTGGAGGATGCTCAATGTTTAAATGAGGGTTGATGTCCACCATCAGCAATTAAAATACCAAATTGAGGCTAATTTTTTTCTTTTTCCCCAGCGGAGTCGCCATTATGTTGTGGTTCCTGTGTTTTGGAAGATTTGGAAATACCAAAATACAAGACAACATCAAACCATTTTGGGATCCTAGGATCTAGCCCTCCCGGATCGAGAGAGGGATCTCTCTATATATGTAAAGAATGATATATAAGGCTCAAATTGAGGTATTAGGCTAGGTATGAAGCACAAGGGTTTTGATTTGTTTGTTTGGTTGGAGATCATTAACTGAGAAGGTTATGGAAATGGAAAATGAACAGAGTAGCAGGATGTTTTAGCATGGGAAAAAATTTCAAGAGAAGTGCCAATACATTGGGCTATGGATTCATAAAATGGTTTGCTTGCATAACAACATGCAAGGGTTTCCATAGGGAAAGTAATCTATACCAAAGGATCTTTTTAGATAGGTGGTGAGATGGAACATTAATAATTGGTGAAGGAAAGAAACCAGAGTGCAGCTTGAGATCAGGTAAGGAGTTTGAACCTATCCTGCTTTAACACAAAGGAAACTCTCA
This sequence comes from Pinus albicaulis, assembly GCA_034641835.2. Classification (NCBI taxonomy): domain Eukaryota; kingdom Viridiplantae; phylum Streptophyta; class Pinopsida; order Pinales; family Pinaceae; genus Pinus; species Pinus albicaulis. The sequence continues at coordinate 786,468,868 of CM076569.1, forward strand.
TTAAAGACACAAAGGGTAGCTTAAGATCAGGTCAGATGTCATTTAAATCCAGACCTGCTTTCAACATCGTCTTAAGGAAACAATCCGGCAGTCCTCATGACTACTTTCAAAATAGTGGAAAACATTTAAGATGAAACATAGAGTAAGGCCTAAGATCAGAGAAAGACTTTGAACCTTCAATGCTTTTGACACTCACTCAAAGGGATCTTAGAAAGGTTAAAATTTTGGAAAAGGAACCTAGTGAGACAGGGCTAACTCTCATCTCCTAGTTTCCCAATTCTTTCAGTTGAATCCAGTCAAGAACATCTAAGAAACAAACTCTAAATTCATACATCAGTAAGCATGGGCAAGCCAACTTCTTTGACTAGTTAAATTATGCTGAATTTATTCTTAGATACACAATCTGAGGAAAAAATAAAGATAAAGAATACAGTGAGATCTAGGGTACTTCCAGCAGTATATCCTATTCTATGCTTGTTGTTCTTTATCTGAGAATAATGGACAATATGATAAAACATGAAAGGAGACAATTACAGTAAGGAAACATCACCAATAATATAGACCAGGATCCTGTGAATCTACTTGTTCAATTGATGTGAAAACCAGTCACATACTCTGATTCCAATGGCTCTTTACAGTCCGGACTTCTCTTCCCAACCTACTATATTACAAACTACTAAGCTACCTCCCCTCAATAACAATTCTACAACTAATTGAATCCCAACAACCAACCAACATTTTCAATATAATTTACAGGGGTTCTTATAGGAGAAAGAGTGATAGTAGTAGTAGATATGAACTTAAATGGTCCATTAAGACAGAGGGGATGGAAGTATTCGTGCACACTCTGCCTAATGGCTCTACATTGACATATTGGTACTCTTTAGGTTGTCTTAGAAGTCTTTTGTTAGGTTGACAATATCTTCAGGTATGTCTCTTGTAGTACTCTCTGACTGTAAGTACTATGTTTTATCTTCTGTGATAAGCAAGGTGACTGAATGGTCTTTCAGGTCTTCCATACTTCAAAACTAATGCACTGATAGCTCCAGGAGATTTCTGTCAAAATGATAACAATTACGGGCTCAATGAGGCATGGAGGACGTTGCAGGGACTTGTCCTTTGTGGGAAAAAGAACATTTTTCTGATATGAAAGCATTGATATGGCTTGATGCATGCTTTAGGCCTCATTAGGCATTTTAATCATCTTTATGATCTTCAACTGTATCTTGGCCCTTTGAATTACTGGATTATAACGTTCGAATCCTCAATAATGGGCTCTAATCCTTTAATGCTCTTCACTGATACTCTTTCTACTTCTGTGATAGATTTTATGCGCTCAGAATCACCATTACGGTGACAGTGGAGACAGAATGAACTCATCACTCTGCGAAACCTGCCAAAACACAAGAACCCCAACACTACAGACAACAAAAAATTCAAACATGAATGTGTAAAGGTACTCAGAGGTAAGTCTATGGAAATGTGGAAGGGATGAGGGGTTGATGTTCTTCATTTTAGTTTCCACATCTGTCTCTCTAATGGGAAAGACTCACCGAGCTTCAATTTCAACCATGGTTTGAATAGGTGAAGCGGGTTCCTTTGGTGAAACAAGTTCTTCTTCTTCCCCAATAGGTTCTTCAAAATTTTCAAAAGGCTCACTTATTGTGTCTTCAACCTCACAGTCACTGAAGAAGAGTGAAGGGCGACTATGTGGGGATGTGGGGGTTTTTGGTAAAAAAATTCCTCGATTATCCATACTCCTACGAGGCATGAAAATCATATTTTTGTATTTTTCAATATTTTTTAAACAACATGTAAAACTAAAGCAAAAAAGAATGCTACCATGAAATCAAATCATCTACTGGACACATCCCTGGCAATGGCGCCAAAAAGTGGTAAACCCTGGTATTGCACGAAGACTGTTGCAAATCGCAGAGGCTACTCTACTTTAATTTATCAACCCAAGGTTCGTACAAAATTGGAGGTGACCATGCTATATACATAACATATGCATTCTACTCATGTCATCCTCTTCTGAGTCCTATGAAAGGGTGTTATTTCTAGGGTTTATGAATGAAGTCTGTCACACTTCCAAATTTAGGCCTAGGGCTACAAGTGATTCCAATCCCTTACTCTATCAACAATCAAAGAACTGTTCTACAGCAAGAAAGTGCATCTAGCTACTCTATAATGGAAGAAATCTGCAAATTAAGCTATGGAAAGAAATGGAAGTAAACTAGGCATCTTTCATGAAGTAAATTGTTGAATTGAAATTGCAGAAAGAAGACTAACCTAATAATGCATTGTTGGGCCAAATGGCTAAACACAATCTATCTACTTAACTTTTTAACTATTATGCTTTTAATCATGCATCTAATCATGACCTAATTATGCTTTTAAATTCATTATTTTGTAGCACGGAGGAGAAAGCGCTAAGGTGGTTTAGGAAGGTCTTGAAATCATTGGTGCAGGGCTGAAGGTGTCAAGATGGTTTTGACAGGTCTAGATGAGGTGGATGATGGTTCCTGGGCTTAACGAGAGGCCCAATGGTGTTGTTGCAAGTGCTGCTACAAGTTTCCTGTAGTACTACAGGAAAGTCCCGAAATGCTAAAGAAAATAGTCTGAGTGAAATCTGAGGCCAAAAATGGTGTAGAAAAGTGTAAGGGAGGTGGAATGAAGGTTTTTTTAGATGAATGGAGGGTGGAAAACCCCTTGGCCAAGCTCAGAACATCTTGAGAAGCTCGTCTTGCACTTCTAAGGTTGCTCACGGTGTGAAGGTGAAAATTTTGAAAAACAGGGCTGATGGCGATTTGATGGAAAGAAGGCTGATGATGGGTGAGAAATGAAACTAAGGGTGCTGGTGAAGTCCTCCTTTTCTATGCTACTTGAAGCTGCAAGAAAAATACATGTTCATGCAACAAACATTGGAAAAATCAGGACATAGGAAATGGAAAATATGAGTTGAATTTGGAAAGAAAACCTACTTTAGCCTTCAAACAGAAATCTAACTCAGTATTCTAGACATGTTCATGACACTACAACAACCTAGCTATTCTTTCCAAGAATCATAAAATAAAGAGAAAATTTGGCCTATGGGGAAGGCCTTCCCTCCTCAAACTCCAATGAAAGAGATGAGAGAGGGAGGAATGATGCAAAACTTTCTGATTTTATCAGCTATTCTACCAACATTTATGCAATATTAACTACAACAAAAGACAAATGGAAGCAAATGTAATATTCCCAAATGAGAAAAGTATAAATATAGCCCATAATAATGGAAATAGCAGTAAGTATTAACACATTACATGTGATCCAAATGATATATCCATGGTATTATGTATAAAACCAATAAATAAGTACAAGATCTTGGGGATCAAGCCCCTCAAGATAGGCAAAAAAAGCCTCCAATGCCAAAATGCACCCAAAACATGTAATACACTTCTACACAAAGTACATAAGCAAGCACAACATATTTTTAGTGACTAAAATTATAGCTAGGACATAGAAATAAATGGATCTGATATTATCATGCTCATACAAGGCCAAAAATGGAGATCTATGCTTCCATACACTTTTCCTAGATAACCCAGGAAGGGTTTCCCGGAATACGCAAAATATAAATGGTGGGTCTAAAGCCCTAGAGCTGAAGATTCACTGCAAATGAAGCACATAGAAGGAGGTGGATGAATTTGATGTAGATCGGAAAAAAATCATCTAAAATACTCTCTCAATGAAGGTTTGATCCCTTCAATGGAAAGCAAACACTCCAAATGGAGCACTGAATTTGCCCCTGCAACAGCTCACCAAAATAACGCAGATCTAGACTAGAACTGCGTTGAAGGGGATAAAATCAAATTGGCTTGATGCCAAAGATGTCAAATAAGCCAGAGGGGCTCCTTTACTGGCCTCCCAATGGAAGGAAACCTTCCTCCACTGCAAAACTAGCTTAGAAAACACCCAACAAGATCTTCCATTGCTGCACCCTGCAACTCAGCATATCTCTCAACAGAAACTATGTTGTACCACAAGACTGAAGCTTGGTCTGAAACCTGAAAGTGGAAATGTAGTGCAAAGCTCTTCCAAGAGGCCTCTCAAGGATAGAGGTGGGATTCCCGATCAAGAACACCTGGTGCTAAACAACACTGCAATCTTAGCTAAATAGCTAAAGAAAGCTTATATGTCTAAACAGACCATATATCAAAACATAAACATATATCAACATATCAACAATATTGCTGCCATCCTTTTCCTTATATAAGAAATGAGCTTCCAAACCCTAAGCCCCATCCATTAATGACACTACTTCCATGTAATGTGTCTCCATCTAAAACTGCGTTGTCCCTCATTGATTGCCACTCCTCCATGACAACACTATTGATTTGGTCAAAGTTGACCCATTCCACATGCTCTAGCCCCTGTTCACACCTTAGGGTGCTTTATTAAGCTGAAAATATGATCAACTTTCACATGAGAAGTGGTTTTATTCCTAAAAAGGAGATTTATGGGTCTCCCTACCCACTTATTCATCAAACAAGAAAGAAAAATTAGATTTTAATATTCCAATTAGCTGCATGCTAATTTAGGAATATTACAATCCTCCCCTCCCAAATGTTGCTTGTCCTCAAGCAACTGTAAGGATAGATCTGAAAAATATAGGGAACCTTCATCCCCATGTGAAGCTCCATCCTCCAAGATATCATCCATATAAAATGAATCACCCTCCATAACGGTAATTCATCGAAAAAATCCTCCCATCTACTCATGAGAGGCACCTCCCAAGTGCTAAAGTTACCCAAATGGCTCATCCCATAAAGAAACAAGAGGCCCAATGTAACAATCATGGATGGTCCAATGCTCTTCCAGAAATATGAAACATAAGAACCATGGAGAATCTCTCTCCCAAATGGCACATCCAATCCTTCGATCCTCCCTCTAATCACTCCCATAAAAATAAATAAGCACATCATCAATATATGGGATCAAAACCAGTCATACATAAACAATAAAATGCAATAATAAAGGTGGATCATAGTCCCACATGTGGAACCAGTGCAGTATATCTCCTGACTACCTCAAATCATGATATGGTAAGCGGTTTCCCCACCACTTACTTGCTGCCATAGTTTTCTCACAAGTTCTGAAAAGGTGAGAAATGTTTGGTGCCTTTGGTGCACACCCGGAATGATATATCATCTCCCTATATCCTCCTAGGGAGTGGCCTTGCTCAACATAGTTTATGGCCCAAATTTTACCATGAAGTTTATAAGGAATAATGCTTCCCTTTGGAACGAAGGCATGCACATGTATGGTAAATAAATGCAAATATTCATCATATAAATCATTATGCATAAAAACAAGATCTTTACCATATGCTCTACTCATACAAATGGAGTGGTTCATAGATAGATCCCCTCATTCCAAAAGAGGAAAGAGGTGGTTGTGATAAATCCTCCATAAAGTTATGTATCTCTACCATCTCCACATGTTCCATGCATCTCCTTGAATGCTGATATACTTCCTCTTCAAGGCCTTCCTAAGTAAACTCCTCAATGATAGTGTTGTATGACTTCATGGAATAAGTGTGGCTGAAGAGAAAATCTTCATGTGCTCTTTGTAGCAACTTCTCCTTGAGATTTGAAGCTCTAGACAAGAAGATCCTATCATGATAGTAGATTACCTCATCTCTGACTGAATATCCCTCCTCTTGTAGCTGGTCATCAAGTTTCATAAAAGTGAAAAGATCCTTGGAATAATCCACCAATAGCTAGGATTTCTAGTATGGATCTATCCTCCAAAGTGAAAGCACTGATGATCTTTCATAGAAAGCATCTATCATGTATTTGTCCTCCTCTTTGACATCTCCCATGCCAAAGTGACATATTGGAAGGTTTCCATCCTCCCCTTGTTTCTCCTTTCTTAGCACAGAATCTGAAATGAGAGTGGGTAATGATGATTTTGGGAGAATGTCTCCCTCCTCTTAGAGTCTACCCAAGACTCTCTGTGTTGTACAATGACCTCCCATTGTTCCCACTCCTCTTGGATCTATGTGTGGTGCAACATGTTGAGAGAACTCTTTGATCATCTTCCAATCAGGGGGCCTCCCTAGTGGAATGCCTCCATGTAATGAGACATCAAGGCCTAGAGCAAGCTGCATATGTGAGTGGATTGATTCGTCCCTACTCTCACTGCACAAATCATCCTCCTTATTCTGTGCATAAACCTCCTGAAAAGGATGGGGGTGTATGTTTCCAATCACTGGATGCTGGCCCTCCTTCTCATATTCTCCTACCTCCTGCAAGTCATCACAGTCTAAGGTGTCTTCTTTAGATGTAATCAACCCATGTACACCCAACATCTCCTTGGTGTCAAGAGTCTTGATCACAAAGGAATGATCTATTATAGTGTGTGTCCCCAAGACTGTATTTAATGTTGGAAAACACTTCCTCCATTGTTTTTTCTAATTGCCTATCAACATAGACACATGTTGCTCATGATATTCATATGTAAGATCCAATAGAACTTCTCGCAAATATACAAGAGCTCCTCTAGTTGAAGCAATTGCTTCATCTCCATCTTCAAATAGAAGTAGATTTCCTCATGTTTTCACAGCGCTGGAGGATCTTCCCAACTCTTCCTCTTCCTTCTCCTCATCAATGGAGAATACTTCATCATTAAGAGATCGTCTATCTTGATCTCCTCTTGAAAGAGAAATCCTCATGCATTTTTATTGAGAAGAAAGTTCTTACTGAAATGGGGCCTTTTCCCTTGGCAACATATGTTGCATATTTTCAACCCCCTTGTCAATGTTATGAAATGGAGTTGGTTTCATGGATCCTTCCAAATCATGCAAAGGTTCTGATTTCTTGGGTTTGGTTTCTCCCAAGGAAGTTTCAGATTGTTTCAAATCAAATATTTTCACTAACCTCCTAGTGAACTTTTCATAAGTAGATATATTTGCATTATTCAATGAAGAATATTCAAATAACCACTAGGCATAAGCCTTACCTTCAAGATGCAATGTTGCTACTCTAATGGCTTCCTCTTTTGAAACTTTATGTAGATGGAAATATGTGTCTAGCTTCTTTACCCAAGCCTTGGTTGTGATCTTGGATGGCCCATCAAAAGTAGGTAGAAAGAATCTACTCAAAGTGTGTTGCGTGCACCCTCTTCTTCTATTGTATTTACTGGGTCTTCTATCTTCTTTGATTTGACAAAACCCTTGGAAACTTAGATGCTCCTTGAATCTTCTAGACTGAGATTCATATTCTTGGAGATAGTCACCAAGAGTCTCCTCCTTTGGTGTTTCTCCTTCTTCTTCTTCTTCTTCTTCTTCTCTTGTCAAGAATGTAGACATGGTACCATGTTGTAGATCTGATTGTGTGGTTGAATTATCACACACATAATATGAAGAATTGGATATTTCTTCATGTGAAAATCTTCTTAAGGGACCTTCATGTCTTTCCCTCCTCATTCCCTTGATTTCTCTTTTAAGCTCATGCATAGCTTGGAGAATAAGTTCTGGAAACTTCCTTCCCTCCATTTCTCCAAATAATGGAGACTTGCCTTTGTATCTTCTATAATCCTTCCATTTTATGTGAGAATATTCTTCTTCTTCTGATAACATAGATGCAATTTCTTCATAGGCTGAGCCAAGGTTATGCTCTGATACCAATGTAATATTCCCAAATGGGAAAAGCAGAAATATAGCTCATAATTATGGAAATATCAGCAAGTATTAACACATTACATGTGAGCCAAATGATAGATCCATGGTATTATGTATAACAGCAATAAATAAGTACAATATCTTGGGGATCAAGCCCCTCAAGATAGGCAAAAGAAGCCTCCAATGCCAAAATGCACCCAAAACATGTAATACACTGCTACAAAAAGTACATAAGCAAGCAGAGTGTAGTTTTAGTGACTAATACTGCAGCTGGGACATATAAATAAATGGATCTAATAAGATAATGCTCATACAATGCCAAAAATGGAGATCTATGCTCCGATACACTTTTCCTAGATAACCTAGGAAGGGTTTCCAAAAATACACAAAAGATAAATGGTGTATCTAAAGCCCTAGGGATGAAGATTCACTGTAATTGAAGCACATAGAAGGAGGTGGATGAATCTAATGTAGAGCTGAAATAACTCCTCCAAAATACTCTCAATTAGACTCTCAATTAAGGTTTGATCCCTTCAGTGGAAAGCAAACACTCCAAATGGAGCATTGAATTTTCCCCTGCAACAACTAACCAAAATAATGCATATCTGGAATGGAACTGCGCTATAGGGGATAAATTCAACTTGGCTTGATGCCAAATATGTCAAATAATCCCAAGGGGCTCCTTTACTGGCCTCCCAATGGAAGGAAACCTTCCTCCACTGCAAAACTAGCTCAGAAAACAACCAAAAAGATCTTCCACTGCTGCACCCTGCAACTCAGCACATCTCTCAACAGAAACTATGTTGTACCACAAGACTGAAGCTTGGTCTGAAACCTGAAAGTGGAAATGTAGTGCAAAGATCTTCCAAGATGCCTCTTAAGGATAGAGGTGGGATTCCCGATCAGGAACACCCGGTGCTAAACAACACTGCAATCTTAGCTAAATAGTTGAAGAAAGCTTATATGTCTAAACATACCATATATCAAAACATAAACATATATCATTATATCCATAATATGGCTACCATCCTCTTCCTTATAAAACAAATGAGCTTCCAAACCCTAAGCCACATCCATTAATGACACTACTTCCATGCAATGTGTCTCCATCTAAAACTGCATTGTCCCTCATTGATTGCCACTCCTCCATGACAACTTTGTTTATTTAGTCAAAGTTGACCCATTCCACATGCTCTAGCCCCTGTTCACACCTTAGGGTGCTTTATTAAGCTGAAAATATGATCCACTTTCACATGAGAAGTGGTTTTATTCCTAATAAAGATATTTATGGGTCTCCCTACCCACTTATTCATCAAACAAGAAATAAAAATTAGATTTTAATTTTCCAATTAGCCGCATGCTAATTTAGGAATATTACAGCAAACTAAAAACAGTGAATTGAAATGTAAGAAAACTAGATAAAAACTCATAAAGAAAACTAGCTACAATGACATAAAAATAAGCATGAATACACAAGAGAGACTAAGGCCAATGGATTGGGCCCTAACCCACAAGCCTAGCCCTCTGAAACTAAATCAATGAAGGGCAATATGAATACTTGTCTTATTGCAAAAAATAGTCTCATTACATAATCATAAAAGTCTCAAAAACCTATTACAAGAACTAAGAGTCTATTTGCTTCCTTCAAAGTTTGAATCCTAATGAGCTCTTTCTCATCCCTATTTAACCTAGAGGGTAGCTACCAATGACTCCCTAAAAATTAGGTGATGTATCCTCTTTGACTGCAATAGAAGTGGAGCTTTGGTGCAATTGATCTCCCACTTGCTTGGCTGCCTTTGATTTCGAGTTGTTAAACTTGCAGTTAACCTCTCAATCCTTAAGCACTTTCTTATTATTTTGAATTGGATCTTAGCTCAACAAAACTAATATTCCCATTCAAATCATTATTTCATCTTCTCCTCTAATACCTTTGTCTCCTACAGACATAATATATTAGGTTTTTGCTTCTTCAACCTTTCTTTCAAATATCTCCGCTTACCTCGAGTATTAAGGCCTTGTACTTTGTAGGAGAGTATTATCATTGAGAAGGCTTGTTTAGGTGGTCAAATACTACTGACAGCGATATCACCCTTCCAGAGTTAACTAGCATATCGCCTACCATATATATGGATTGCTGTAGGTTCTTTCTTCCTATTGCTTTCCCTCCTTTGTCGTATCCTACTTGATCTTGGGAATTCCCAGTTTGAGAACCAAGATTATTTTGAGACTCTGTCTATTTTTGGGTCTTTTGTGATTGATATATCTGAAATGTTTCTTGATAAATTTTCTTTTTATCTTCTATTATGAACCTTTCATTGCGATTTTTTCATTCCTGCAGCAATATTTTGAGGAATTTCTCTTTCGTGTTCATATCTTCTTTGTTTCCATCGATCTCCATGGTGGAATTATCTTGAGTTGTTGCGAGTCCCTCTTGATCCGATGGCTCATCTTGTGCTTTCCTCTTCGACACTATATTTTTTCTTGGGACTTCCCTCTTTTCCCCTTCCGGGCCTTTCTTCTTAGCCTTTAAGATCTCCCCATCTTCCTGGAGGACCCCAAAACGATTGGGATTTTCTGGGATCTTTTGGACCTGTTGAATTTGATTAACTTGTGTATATTTTGACAACCTCTTCTTGTAAGATACCTCTTGAAACCCATCTCCCTCCTTAATGTTTCCGTATCCTATTTAGTGACTATTGATTCTCTCTTTCCTGTCTGGTTCAAGGTGAATTCCTTATAGAGATGGCCATATTCATGAAATCTTCGGCAGCAAAAGGGAATGTGCACATAATCCAATGGCTTTTTCCAAACTTCATCCTCATACTTGAGATCCACTGAATCTGGCAACGATTCAGTAATGTTAAAATAGACACAGATCCATGTGTATGAGGTAAATATTCCTCTTCGTGTGGAATCTACAGCCTTAATAGATCTGCCAATGAAGTTTCTGATCCCCTCAATAATTTTTGGATCCCAGAAGTCTATTGGCAGACAAAAAGGCAAACCCAAACTAGAGCTGCCATGAATTGTTCCTGATCTGGATTGTAACACTCCTCCCAAAATTTAATAAAGAGTCCAACACTATAATAGAAATAGGGTCCATTCTCTAAAATTCTCTCTTTGTCCTCCATATTCGCAAAGATGACCATGAAAAAAACCTATCGCTCCCAATTTTATATCGATATGACCTTTCGGCTACCATTTTAGTTGGATACATTTGATTAAATCCCTTTCAAGGGCCAAATACCTATGAACTTGCATATCAGTGCATGATCTTTCATGTATTGTTTATAGTTCTCAAGTTTATTTGCCCGAATAACAAATTGCGGCTTTTTGGAGGCTTGAGGGAGGCATTGGCCTCTGAATTGGTTCTGCCATTAGGACCCAACACCAATTCTTCGCGTGATTTAGTCGATTGCAAGGCCAAGGTGTTTGTGGCGTTTTTCCCTTAGAATTCCCTACCGCCACATTTTTATAGGAAAGGATCTCTCCCTCCCACCCTCCCGCCCCTCAGGTTGTCCATTTCATACCATGCGGGGAATCAGTACCCTGCGTATCCAGACCCTCAGTCTCCATGTCCTATTGTGATTCCTACTCCATGGCCTACGCTGTGTCTGGGGAACCTTCAACCTGGTGGAGCCTTCCGTGCCACGACCTTCCAAATTCTTAGCATTATCAGGTGGGGTGGGGGTCTTCGAGATTGTGCTTGTACCAGCAATGTCAGTCGCGGCTGATTTGAATCCCAATCTCCAGTGCGGTGGCCAAGTGGAAATGAGCCGGTCGATTTCCTCATCAACGACCATGTAGGGCAGTGACATCCAAGCTAGATCTATATATATATATATATATATATATATATATATATATATATATATATATATATATATATTATATTACTAATAATCTATATTTATAACTTCAGTAATTTATTTTATGGAAATTTTAATTCATTTTTATTCATCTATATCTTTTTCAATTATATTTTTCGAACATATTAATTTCTTTTCTATTCAATCATTATCTTAAAATTTTATATGTATTTTAGATGTTTTATTGTAATTTTATTTATATTTTTCATTCTAATTGCAATCATAATTTTAATTGTAATTCTTTATATTTTAATCATTTTAATTAATTTCAAACTATTTTTTAGACCTATTATTTTTTCCACTTTCAATCAATAGTTCGAGTTTAATTAATTTGAATCAATTATTTCAATACGTTTTTTTGAATTGAATGTAAATTTTTTACTTTTAATTTTTTCATTTGTTACAAATGTTATCAATGCCTGCACGTGGCGACTCCACCCGATAATTGGAGCTCATCCCTGCATGTGGTCACTCAACCTGGTACTTGGAGCTCATGCCTACACGTGTCCACTCCACTTGACACTTGGAGCTCTTTTTCCACCACTGGTCAGCCCACCCGACAGCCGGTTGGGAACTCCACAATCAACGCCCACCATTTTTCTTTTTCAACCCACCATAAATTATTTTCTTATCCAATTCTTTGTGATCTAGATAACCGAAGCCATGAATGGAAGACTCAGACGAAGCATATTCCATCGAGTCTCAATCACAGCAGTCGAAAAATCAACAAATTAATTGAAAATTTAAAGTCAACGACGATACATCCACCTAGGGTCAATATAGAGATGCCTATGATGAATAATATTTTTCTCTTTAATACTTAAACCATGCATTATTAAATAAAAATAAGTATAAATTTTCAAGGTTGAATTTATCTCCTTTCACGAGGTTCATATTGAATGCATTTTATTTACTTATAATATGTGAAAATTTCAAACGTACACTCATTGTTTTCCATTTCCCTACACCCATGTCCCTCTATATAGTTAGAATCGGAAGGATTTTCTCACTGGCACACCATCCATTATATATCGTATTTACTTTCCAACCTGCACTAAGATGTACAAAAGTTTCAAATACCTAATCAAACACCATCTACACCAAGATATTATATTTCGACTAGGTATTGTCTAATTCATAGATGAAATGGTTTTTTCTAGAATGTTTTTTCTCGTTAATTTTAATCAAAATCCAAAGATTTTTAAAAACTTGAATTGAAATTATTTAATTTGTAAAGTTTGAATGTCGCAATATTTTTTAGTGTGTATTTTAAAGAACAAAAAATCACAATCCTACCTAAAATTATATGGCCAAATTTTAGTAAAAAAAAATGACTATCAGTTTATAAGTTAGACTAAGCCCACCCAGTGTGAAGTTAGAATAAGCCTACCTAGTCTATCTGTGGCAACCTTTATAATAAATTTATACCAGGAAAAATTTAACTAGATATTCCATATATGTTTCGCAGTATAAGATTTTATTTTATTTTAAAGAGATGTTTGTCTGAATTCTAGTTAATTCTATAAAAATGATGTTCAATATCATACAGCACAACTCTAAGTATGGAAGAATGGGATAAATTAGAGAAATAGAATACAATTCCATTGAAAGTTTCATGATGATTTCAAATCAAACAACATAGATAGTAAATAAATACGATGACAGTCTATTACATTATTTATTTTGGAAGTAGTTGCAATCAATGAAACTTCAACATGTTAATTATTCCTTAGGTTTGGTTGGTCATGGATGACTTGCTCTCAAAACAAGGTTATGTTGATCATGATGCTTCTAGTAGTACCACCCCAACAGATCATGGTTGTTAGGGTGTCATTGATTCTCCTGTTAGTACACCTCCTCGCCATGAAACTGATGATGAGATGCCACAGCTAGAGGATGTGCCTCATGTTTCTCCTGACAGAGCAGACCAACCACCTCCTCCTCCACCTCATAGTTCAACAGGCCGTGTTAAGGTAGTAGTTGACCATCCATCATCTTCTATGACATACCAGCAACCTCCTCCTCCACCTCAACTCTATTCGACATACGTTGAGGCAGTAGTTGACCATCCATCATCTTATACTACAGACCAGTATGGCACTACTACGTCTATTGTATTAGATATCTGATTGCACATATTTGAGTTGATGTAGTTATTTGACTTGTTTGTATGTATATATATGGTGATTTTTTTATTCATGTCTATGGACTTTATTTGTGTGTTGGTGTTGATGTCTATATTATTAGTTCATTTTAGATATGTTCATTTAATGTTCTTGCAGATAGATGTGTATGTGATATCAATTATTTGACATGAGATTTATATTAATTCGAGGATGTGTGTGTTGATGATGTTAGATTACAATGTTTTTTTTTTGTTAGATTTGATCACGATGACGATGTCGTGTCAGATTATTAGATTTGTGTACTAGTTAATGACGTTTATATATGTTAGAGGTGTATATAATTAGATGATGATAGTGAATTCAAATGTATATATTAGATGATGTTTATGTTGTTAGATGGTTATCATCATGATGTTTATTTTTATGAAATAATATTTATTATAGATTATGTATTGGTGAACTTATATCAAACTTTTATATATGTGAAATTGCATGTAAAACAACTTATTTAAAAAAAAATGCAAAGATATTGTTATAAATTACACAGTTTAGTATGGTTGAAACTATGATTGTAAAATTACAATAAATATTTTTCTATTTCTTAGATATTTCCTTGATATTCAATCTAACTTAATTAGTAAAATATTTCAATACTCACAAGGAACAAATAATAAAGGTAAAATAATTTAGTTAGTTCTTAAAAAGACGAAAATGTGTAACTCATTCAATTTTTAATATAAAATATTATTAATAATAACTTATTCAAAAATACAATTTAACTAATTTAATATTGGTTTCTAAAATTCAATCTATTGTGAAATTTAAAAACTTAAGTCATAATTTTTTTATACCCTTACTACCAAGTGCCGAGAGGGATCAATTCCCTTGAGATACAAATATATATATATATATATATATATATATATATATATATATATATATATATATATATATATATATATATATATATTTGATCCCTCTAGGCACTTGGTATATATAGAGTTAAGATGGATCTAGGATGGTATAATATAAATGTAGTTGACATCGAAATATTTTATTTATAATTCTCTTTCTCCACATATGTACATTTAATTATTCTTATTATTAATATTTCCTAAAATATTACACATCAAATCCACATTAAACATTGAAAATTTTATAGATATCCCTCAAATATTGAATTAGAAAGCAACTATTAATGGAATAAGGATTCTCTCAATCTTTCTCACCAAAGTAAAAATATAAGAAAATTTTCAATTTAAATCACTTTATTTTTCTCTATATAAAGTATCTATAAAATTATGTTATTTAAGATGGACATTGAAATATTTTACTTATGGTTGTCAATTACTTTTTTTTTGTTATAAATATATTTTTGTTTTAAATATCACATGAAAATGGAACATAGAATGAATTACAGATAATGTAATATCAATAATATTACATAAAAACTAATATCAATTAATAAAAACTAAAAAATAAAGTTATATAAGATTAAGGTGTAAATTGAAGTATTGTAATTATGGTTGATACTAATTTCTTTTGTTATTACTATTTGTAATTTTTTAATTTAAATTATTATTTTAATATTTTTAAATGTAATGTTACCTGAAAACATCTCTCCCACACTATGTTGTAGAGCGCCTCTCGGCACAATTAATTTAGATTTAATATAACTTAAGAAATTGTATTTTTATGAAATTTAATTTATTACTGCAGTTAAGAGAATTTCAAGCCATTTAAATTTAAGATTTATAGCAACTCTTACCAATACAAATTAGAAAATTCTCTATCTAAAGATGAGGATAAAGAAATGTAAAATAAGGCTTGTGAAGTTACTTGTAGTTGGGGATTTTTTCAATTGGAAATTCTCCCCTTATGAGGCAAGTGAAATTTTTTATAGTAATAAAGGTACAACATTTTTGTGCTATTTTGGTTCTTTATTTTCTATTGTATTGGTTTAAATTTAACTCTTTTTAATAATAGATATGATTTAAATAATACAAAAAATATACTATATTAGATATAAACTTTTGACAAATAATATATTTGGTTATTTCTTAATGAAAAACTCAAAAATATTATTTTGTCCACATACTTATCACGAGATAGTCATTAAAATTCATGTTTTCCCATTTCTCCTAGCTAATATTACATCATATTCACAATGATACAGACATGTCTACTTTAAATAATTTAGTTTTAAATAATAAAAAATATATATTTATTTTACATAATCTAAATAGGAAACAAAAATGCATCACCAAGTCTACTTTAAATTCAAACAAATGCCTCTTAATCACCATCACAAATGCGGTGCACTTGATATGTTCCTCTCGCACTAGTGTGCTCATATTTACCAAATGCACCGCAAAAATATTATTTAAAAATATAGCTATATCTAGGTGTTTTCGATAACGTGAACATTTTATATGAGTGCAAAAATAGTATATGTGTGCATTGGTGCAGAAGTGTGATGCACCACTACAAAATTTTAAATTTGTGAACCAACTGCGACGCGTCATAGGTATGTGTGCATTGATAACTATACATAAATAGATTATAATTACCGAGTTATTGCACCCAATCCCTATGTTTAGCGCATTATCTTCAGCACGTGGGTAATGACTAGATGCACCATATTTCTCTCTCACTTGATCAGCAACCCAACTCTTAGGGCATGTCGTTGGCATATTTTCCTTTAAATGATCAGGATAAGGAACACTTCTATCATTCAACCATTTGAATTATTTTTTGTCACTGTCCCATTTCCTCCTCTTCTCTTAGGACAATGCGACCCATAGTTGTATCTTGTCCATATTGTAAAGAATGAATTTGTTGATGGCTTCAATTTCTGAATTCGCTGATGAAATAAAACCAACATATATATATATATATATATATATATATAGTACGTATGAGATAAAAATATACATTAATATAAAATTCAGTGTCAATAGCTATTGTGTAGTAATTTGACAAATGATAAGCCCGCAGTTACTCTTTATCATGTGTCTCTTTCCATTCGTTTCAAGAAGCTCTCCATCTCTTTTGTATTCAGCCCTTTCTTCATCCCAAATTGTCGCACATGGTGTGTTGTTAACCTTCTTGATGTACTCACTGGCATAATAGAAAGACTTATACGATATATACCCCTCTGTCATAGGCCCCTAGACTTTTTCCCTTTGTCGAAAAAATCCTTCATGTACCTATCTAAGATGAACATCCAAAGATAAGAAACCACCCCAACAAATTCAACCTCATCTACTAGTTGAATTAGAAGATGAACCTACAAGTCCATGAAACTTGTCATAAGTTTCTTCTCAAACATAGAAACAATATCAGCTATCTCTTGATGCAATCGTGGAATGCTAGACATATGAATCTCCTTTGATGGCATCCAATGTATAAATGCAAATAGTTTAGACATGGCATGTTG
Source organism: Pinus albicaulis (assembly GCA_034641835.2). Lineage (NCBI taxonomy): Eukaryota > Viridiplantae > Streptophyta > Pinopsida > Pinales > Pinaceae > Pinus > Pinus albicaulis. The sequence goes on from CM076569.1 coordinate 786,485,968, forward strand.
TAGGTCTTAGGGGAATTCATGGTTCACACACCCATGCTCTAGGGTCTAACCACCTGGCTTTTGTAAGGATTATACACTATCTTTCATAGAGGGTTGAACTACCAAGCCTTCGAAGAAGGTCCACAAAATTTACATCCAAGATACGCTTTTGTTACAAGACCTCCGAAATTATTGTATACAAGCCAACACATTAGAGAGCATGAAGATCTGAACAATTCCAGTGAATTCAATTAATATGTGAAACAATATTGTTACTAAAAATATCAATAAGAATGTAATTTACCAGAGCAAAGTCTTAATCCTTGATAATCATGTATGGTGTAAGCAAATATTCCATACAACATAAAACTCTTCTCTCTTGCAATGGCTCTTGATACATCATACACACGTATCTCTTCCCATAATTCCTTCAATTCATCTACCAATGGTTGTAAATAGGCATCCATATTATTCACTTTTCTTCTACCAGGGACTATGAGAGCCAACATAAGATGTTCATTCTTCATGGAAAACCATGGGGGGATATTGTTTTTTTTTTTACAAAGTTGGTTTCTATATTATATTCAAAAAAAAGAAGGAAATATTTCCTTATTACATTTTGATGGTGCTGAGGACAAACAAGGAGGGATGAAAACAAAAAATGTCGATCCTCCATTTTGTCGACTGTTCATACTATACTGCATTACAGATTCAAGATAGATTCTAAGAAACTGTGAAAACATGAGAGCAAATTTAAAAGACATGAGAAAAAAAGAGAGACGAGGAATGAGGATTAGTCAATTCTGATTGGTCGCCCAGTTGATGCACTAGTGTTGTCATCAAGACTCGCATTTCTTACATTGTTTGAGCTGGAACTTGGAGCTAATCATTTTTCTAAAATATATTTCAGGATCTGGAGAGATGATTCCATGTGTGAACATCGGTTAGTGATCTCCAGAAGCTGGTTCTGAAATTACTCAGCCCGATGCTGAAGGAGGGCTATATCCAATTGATTTTTCTCTTCCAAGATCCTCTGTTTTCCTCGAATATGCTCCATTTCTGACTGTAGATCTGCATAGTGAAAGTAGTTTCGCTTCTCGACATGATACTAGTGAACTAAACAGGGGCTCACGAAACAATGGTTGGATGAGAGGCTAAGCAGGGATAGTTCACAAGGGGGCTGAAGACAAACAAAACAACAAGCATCGAAGACATATAGAGGCCTCTGGATAGAAAATGAGTTCGGATATTGAGAGATAGGGAACACGTGGCGAAATAGGTAGGGTGCTCGCACAGCCACTCAGGGTGGAGTAAGAGCCAAAGACTTAGCCATGACAGACGGGATCAAACACAGAGGTGTAGTGACATTGCGAAGAGAGGGGGTAAATAAATAGAGCGAGAAAACAGGAGGGGAGGATTGTGGCGAGGATTACGAGAGGATAAGGTCACAGGAGGGGTGATTCTCTTGGAATGAGGATATCTGATCAACACAGACAAAATCTTGCAAAGAATCACACAAGATAGATATGGTGGCAGAAAGATAATCATGGCAGGGGAGAGAGAGATAGACCATCTTGACTGAGAATTTGACCAGCTGGTCTACTGTAGGCTTTTTTAGCCAACTTGTTTGCTTTCTTGTTATTAGCTTTAAGGATATGGTCAAAAGAGAGATCCTTCATAGCTTTGATCAAAATACGACATCTGCTGATGATCCTACAGAGAGCTATGTTGGTGGTTTTAGAATCATTTAGCATCATGCTTATAACAATGGCAGAGTCCCCAAAAACCATTGCATTTGACAGGGTGAGGCTCTTTACCATTTGAAGTCCTTTAAGTAGAGCGTAGGCCTTAGCTTTATTGTTAGACAAAGAGCCGATACCCCATTCAAAGGAGATCAAAATGCTTCCATGTTCATCCCTTATGAGACCTCCTTCCCCAGTAATACCTGGGTTCGCCTTTCGTGCTCCATCGAAGAAGAGAGCAGGTCTTTTGCATCCATCCATCCATTCGATAAAATCTTTTTCCTTAATCCTTATCTTCCAATTTTCCTTATGGGGAGTTTGAATGAATGGGGATTTGAAATAGTCAGGATTGTCAAGAGCTCTCCCCAAGAATGTTATTTCTTTAGCTTGGAGATCATTGAAATTGATTTGTTCGATGCTTTTGGATAGAATTGTCTCAATAGAGAGACTCCAGGTCTTGTTTTGTACTTTCCTTGGAAAAGGTTTTTTATTTTGAAAAATCATCTTATTCGTTGCCATCCAGATGGTCCTGAGAAGTACATATGGGAGGGTGTCCAAGACACTTTTGACGATGTTCTTGCTATTTTCCCCCCATAGATATCCTTTTTCCTAGTTTTTATCAGGTCTGAGACAGAGTTGATGGAATCTAAATCAATCTGAGATAAGGTAGTAAGATCACTCTAGCACTGGTTGGTGAAGGGACATATCACAAAGAGATGGAAATTAGTTTCTTCTTTGCTTTGACAGTTGGGGCATCTAGAGGGGCCATAGATACCTCTTTTTTTAAAATTATCTGAAGTTAGGATCTTACCTTTGAGTAGAGTCCAGATGAATACTTTTATCTTTGGAATGGCTTCAGATTTCTATATGAGCTTCCAGATGGGCCATTGAGGAGAGGGGAGCTGTTCTTTTAGAAGGTGTCTATAAGCCACTTTGATTGAGAATGATGACCCAGAAGGATCCCACCGAAGGCTATCTTGGTTTCCTTTAACCAATGGAGCAGCACCATGAAGCATTACTTTAATATTTACCAGATCGACCTCAAGGTGAGGGGGGATAATAGGAAAATCCCATCCAATCCAGGCATTGGAATGCTCATCCCAATTGGAAATCTGATCCAAGGTGTTTATATCAAGGTTTTGGAGGTAGTTTTGAATTCGATGAATGCTCAAGTTATCGTTGAGAAGATATTGCCCCATAATTTTATCTTTCCATAAATTTGTACTACTTCCACCTTGACAAACTTTAGAAATGTTCTACTGATAAAATGAATGGCTTTCTTGCATAAAGCCCAGATTCTGGAGCATGGCCTATTTGGGATATCTTGTTCAAGAAGATTTTGTCTAGCAGAAAGAAGATATTTGGTTTCCAAAACATTCTTCCACCAGGAGTGCTATCCATTGATGAGGTGCCACACTATTTCTCCCCCAAAGGAATTGTTCAAGATTTTTTTAATGTGAATACTGAGCTCACCATTTTCATAGTTTTGAGCGACCTGCCTCCATTTGACTAAGTTATATTTCTTCTTCTCTTTTTTCCCTCCTTGCCACAGGAATTGCCTTAAAACAACTTCAATTTTTTGATGGATGTCGATAGGAGCATTGAGTAGGGAAAAGTGATACAATGGCAGGGAAGAGAGAACAAATTTTAGGAGGATTGTATGCCCAACCATGTTGAGCCAGGAGGATCCCCACTATTGTACTCTCTTTTTCAATTTGTCAATTGTGATGTTCCAGACCTCAACCTTCAAGGGTCCAGCACTAACTGACATCCCAAGATAATTAAAATAGGTCCAATTCAATTTGTAGGAGACTCCAAAAATTTGTGCAATACAATGGATAGTGTGTTTTGATGCATTCCACCCATAGATACAACTTTTATGGTAATTTATCAGCCCTCCTGAGTAGAACATAAATTTGTCAAGAAGAGTTTTGAATCTCTTGGAAATAATGCAGGTGGCTCCAACCATAAAGAAGTTGTCATCGGCAAATTGAGAATGATTCATATTCTTGACTCTGTTACTGAATTTGATTCCAGTGATAAGACAAACTTTGCGCTTGTGATCCAAGGACCTGCTGAAGGTCTCTGCCATTAGAATGAAGAGAAAAAGAGAGAAAGGGTAGCCTTTCTTGATACCATGAGAAGATTGAAAGAATTTTGATGGCCTTCCATTGACTAAGGGAGAGATCCAAGGGTTGGAGATACATGCATTGATAAGAGAGATAAATTCAGTTTAAAAACCCATTTTTTGGAGGACAGAGAGGAGAAATGAATGTCTCACTCTATCAAAGGCACTGGAAAGGTCAAGTTTCAGGATGAATCCTTTCCCTAATCACATCATACTTGAGTGAATGGCTTCTTGAACTAAGAGGATAGTATCATAAATTTTCCTTTGGGAGATGAATCCCCCTTGGTTTTCAGAGATGAGGTTAGGGAGATGGGGTTTGAGGTAGGTGGCAATAATTTTAGTGATGATTTTGTATGAAGAATGGCAAAGGGAGATGGGTCTAAATCTTGAAAAGGAGGAGGGGCAGTTTTCTTTGGGAATGACGGCGAGGAAGTTAGAATTGGTAAAGCCACCAATATTATTCTTTCTTTGTACCCACTAAATAATTTTTATTAAGTCCTTTTTAATTACTTCCCAATAGGTTCGGTAAAAGCTAATGGAGAATCCATCCGGACCCGGAGACTTGTCTGGATGCAGAGTCCAAATAGCATTAATAATTTTGGCCTCCTCTATATCATTTTTAAGGGAGTTGTTTATCTCCTACGTGCTTAACTTTAGCAAGTGGTTTAAGAGATCTAAATAATCCTTAGGTGCAGCTGATTCAGATAGTATATTTTTATAATGTTTGTAAGACCTTCCTCATCTGCATGAAATTTTCCCTCATCATCTATTATGGTTGAGATGTTATTCCTTGACCTTCTAATAGTTGCTTGTTAGTGGAAGAAAGGAGTATTTTTGTCACCCACCTATAGCCAAAGGTTTCTAGATTTTAGCCTCCATTTCTCCTCTTCTTTCCTATTAACTTTATACAAGTTCCAGTAGAGATATTTCTCATGTTCTAAATTTCCTTGATTCACTCCATGAGTGTCAATATCAGTGAGAACTGCTTCCAGCTTTGTTTTGATTTCTTTTTTGAATTTGTCTAGTCCCTTGTAATGAAGTTTGGCGCAGTCTTTAAGAGCCATTTGAACATTCTTCAGCTTTGTTTCCCATATGTGTGAAGGGGATCCCTCCATGTGTTGCTTCCAAGAGTGTTGCACGATCTGTCTGGCTTCAGGGAGTTCACTCCAAAGGGGGTTGTACTTAAAAGGGAGGGGTCCAAGGGAGGACTAATCTCCAAGAGAGAGGGTGACAGGGTAATGGTCAAAAGCAAAGAAAGATAGGATACAAGAAGAGGAAATAGAGAAGAAATAAATAAGAGGAATAACCACATGATAAAGCGGTCAAGCCTTTCCATTATGTTCCCAGCTGTAATTCTGCGATTGATCTGGGTGAATTTTCGGTTTTTGGGGATGATTTCAACCAAATCATGGTCTTCAATTATGGTTTCAAGCTGGTCTCTTGAGGGATCAAAATTGAAGGTGCCACCTCTTTTTTCATGGGCATGCAAGATCAAGTTAAGGTCCCCACCAATGATGATGTTTCTGTTATCCTCATTTTCTATATCTGTTTTCATAGTGCTCCAACAAAATTCTTTTTCCTTGTAATGATTAGGCCCATATATATTGTACACAGTAATCATATTGTTCTCTTGGGTATTCTGGAGATTGAATTTGATCCAGTTTTGGGTTTTGACAGCTCGATTTTGCTTCCAAGCATTCTTATTCCAAATAGTGGTTATTCCTCCTGAGGCACCCCTAGATTCCATAATAGTTCCCGTATAGTTCTTTATTTTATCTATGATGTTTCCCATGTCTTGATCTCCTTGCTTAGTTTCTTGAAGGATAATGATGTCAGGTTTTTCTTGATTCAAAAGATCTCTTAGAGCTAAGTTTTTTGAGGGGTGCACTAGTCCCGTGCTATTCCAAGATAGGGCTTTCATCATTTCAGGAATGCAAGTTGAGGACCTCTTTTCCCTCCTTGTTCATTTTGACTTGCTTCTTTGTTGTTTGGCCCTACAATGAAGGATTCTATAGGGTGGTGAGTTCCAAGACCTATGTCATTTTGGGCTGCTTCATCTCTATGGTGCTTGGAATATTTCCTTCCGGGACCATATCTTTTAAGTATTTCCATAATGACCCTATGCTCTTTAGCTGCATTTCTTTTCACAATCTGGGTTGAAGAAGTTTCAGTAGAGGAGGAGGGAGGACAATATTTAGAATGGGAGAACTAGGGAGTTGATCCAAGAAGATAGGAGGGGATGGAGTGTTGAGGAGGATCCTCTTCAAAAGGGGAAAGGGAAGAGAAGGGGTTAGGGGAGGCAAGGGAAGGGATGGAGGGTACATTAAGACGGGGATCAGGGGATTGTTAAGGGGATGGGGAGGGATTGGACAAAGAGGGATTGGGGGGAGGGGGGCGACATATTGGGAGGATTGTACGGGAGGGATACCTGTGTTTCTAGGGTTCACAATAGTCTTCTTCTTTTTTACAGTTTCCCATTGGGTTTCTGGATCAGAGTTTCCAATCTCAATAACTTTGGATCATCTATTAGAAAAATGACTGTATTCATGGCATACCTTGCACTTGAATGTAATTTTTTCATTGTCTAACTGCTATATGTGGGTCCAATTTTCGACCTTAAGTTTGATCGCCTCTAGAAGACCTTTCCCCAAATCCACTTCAACGCAGATCCTGGCACATGTCTGCATGTTTTCCTTCGGCTCGCTTCTATCAATGTATTTTCCTACCGTGTTTCCAGTTGCTCAAAGAGAATCGTCGCCCCAGCAATGCAAGGGAATATGGGGGAGGTGAACCCAGACTGGAATAGGATTGGACACATCGAGTTCTGGATCAAAGTCTGGAGTCCATTTGTTTAGGTAGAGCTCTCTTGTGTACATGAAATATGGTCCATTCCTAAATATCAAGTCCTTGTCTTATTTTGTCTCAAAATGGAATTTGAGATAGCCTCTGTCGCAGAATCTTATTGAAATATTTCCACTGATATTATCTGCCCAGTTGCGTTCGACCCATTTTTGCACTGTCTTCAGCGAGGGTCACAGGCCTATGAATTTCCCGATAAGTACTTTCTTGGCGAGCGAGAGAGCTACCATACGCGAGATAACTGGGGGAAGAGAGAATTCCAGAATTCCTTCCACTTTCTTGACAAACTTAGAAATTGCAGGTCTTGGATGAGGAGGATTTAAAGAGCTGATCAATGCCGAGAAGGCTTGGGCATGATTAGGTGGAGAGGCCACCTCTTGGATGTCCTCCAGAGGGGCCATGCACCTAGGATCGTGCAACAACAACAAAGGGGAGCTGCTTGCGCCTACATCTTCTATGTCACGGCCGCGGCTCACCTGCAGAGTGAAACTATCCAATTGTTGTATTATGTTTTTGGGGGAGTTATTGTTATTGATCACTAAAACATGTCAAAAAGAATAGTTGGTGTTTTGGAGGGAATATGGGTTGACGCCATCCATTGCTATGTTGAGTCATAAACTTCGTACTTCATCCTTGGATTTTTTAGGACATGTATCCTCTATATGTTTCACGGCTATTGAATTTGTTGGGATTCGTATAACTCCTTACTGATTTCTGTGTGATGCATGCCATATTTTCAACATAGATAATTATTTGCGACGAAATACATTTTGAATCCTTGGGATTATAGGCATGTGCCTTAATATCTTATGAGGAGTACCATGTGATTTACTTGTTTTTTTTACTTACGGTACCTGTCATGCACACATTTCAGACTTATCTCTTTGTCTGCATATTATCCTTTATATAGAATACAATCATCCAGACATGCATGATATCATATGTACTCAACACCCAACATTTTCAACAACTACTTTGCCACTTTGCAGCTACCCAGAAATATATTATCACTCATAAGAACCTTATCTTTAAATAACCTGCATTTCGTGGGGAATATAATTGTACAATGTCAATATTGAACATTCATAAAATCAACCAATTTTAATTTTGATTGTGTGACAAAATATAAGGAAATTTATCGATCATGCAAGTCAATTACCTCAATATTTTTTAGAAACAAGCATTCGACATGGCAAACTTTCCTTTCAAATTCTATAGCAACATCATTTTCCCCAGCTGAGTAGACTTTGAATTGCCTCCAAGTTCAAAGAGAGGGATGGTGGAAGTATATTTTAGGATTTCAAATAAGGTATCAGTAATATGAGCATCATCCCCTAGCTCATTGTTTTGGAATGCATCTAACAACATTTCCTCCATTGCCAACTTGTGATGAAGAACTACTATTGATGTAGTCATTCCTAATTGGTGAATATAGACATAGTGGGAATTGAATAGGTGGTTGATTCAACCATTCTTTGTATGCTTCCTCTGGGAGTCTTGCTTTTAATGTATCCTTCTCTCTAGTTTAGATTATAGTGGGGTGCACCGAAAGATGGAAGGTGGGTCATTCATCATCACTAAAATCCTAATTTCAAAAAACATTGAACGTCATTAGTATAATATCAATGATATTAGTAAGCACATCAATGTAATTAGTTTGTTAAAATTACATTATACTACCATTTTTCATCCATAATTGTGACTGGAAGATGACATGCTCCAATTGGTAGGGTGAAGGGGTTGTCCATTTTCATCTACCAATTGTTTGTGATATGCTGCTCTTCATAAGAGCTTATGATTTTTTTGAAATAGAGGAATATTTTCTACATCTGAACTCGAATTTGAATCAAGATCCTGAAAATGTGAAGGACATTGATCAGCAATATGGAAAGATCTGGAATTTAAAGAATTGTTCATTTGATATTATTGATTTTTTTTCCCTGCATTTGAGAAAAAATAGAAATGAATTTTTTTGTGCATATCTAAAATTAATCTCAAGAACCATATAACCACAATCTGAATTTCGATATAGTTTTCAAACCATTTTTCAAGAACAAGGTGACTTTAAGTATAATATTTATAATATGAACAACTGTAATTCATGTGGATACATCCTAAAGGATAATTTGAGAATAATATGCCATTTTGTGTGAAATTAAAATTTCAGATAACTTTTAAACCTAACTGGTGTGCTTATCAGAACAAAGTGTACTGATGCGTTTAAAAAAACAACAGCACCAAGGTGTTCAAATACAGCTAGCACCCGTTTTTGGCATTCCGAAAGAAAAATATATATGTTATCATATTGATGCTCTTCTACAAAAACACACTGATCCGTTTTAAAAAAAACACTGTTGCGCACTTGTTTCTGGATTTTAGAAAATAAAAATGAATTCAACCAACTCAGTTCTCTTATAACAATTAGAGCACCAGTGCTTTTAAATAGAAAGCACACAGTTGCGTTGAAAAAATTAATCGCACCGTTTCGGGATTTCGAAAAAAAAAATGTATCGTGTTGGTGCGTTGAAAAATTTTTGTGACACAGAAATGTCGGTGCACTTTTATAAATGCACCATTGCGCTTGACTATCAAATTCACCCATGTGCGAAAAAAAATTGAAAAAAAAAAACATTTTTTTTTCTTTTTTTTTTAAAATTAAAAACTAGCGATAATTGGTTTTTTGAAATATAATTTCATAAAGTCTTTTAAATAGTAAAAATTTATTAACCATTTCATTATTTTACCCAAAGTTTTATGGAAGTGATTTAAAAGAGAGACATACCAAGAGCATTGTCATGTAGCAGAATACTTTGGAGCAACATAACTATTCAGATGATCAAAAGTTGAAAGGTATGGTGATTCACTCAAAATCCTACCTAGTAAAAATTTTAATTTTTTTTGTTTATTTTACTACTATAATTTTTTACAAATTTACATTTTTTTGTTTGGGTTTAATTAAAAGAGAGATCATTAGAAATAGAGACATATTGGGATCACTATGGAACTACAAAATATTCTGTATTTTTCAAAAGATCAGAATTTGAAAGGTATGTTGATTCACTCAAAACTCCAGATAGAAAAAAAAAAAAAAAAAAAAAAAAAATTATTGTTAAAATTTTTTAACAATTTCTTTTAGAATTATTCACAATTTAAAAAATATAAATAAAAACCATGAAAATAAAATTTTTACTATAGATGTTACTAGTAAATTTTTTTACGATCTCTATTCTTATTTAAATTTAATTAAAATTCAAAAGAAAAGAAAAACAAAAAAAGAATCAATACTTACCTTAAACCCTTGCTTCTTCCTGCAAAATTTCACCTTAGGGTTTAACTTCTTCTACCACTTCAAAATTATGGTTTTTAAATTTTATCATTTTAGATTTAATGGTTGTGTGTATTTACTATATATATAGGTTGTTTGACATCTAAAGTAGGGGAATCACTTATTGAATTAGATCCAAAACCTGTCGACCCTATCCTTTTAAAAAAAAAACAAATATATGTTTTGTGGTGCACCCTCTATAATATAACAAACTGATGCTCCCTATGTAATACAACACACTGATATATTATAACACTTTCGATTTTGTCCAGTTTATTCATCATTGATTCTGGTGTAATATAAAACACTCGCGCGCCTCTTCCAAAGAGCACCATTAAATCATTGTGGTTTGTTTAGCCTTAAAAATTTCACCATCATAATTTAAAATTAATTTTCCATGACGGTGATGAACAATTAAATGTCTAATGCATTTAATGGTTAAATTCACTAGTTTGTTGATTTAGATAAATGCACTAGCTACAAGAGTTTCTTTTGGCTGAAAAATATTTGGTTTATTTGTAAAATATATTTAATGGTTTCTGTATTGAATGGTACATGTTTTATATTAATAAAAATGACTCAGAAGGTCTCAAGTAACAAAATATTGATTAACACGATGATAACACATCAAAAAGGAAGAGATGGAAAGTTCTTTGTAAATTATTTACAAAATTAATATGTTTGAACTATATGTAAGTTTAACTAATATGTATTGGTTGGTGTGTTTCATGCAGAGCTACAAAATAAACAAGGTCGATAAGTTTATGTCTAATCTAAGTATAGAAGAGCATACACTCCTGATAGAAAAGTTTCATAAACATGATTTAGGTAAATGAAAAAATACTATTCATTATGAGTTTTTTTTTTAATTAATAATATACTTAATAATATTAGATAACATGTTTCAAAAATCTATTAATTCATATATGTTTAATTTTCTACAGGGAGAAACAACGAAGGAAAATATCAATGTCGTTCTAAGAAAAGAAAAATTATAGAACATGTAAATGACAATGAATTGTTCCTTAGCTCGTCTAGAGTGGTGTCGGAGGTTAATGAAAGGAGGGAACTTTTTATAGAACTATGAGGGATCTAGTGGAATGAATTTATAGATGTAATTTCCACTTACAATACAAAAATAAATCCAATGATTCAAAGAACCAAATTATATTTGAACTACAGAAAGCATTTCTAGAACAATGATCAATGAGACATGTCATACTTGCAATAGCAAAAGCATACAAAAACAAAAAAGAATAATTCAAAAGGTAATATTCCTAATTATATAAAATGATTTTCTAGAATTATATGTATACAATACTACAACCATTCATTTATTAATATTTATTTTTCATATATCATTATAAAATTGGTTAATTACCTCTTTTTTTTAGGAATATTATGAAAATCTCAAATATTCTATGCATTGATATGCAAAACATGCTAGTGGGAATGTCCAAAAAAATGTATAAGGAGATGGTCAAAGAAATGAACATAATTGCATCACAAGAGGAGCCATCTCAATGAAAACATGCTTCAAATGTATGTAATCATGGTTGAATTTATACATATAAAAAAAATAATTCATCATTAAACATTATTTTTCATTTATTTTCTGGTAGAAAAGAAAAGAAGATGGAACTCATTCAGCACATAAAACAGGACGAAAAGGAAGAAAATGGTCGATTTCAAATTTTGTGAGTATATGTTAATATTTTATTATAACAACTCAAGGTTTCATTTTTGTATAATTTAAGTTGTTTACAACAACCATCCTTGAATGTCTTTAAATAAGTGATAACATACAAAGAACAACCATCAAAAGAATTAATTGACATTGGGATAAATAAGGTTTGTGATTATATGTTGGCATATCAAAAAATTATTGTGGGATTTGTAAGTATCTATGTTGTTTTACTTCTCTCAGTTTATAATTAATAGAACAAAAAAAACTTTTATATTGAATATGTGATTTATAATGGGGTTTAAAACATGCAGGAAACCAAGTATGGAACTACGCCAACAAAAGTCTTATTGCAACAAGACATGAGACTTGGTTTTGAAACCATGTGCACAATTTATGAGTCATTTCTTACTATGGTACATTGTTATTCGATTTACATTATTGTATATTATTTATTTCAATTTTCATTATTCCCACCAGTCTAGATTCACTCGTTACACTTTATTTTTATGTTTGCAAATGGAACAAGATCAAGAAGAAAAACAATCAATGAAATCAACAAAGCATTCATCCAAATAACCCAAGTCATGGAAGTAGCTCGAGAACTAACAACAATTCCAGCAAAGAATGATGATATATTTGGATATCAATGCAACTTGTATTTTTTGAAATAATTGTGTGTGAAAATCATACATTTTGTTTAATGTAATGGACATAGTGTCCCAATTGAAATACAAGGGGTTAAAAATAACAATACCATTTTGTATGAACAAGAGCATTGTATTGATATATAGTAAAATATCTTTTAATTTATTCTATTGTGTTATCCAATGCCATTGTGAAATTTTACACCACTGATTAAATATGATAAGGAAGAGATGAAAAATATGATAATAAACATCATATACAAATGCACTAATCAAATTTTAAGTTATATGAATATTGTTATAAGATACATTTTGATTTTTCGATAAATAAAGGATTTAAAAAATTACAATAATTGCACTGTCACAGGTCAATGTTTCCAAAAAAGAGAAAATATCATTCAAAAAATTGGTGTTTCTATAACGTAAAAACGCACTGGTGCATTATTTTATATAAAAGCACTATGACGTCGTATTTTTGCATGAAGAATGTCTTTTTAGAAATCGATAACACGTGGGCATTTATTCAAGAAACGACGTTGTTTAAGATTAATGCTCCAGTGCATTGTAATTCTTAATGCACTAGTGCTTTCATAGAACTAACATCTCAATCCTACAAAATATCATTTGCATCCCGGTGCATTATGAAAACTAACAACGCTGGTCCTTTTTATAACTAATGCACCAGGGCGTTTGTTCAAATGATATACATCGGTGCTACAGGTTTTAAAAAATATTTCGGTACAACAATTATTTTTTGCATGCCCCGGTGTCGTTCCTTACAAGGATGCCCCAAGGTTTTTTATCTATTAGCACCAGTGCAGTATATATTACACGCTAGTGTTATTTGCATTCAACGCCTTGGAACTTTTAGTTATGTATGTCACAATGTATGTTTATATATGTAGTGCACTGGTGCTACTTATTACATGAAGCGCATCACAGAAAAAACATATGCTAAAACCTCCGGCCGACCATATTTTTTCAGTTGTGATGAATTTTAGTTAAATACTCCGCTAAAACATACGCTCTTGGAAATCGATGTTTTAGAGGATTTTTTTTTGACAATTTTGTCCAAATTTATAATACTAAAAACCTCTGTTATAACCTTCTCTAAAAGGAATTTTCATTGTAGTGGTTGTAAAGAAAATTTGATCAATCAAGAAAGACAAAGGGACACTAGATTGTGACAGAAGATGGAAATCAAGATCACATTAAGGACTCCCTATCTTCGAGCCTTATTAATGAGGAAGAAGAAGAGCATTGTCTATCTTTCAAGAAGACACAAAGAAACCAGTAGTAAAGAATGGTTTGACATTGCCATGTCATCATGCAGTCTATGTCATCAGTGTCATTTCATGTCATGTCATGAGTCATCATTTTCCACATCATTTTTGGATTATGTAATCAATATTGGAGAAATTTAATGTAAAGTGGAAGTCCGAGAGTCATCCATAGAATGTGAAAAGTCATGAAGGGGTCAAAGAATCATTGAGAAGTCAAACAATCAGGAGGGTAGTCTAAGAGTGACAAGGGAGGTGAATGGTCACCCCATTTGTTATATATACACCCTCATAGGTCATGCAAAGGATTTTTCACCTTGGCTCCTCTTACCAGGAATTAGAGAGGAAGATGGTTCTTTTGGAGGAGAAAGTGTTTACTCTAATGCTCCACTATTGGAGCTACTGGTATTCATTGTATTGTTGTATCTTAGAACTTTTACTTAATTTCGAAGCTTGTTAAGCTAGAACATATTCATGCGTATGTCGTAAATATTGTAAGATAGTTCTTTTCATTTTTGCGATGTATGTTGTTTTCATATGTACTAAGGAAATTGAACTATTTCGATGTCTTTGGTACTTATCTTGTTGAAGGTGTGTTGTATGTGTTTTAAAAATCGTTTCTTCTATGTGAACTAATTCAATATTTTTCCAACTATTAATTCATATGCATATGCTCGTGTGTCTGTACTGGATTAATAGTATTAATCTTCTTATAAAGGCTCACCTTTCTCCTCTTGGTAGAAGAAACTTGATACATTCTGCAATTGAACATTCCACAACGAATACTAACTTGTTCACCGAAAAGTACCTGTGCATTACTCTCTTGTGCTCACCATTGTAGCCAAGGAAAATCTTTAAGACATATGGAAGTAGGGCCTTATTTTGGGAATGGTGCTCACACCAAATAGTGTGAATTCTGATTGGGACTTTTCATCAGGGAGACCCTCTTGGTTGACAGATTTCCAGCACCGTCAACAAATACATAATTAAATTCCATAACCAATGAGTACCCACTCTGCATACTTTTGAGTAGAACCATATTGAAAATAATTTAAAATACATGAAAAAGGCATGTTGAACAGACTTTTTCATGTATTTTCAATTATTTTCTTTGTGCATCTACTCAGAATTATGTAGAGTTAGGACTCTTTGGATGTATAATTTAATTCTGCGTTTTTTCTACAATTGACATTTGATAAACCTACAAGGAGATAAGTAAAAAATTAGTTTTCTTTATTTCCCTCCGAAATGTTTTCCTGTGGGGATGAAATATTCATCTTGAATCCTATTATTTATTTTAAAGTAAATTTTATTAGTATATTTTTTGTTTTGAGACCCATTCTTGACCTCAAAATTCCCCTAATGTTATTCCTTACATGTGACTAGAGTGCAACAATCTTATACCTATAGTACATATCCATTGAAACAACATAAGAGTGGGACCTAATGGGAGGAATCAACCAACTACATAGATAATGAAATATAAAACCAAAAATCCCTTTACAATGTAATCTTATGCATATATCTAGGATATTGAGATGGTTGCAAAAGATTTTGAATAAATAGACTTTAACGATTGTAACCCACATGTATAAAATAGGGATTTACCCTTTAGGGTGAAAAGGGCCTTGGTCCTATGGGTGTTCTTAAACCTTCTCTATGCGTATTTAGGTTTCTACAAATTCAACTCCTTTAGTAAAAAGTTGTCGCGACAAGTATTTGTAAATGTTTATCTATAGATATTTTTTCAAAAAGATTGTTGACATCTTTTTTCTTTTTTAACTTTTTCATTTAATTGGTTCTGTACAATCAAAGCTCGTAAGACTATGCAAATTGATCTATCTACATCTCTATAAAAAAAATTATTCAGCCCCGAATGTGGGTGACAAGACGCACACGTATGAAACGGCTTCTTCCCATGCATGGACTGACAAAGACCTGCACCGCCATATTTTACCTGGTGTGGAAACTCCCCTCTACAATCATTTACAATGAGCTCCATGATGCATCTGATCCACTGCCATACCCTGAATCACATGCCATACCATGAGAACTGTTGCAGCATGCACCTGCGAGCGTGTCACAATAATGCACAACATCTGCGCGTGTGCCACAGGTCCTTAAAAGGTGAGGTCCCTCCTCAATGTGCTATCCCTAAGCTGCTCCTGTTGTTTTCCATAGCTCTCCATGCCCCGTTAGTTATTTTTTTATTGTGTCAGTCTCTTCGAGTTTATCCCCAAAGGTGCGCCCTACCCCCTACGCATCCCCATTCTAGCACCAGCCTACCAAGAACCCACCTTGCTGTGCAACCCCCTAGCTGTGCACTCCCCCCTTATTTTCCTTTCCTTCATAGGTCCCTCCAGTTGTGCGCTTTCAGTGGAAAACCCACTTGCGCTCACCCTCTCCCCCCCCCCCTCCCCACATCTGCGCACCCCCCTGCTGCACTTTTCTCATTTTCGCACATCCTCTCCCCGCCCCTATGTTGAGAGTTCCCCTGAAGTGCAAGTATCCGTTCTTACCCAAACCCCCTACCCTTAGCTTCTCCTCGCCCCCAATGGCTCTGTGTCTGTGCCAAAAGACCATCAAGGGAGGCCAAAGAGTCACCTTCCTGAGCCGTTATCAGCGAGGTAAAGACAACCATTTGGAATCCTTTAAGGGCTCCCCTTCTGGTAGCCATGACACAGATGCATCGAAGCGCCCTACGCGCACCCAAGAGGAGGATGCCTCAACTTAGGAGACTCAGAGGGGCATAAGGGGACCTTGGAAATCCACCTTAGCGCACCACGAGCATCCTCCTCCACGCAAATTTGAGCCTCTTCTAGTACAAGAGACAGCGAGGGAAGACACCGATGTATGGATCATGGACTCGGATGGTGTTTGGACGCATGTACCAGATTTCAAGTACCTGCTTTCTCCCATTCTCTGTGCACCTGCCTCAAAGCCCTATTGCCTACCAACTGCTGAGGAGGAAGCCATAGCGCAGGAGTATGAATGTCGCATCAAGGAGGAGGACCCTTTTATCGATGATGATGATGGAACACCATGACTGTGAGGCCGCATGGCTCTTTTCTATTTTCTATTATTTCAGTGCATATTACAAAACTTTTTTTTTCATGTGTCAAGGCACACCTTGTAATTTTCATCTCTCTGAAACTACCACAAGGTCGGTTTCCTCCCAAGAGGCAGCCCCATACCTGCGCTACTCTAAAACCAATGAAGGTTGGTATTGGCTAAGCGCAACTTACCAAGTCAACCTATCATCTATGTAATGTTTCTCTTTGAATTAATATAGATTAAACTAACTTACAAAAAAAAAAAAAAAATATTCATATACAAAAATTTGAGCATGAGCAGATGGGGTTTCATCTGTTTATCTTACCACTAGCTATGAGCCTGTGTAGCAGGAACATGATGCACTGGAAATCTCTCTCAAAAGAGGTAAGCATCAAAGTGTTCTCTCATTTAATAGATAAGGGAAGGGATTTTAATTTCAATCGGGTTAGAAAATAAAAACTATTTTCATTGGTTTTTTTTTTTAAGTATTTTGTTTTTAGAAGTTTTGGGCTTAATTTTCCAAGGACATTTTTTTGGATGTATTTTTTTTTAGAATTTTTTGGGCTTAATTTCCAAAAGACATTTTTTGGTTTTAAGGTTTTTTTTTTTTAGAAGTTTTGGGCTTAATTTTCATTTTTTTTAGAGGTTTTGGGCTTAATTTTCAAAGGACATTTTTTTGGATATATTTTGTTTTTAGAGGATTTTGGGCTTAATTTCTGAAAGACGTTTTTTGGACTTAATTTCGAAAGAACTCTTTTTAGGCTTAATATTCAAAGAACATTTTTTGGAGGTATTTTTTAAAGTGATATTTTTTTAGAGGCTTTTTTGAAGTATTTTTTAAAGTGGCATTTTTTAAGAAGTTGGAATTAATTTTCATTAGACATTTTTTGGAGGTATTTTTTGAAGTGACATTTTTTTAGAGTACATGTTTTGGGTTGAATTAAATATTTTATAATGATTTTTTAAAATGATTTTTTGTCTAACTTTTTAAATGAATTTTTTTTGCAGGACTTGTAAGGAAATATTTTGAGCTTCGTTTCATTTTTATAAGATATTTTTTTCTTGGATTTTTTAAAGTAAGTGTTTTGAATTGATGTGTTTTTTTCAAAAATTTTAAAATGAGTTTTTTTTTAAATTAAATCTTTTGTGAGGTTTTTTTTAATTGATTTTTTGTCTAAATTTTTGAAGGAAATTTTTTGAACTTAATACTCTATTATCATGGGAAATTGAAGGAATTTCAAGAGAAAATATGATCGAACAAGAGACCCTAAGGAACATAGAGAAAAGGGGAGAGAATCTCGCAAAATAAAGAGAGAAGCACTCTCAAATATTGAAAGGGAAAATCAACCTCAACTAGAAGTTGAAGTAGGTATGTAAATGTAAATATTATGAATTTGATATTTAAAATTTTCCTAGTGTAAAATGTGAAGCTTAATTTTTGTCTGATGAACTAATTTGAAAAATATTTTGCAATGTAAACAGAGAGAGATATTCCTCAAAACATTGATGATGAGATACAAAATTTTGAAAGAGAAAGTGAAAGAGATATTGAACCAATGATTGATGACGATGAAAATGTTGAAAGAAATTCAAGTGAAAAAATTGAATCACAAGGTGTGTGTGTGTGTGTGTGTGTTGTACACATGCACGTATTATTGAAATTATACATATTTATTAATTTAGTTATTTATTAAATATGTAAACTTATTATGTACTATTCATTCGAATATGTACAGATGAAATCAATGTCGATGATGAGATGTTAGAAAATGTTGACACTCACACATATGGTGATAAAAGAGCTAACCATGTTATACGATATCAT
Source organism: Pinus albicaulis (assembly GCA_034641835.2). Taxonomy (NCBI): domain Eukaryota; kingdom Viridiplantae; phylum Streptophyta; class Pinopsida; order Pinales; family Pinaceae; genus Pinus; species Pinus albicaulis. The sequence continues at coordinate 786,504,491 of CM076569.1, forward strand.
GTTAAACGCATTTTTGATACGTACTTCATAATGGAAAATGTGACAGTTCAAGCCCAAATGTTGAAAGGTCTCCTATCATTAAGAAAAATTAAAGAAGCTATGAATTTATTGGGTATTCAAAAACCAACAAAAGATAAAAAAAAAAATGAAGGAAAATGTGACACAAAATATAAATAGTGCTATAAATTCAATTAGAAGATCTAGAAAGAAAAATGTTTCAGTTGTATGTAGAGAAATACATATGGCAATGGTTTCATCAAGTACTAAACAAAATCGCTAGGTAAAATCTATCGCACGAGCATTAGGAACCTCATGAAAAACTTTGCACAAACATCGGAAATTTCGGTTGCAAATACATGTAAATGATGAACTCGCTTGTTGGAGAACTATTTGTAGGCAACCATACAAAGATAGACTTGGATAAAATGTCAAAAAACAATATATGAATATTGGAAGAAAAATTCACGTGTTTCTCCAAATGAAAGGGATGTGATGCGAAGAAGAATATCATGAAATCAGTATGAAAAACATGAAAAAAATTTCTTGGACACCACTCAAATAGAGTTGTTCAACAAGTTCAAAGAAGAGAATCATGAAATTCATGTCTCAATCAGTGCTTTTGTTCAACAAAAACCATGGTATGTAAAACCTATCACCATACATGACACTTGTTGTTGTCGTTATCATGTGGAATTTCAGTTATATTATGACACATTTCTTAATTTTGGTAGAACATTTTGGAAAGATTCACTTCCTCCTTCCACTTTCCGTGATTTCATATCTAAAATTCTATATGGAAGAGAAAGCCATGAATTATTTTACGAAAAGAAATGTGTTGGTGGCAAAAAATACGATGATTGCGGAAATTTGACTAAATTTCAAAACAAATATCGTATTGATATAAATGATCAATCATTGTCCAACATGAAAGCGAAATGGAAGAGATATGAATATATCCATACATTGATTCAAGGTTTAAACAGTGCTAAAAGAATTGAATTACAAGAAGAAGAAATTTTCGTGATAGAATTTTTGAGAAAGTTTGAGGCAGAAATTTATAAATACACCAAGCATTCCCATAGAGCTCGATGGCAAGACTTGCAATTCAAAAAATCCCGTGAAATTTTTCCACCAAGGACCATTTTTTCAGTAAGCGATTTTGCAGAAAACTGCACATTTGTTCCACAAAAATAAATTCAGAGTGAATACTATCATTCTGATCAAGTCTCCATGCTCGTTCATATTCAATATAGACATGCTGAACAAAACGTCGATCATATAGAAAGAACCAGTGAAAATCGGCATGTTATTAAAGAATATCACTTTTATATCAATGACGATCGTACACATGATACATATTTTGTACAACACTGTTTTGGAAAGATTTATGACTCCTTGAAAACTCGTGGAATAAAATTCGATGAACATTGGATATGGTCAGATGGATGCGTAGGTCAATTCAAATCTTCACGATCATTCTTTTGGTTGTGTTGTCTTCATAAGAAAACATGCATTAAACATTGTTGGAATTTCTTTAAGACTGACCATGGAAAAGGAGAACATGACGGTGGAGGGGCATGCATAAAACGAGCGCTTCGAAGATATCAAATGAACCCCTCTACAAACCGACTTGTGGATGCTAAAGAAGTTGTTCAATGGTGCATCACTGCTCTAAGACATGAGACTAACCGATCAAGGGAAGTGCAAAGGTACATTCAATTTACTTTTTATTGGATATCCAATTTTAAATAGTGTACGTTTATCACAATGATTAGCTTTGATGGTATTTTCATATCATATTTACATTCTTCTTTGAATTATCCATATATAGGTTTTTTTGGCATATTGGGGCAAAGATGTAGATAGATCAATTGGAAATGACATTGAAACAATAAAAGGGACTCGAAAATTGCATTCAATTAAAACAAAGTTGTCCACAAATGTGTTTGCATTGGATAAAATAAAATATTCGTGTTCTTGTTATGTTTGCATAGACAACACAGAATCCAATGATGTTTGTGAAAACAAAATGTATGTAAAATATTGGAAACATACAAAGCTAAATACAAAGGGGAAAATGTCTGTTACAATGTTTGAAGAAATGCAATCATAGGTGACAAGAATATCATCTGAAGGTGATCGAGTTTCTGATCTTGTTAGAGAATGTAACATTTGAATTGCTTTCAAATGATAGAGATCTAGAAATAGATACTAAAAATATTTTAAAGTTAATTTTTCATGTTAATTATGATCTAAATTTAAATACATAAGTTTGTTTTATTGTGTAGGAGATGTTTTTGCTGTAATTGCACCTATTGAAAATGATGAAAATATGAAATATTATTTGATGCGTTGCACCGAATGAAAGATGAAATTATTAGAAAACTATAATGATCACGGGTTTCCATATGACAGAGGATCTATTATATTGAAAGGTTATTTTTTCAAACAAACTAATCAAAGTGGGGATTTTGTTTACTTTGAAGACTATGAACTTGATGTCATAAGTTGTCAATATAGTCACTTGGTGTGTTCAACACGCATAAAGTTGATAGAGGTTCAATCAAAGAAAAAAACGAAAATTAAGAATTGGAAAATGTCAAAATCCGATCATGAACGAATCATCGAAGATAGAATTCCATTGGAATTTTTTTGATTGAACTGCCCAACAATTTCTTCTCTTTGGATTCATGTTTTAGAACTTCCATAACTCCACTAAAAATTGAAATGCCTTGTTATGTTATATGTGCAAGTGTTTGCACATGTACATTGTTTTGGTACATGCACACTAGTATCAACCGAAAGTAGCTTTTATATACAGGCATTGATGAAAAATGTTGCATGTATTGGATATATATATATATATGCTATAGAATGAAATTCAATAAAAGTAGCTTTTCTATGTGTATTGATGAAAAATGTTGCAAGTACTGGATATATATGTTCTAGAAGTATTGGATATATATATGTTCTAGAATGCGATTAATTGAAAGTAGCTTTTCTATGTGCATTGATGAAAAATGTTGCAAGTACTGGATATATTTGTTCTAGAATAAAATTAACTAAAAGTATTTTTTCTATGTGCATTGATGAAAAATGTTGCACGTACTGGATATATACATGTTCTAGGAAATTAATTGAAAGTAGCTTTTCTATGTGCATTGATGAAAAGTGTTGCACATATTGGATATATATGTATTCTAGAATGCAATTAACTATTCAATTAGTTTTACTATGTGCATTGATGAAAAATGTTTCGCATACTGAATATATATGTTCTATAATGCAATTAATTGAAAGTGGCTTTTCTATTTGCATTGATGAAAAATGTTGAAGTACTGGATATATATGTTCTAGAATGAAATTAACTGAAAGTAGCTTTTATATGTGCATTGATGAAAAATGTTGCATGTACTGGATATATATGTTCTAGAATGGAATTAACTGAAAGTGGCTTTTATATACATGCATTGATGAAAAATGTTGCACGTACTGGATATATATACATTATAGAATGCATTTTTAAAATTTTATGATTGTTTGACACATCTAATAAGACCTATAATCTTATGATTGTTTATATATATATGTGTGTGTGTGTGTGTGTGTCAATATGTATTGTACTTCAATCTTTTTAACATATATATTCAAACATGTACTTAAATCATTTCTACATGTACACATATTCATGTGATTTTTTTTTTGTTTGGAAAACGACAACTTGAATTTTAAAAACAAAACATTATATCATAATCACATTCCAAATGTAGTTCAACCATCCAAAACATGAGTTTTAAAAACAAAACATTATATCACAACACTACTTCACATGCCAATTGTAGTTCAACTATCCAATAAAAACAAAACATTATATCACATGCCAAATGTAGTTCAACCATCCAAAACTTAAAAGCTTTAAAAACAAAACATTATAGATCACAACATTACTTCACATGCCAAATGTAGTTCAACCATCCAAAACTTAAGTTTTAAAAACAAAACAACTTATAACACAACATTAGTTCACATGCCAAATGTAGTTCAACCATCCAAAACTTGAGTTTTAAAAATAAAACATTATAGATCACAAGTATCAAGTATCAAGTAACATTACTTCACATGCCAAATGTAGTTAAACCATAACACTGTAAAAACAAAACAAATTATAACACAACATTACTTCACATGCCAAATGTAGTTCAACCATCCAAAACTTAAGTTTTAGAAACATTATATATCACATTCACATGTACCAAATGTAGTTCACATAAAATATGTCCAAAATTTGTAGATCTCACAAGTATCAAGTATCAAGTATCAAGTATCAAGTATCAAGTTATATATGACTGCATCTAGATAAGGCTATATATAAAAAAGTAAATTTAAGACTAAATATATTGAAAATATAATGTTGCACATGTGCATGTGAATAATACATCAAATAGTGTATGTGCATCATCCATCAAATACAGATGGATGTAGTGTCTCTCCCAGCAAAGTCACAATCCTCGAGCTATCCTGCGAAGCATGGGGAACCTATACACAATGTGTAAAAACATTAAAATTTGATGTTTTAAAATTGAGTGAGAAGATATAGAACATGTAAAAAAAAATCATGCAATACCTCATGAGGTTCCCTCTCCATTTTTTGCCCGTCCTCTAAAACTTCCCCCACAGGAACATCTCCAACAATAAACTGTACAATATACATGTACAGTTATATATATATATATATATATATATATATATATATATTAAAGAATTTCAAATGAAAATGCATATATAAACTTATTTTCAATAATATTAAAAAAAAAGTTAGACAACTTGTTCAAATGGTTGAAATGGTGTGGATGTTCCTATCTCCATCGCTAGAGTCCGTGGAGAAAATAAATCCTCTATAGAAACCTAAAATTCAAAAAATTTAAAAGTATAAAATAACTCAAGATCAAGATCTCAATTTATAATAAAACTTTTAAACTTCAATTTATAAATAATAACTTAAAAACATATATTTAAGTGAAAAATTGAATACTTTTGCTGGTGGATTTGGCACATCTCTTAAGAGAGGCTCCAAAAGAAAATCTCCAAAAACCAAAAATTCAAAAAATTTAAAATAACTCAAAATCTCTAGATCTCAATTTATAATAAAACTTTTAAACTTCAATTTATAACTTATAACTTAAAAACATATATATATATATATATATATATATTTAAATGAAAAATTGAATACTTGTGCTAGTGGATTTGGCACATCTCCTAAGAGTGGCTCAGACAGAAAATCTCCAAAAACCTAAAATTCAAAAAAATTAAAATAACTCAAGATCTAGATATATCTCATTTTTTAATGGAAATTTTTGAGGTGGAATATATAACTTAAAAACATAAATTTTAAAAGTGAAAAATTGTTCATACTTGTGATGGTGGATTTGGCACATCTCCCAAGGAAGAAAAAGGTATTTCCATCCCAGAAACATCGGACGGAATCGGAATATGTTAAAACATTTTATTATATATATGTACATGTACATGTGTGCACAATTATTTATTTTAAAAATATCTCATCATGTTTCAATATATATAATAATAAATAATAAATAATTGTCCATCATCATGTGCTCACTTAAAAAACACTAACATTTTCCAACATACCTTGATGGTGAGAACCATATTGATTGTATGATTGATGGTGAGACCTATCTTGATTGTTTGAACTGGAGGCTCCGACTGTGATATTAAAATTTTCTTCATTCATCAAGTGTGACAAATGCAAATGGTGTTAACATATAATGATACATTTTTTTTAGATTAATGTATACAAATAAATGTATGTATATATGTATTTATTACAAATTGTACATGTGTTAAAATAATTGAACCTTAAACATTAACACATATCGTTCCCATGCCCTCTTGCTCATGAACAATTAGGTCCTGCCAACCATTGCGACAATTCTTTGCATATGTTTTGAGATCTTCAACACTCATGTTTTCAATCTCTTCATCTGTATAATACATGAAATTAGCGCGTGAATTTTCACGTGCTCTTTGTCGATTTAGACAAACATCGACTCCACCCAATCCATTGTGAGCATTGTTAATGATGGCATCCCTTGCTTCTCGACTAATTTGAGAAGTGGCATGCATCTCTGACCGCAAATTTTCAACACGAAGAGGTTGACTAACCAATGGTGGCTCAGGGGGAGGCAACTCAACATCACACCTAGTGGCCCTACAGTCAAACAATCGACATTTCCCGGGACCAAAAAATTCAGAGGGAATGTCATTGTAATTGGGTTTCATTTGCAAAAATAATTTTGCAAAATAAAATGGAACCTCGTAGTTCCATGGGAGTCTTCCCTAGGCCGCAAGGTATCTATCATACAAATAGTGAGCTATATGAGGGTGCTTGAAATATTTTACCTTCAACATCTTTCTTTACGGCCCTTCTTTGAAATTAAACAAACTTGGCCATTTCTGTTGTAACTTTTTATTTAACAACCTCCCATTTATCGGGACACATCATTGTTTCCTTTATTTTTCTCATCACTTCTACAAAAGTATTAGTGGTTGGCCTAAGCTTTAGGTACACATCTACTAGTTTGCTTAAAGAGTTTGTAACTATTTCCAAGCTTTGTCGACTCTCATCAGGTAGATTCAAAGCCACAAGATCTCTCTTCAATTTTTCATGAAGATGTTGACACCTTTCTAAGGTGAAGTGTTGCATGTTTTTTTCCCAAGGTATATTGGAAATGTCAGACAGATAAGTCATGGTTGGTGGAAAACCTTATTCTTGAATGATGCATTCTTCCCTACGTCTTTTTTAGCAACATTTGGAGCAGCATTTTCAGCCTCTCCATCAATATATAAATTTTTTTATATTAAAAAAACACTTGTAAACAAATTTGTACAAATTGAATGAAAATAATATTCAAATTGATGGCCACCTCGATGTGGTTGGCTAGCATCTTTCCCACTCTTAAACTGTTGAGAACCAGAATGACCCCGCTGAGAACCAGAACGACCACCAATTGGTTGAGAACCAACACGACCATCCATTGATTGGCCTCTGGGAGAATACATATCACCACCTTCACGCAATCTACCAACACTTATTAATGGCCCTCCAAGAGAATGTGAACCACCACCAACCTCACGAGACAAGAGAGAAGCTTCATAAAAAAATAGGAATTTATAATCAATTCAAAAATACATTAATACATATAAATACATGTACATATTCATTGATTGAATTGCGTGAACCATACCACGATTGCGTGAACCATGGGTATGCTCCATTGATGGAGTAGACACCCTTTTCCTCTTACCTCCTAAAAAATAAAAAATGAAACTTATTAACAACTAATTTAACTCACAAAATTGATAAAAAATCAATTCCATGTGTACACACATGTATGTATATGTATGGAGGTTTAAGATTATATTTAAATACCATGAACATCCCTCGATCCCTGATCCCCCTCTATCGTAGAGATATGGGATTCTATTGATCTTCATCGTTCATCCTCCATATATATATATATATATATATATATATATATATATATATATATATATATATATATATCTACAGTGGACATTTACAATTTTTTTTTAAATTACTATTTGAAATAATTCAAAATAAATTTCAGAAAACTAATGTAATTTAGTGTATACAAATTATGTAAAACACAACTTTCAAATCACTAATTGATGTGTGAAAATCAATTTAAGAAAAAAATTTATAAAAATGTTAAGTTCACCAAATTGTGATTTACATGGTGGGAGAACACTTGGTATAAAATTGAAAAAAACACATGGTCATTAAAAAAGAAGTGTGAAACTCCATTTAAACAAAAATTTGTTGAAGTCCTCACATTTTAATTTTATAAAAATGTGAAGTTCACCACTTGTTTCAAATGTGAAGTTCAACAAATTGCGCTTTACATGGTGTGGTGGGAGCACACTTGGTATATAATTGAAAAAAAACACATGGTCATTAAAAAAGACACAATTATAAGTACAAAACACACACATATCTAAGATATATTACAATTTACATCAATAAATTTTGAAGAAGAGTGTCTCAACACTAATTCATCTTTGAGAAATGAAACTTTAATTTTTGAAGAAGAGCGTCTCAAAACTAATTCATGTTTGATAGATGAATCTTGCATTGGCATTGCCCCATATAATTCTAATTCATATATCAATTCGTCTTTGATAGATGAATCTTGAATTGGCATTGGCCCACGCATTATATTAGCAGACATCTTATTCACATTTGCACAATGTCTTATACTAAAAAATTGAAATTAACTAACAATATTTTTTTCTTTTCCATGCAGTTGTTTTAGCCTCTCCTTCTTAAATTGGTACACATCTTTCATCTAGTTGCACACAAGTTCAGAATTGGTGAAAAATACAATTCCATTTGATCCATACTCTCTAGTTGTTCTCAAGCCTTCTATCAATGCAATATAATGTGCCTCGTTGTTTGTTGTTTTCCCTGGTATATTCATTTTCCTTTGGACGACCTTTCTAATCACAATATTGGAAAGCACATATGTCATCACTGTTTTCCCTGGATTGGGATAGAAAGAAACATCTATGCATAATGTCAATTTTTCAACCATATTTAGTGGGTTTTATTATCCTTGAAAAAAAACAAATTCAATAAAAATATATTAAATTAACATTTATTGCAAATGCATGGGAGAAATGACACATGTGCATGAGATAAATGAAATGTGCATGTTTTATCTTAAAGTTTGACTTAAATTTTATGGTAGAATTCACATATAGAAATGAGATGCGTTAAAGATTGCATTGCGTAGAGTTTAAGCAAGATTTATGACACATATACATGGTTCATGCATGGTTTGCATGAAAGTTTGCCTTAAAATTTATGGCAAAAAACACATCTAGATATGACATGCCTTAAGAAAGGATGAGATCTAGAAGCTACCTGGCCCTTTACATGCCTTAGAAAGGATGAGATCTAGAGGCTACTTAGCCCTTTACAGACTCCTTTAGAACTTGTAGAAGTTAAGACTCAACAAACAAATTAAAATCCTATGGAAGTTCAACCACTTTAGGTTCAGTTTTTAAGCCTTAAATTTTGCCTTGAATTAATGGGGGAAAGCCTTGCGTTTGGGGCATCCTATCATATGAGAGTTAAGACACTTTAGGTTCAGTGTTTAGGCCTTAAATTTTGCCTTGAATTAATTGGAGAAGGCCTTTAGTTTGTGGGAGAAATGACATTTACATGTTTTGCAAAATTATTTTATGCTCTTACTAAAATAACTAGTTGTGGTGGTTGATGAAGTTCTGTACAAAGTCACACCTTTATGAGTTTGTGGGAGAAATGAAATATAAATGACACATGCCTTAAATTTTGCCTAAAATTTTATGGGAGAACGGAGAAATGACACATGTACAAGGTTTGCCTTAAAGTGGTAGTGGTTTATGGATATTAAAATGAAGAACTTCCCTTTCTGTTTCAGAGATTGACTGTAGAGGTATTTACTGGATATGTCACCTTTGATAAAATATGAGATCCAGAGGCTACCTGGCCCTTTACAGACTCTACCTTTAGAGCTTGTAGAAGTTAACACTCAACAGACAGACTAAAATCCTATGGAAATTCAAAATCCTATGAGAGTTCAACCACTTTAGGTTCAATTTTTAGGCCTTAAATTTTGCCTTGAATTAAAGAGAGAAAGCCTTTAATTTGTGGGAGAAATGACATTTACATGGTTTGCAAAATTAATTTTATGCACTTACTAAAACAACTAGTGGTATTGGTTGATGAAGTTATGTCAAAAGTCGTGCACATTTATGAGTTTGTGGGAGAAATGACAAATTGCCTTATATTTTATGGAAGAAATAAAATAGAAATGACACATGCCTTAAAGTTTGCCTAAAATTTTATGGGAGAAGAGAGAAATGACACATGTACAAGGTTTTCCTTAAAGTGGTAGTGTTTTATGGATATTAAAATGAAGAACTTCTATTTATGTTACAGAGATTGACTGTAGGGGCATTTACTGGATATGTCACCTTTGAAAAAATATGAGATCCAGAGGATACCTAGCCCTTTACAGACTCTACCTTTAGAACTTGTAGAAGTTAACACTCAATAGACAGACTAAAATCCTATGGAAGTTCAAAATCCTATGAGAGTTCAGCCACTTTAGGTTCAATTTTTAGGCCTTAAAATTTGCCTTGAATTAATGGGAGAAAGCCTTTAGTTTGTGGAAGAAATGACATTTAAATGGTTTGCAATATTATTTTACGCACTTACTAAAATAACTAGTGGTAGTGGTTGATGAATTTATGTCAAAAGTCACACCTTTATGAGTTTGTGGGAGAAATGACAAATTGCCTTATAGTTTATGGGAGAAATGAAATAGAAATGACACATGCCTTAAATTTTTCCTAAAATATTATGGGAGAAGGGAGAAATGACACATGTACAAGGTTTGTCTTAAAGTGGTAGTGGTTTATGGATATTAAAATGAGGAACTTCTATTTTTGTTCCAGAGATTGACTCTAGGGGCATTTACTGGATATGTCACCTTTGAGAAAAGATGAGATCTAGAGGCTACCTGGCCCTTTACAGACTCTGTCTTTAGAACTTGTAAAATTTAACACTCAACAGACAAACTAAAGTCCTATGGAAGTTCAAAATCCTATGAGAGTTCAACCACTTTAGGTTCATTTTTTAGGCCTTAAATTTTTCCTTGAATTAATGGGAAAAATCCTTTAGTTTGTGGGAGAAATGACATTTAACTGGTTTGCAAAATTATTTTATGCACTTACTAAAACAACTAGTGGTAGTGGTTGATGAAGTTATGTCAAAAGTTACACCTTTATGAGTTTGTAGGAGAAATGACAAATTTCCTTATAGTTTATGGGAGAAATGAAATAGAAATGACACATGCCTTAAATTTTTCCTAAAATTTTATGGGAGAAGGGAGAAATGACACATGTACAAGGTTTGCCTTAAAGTGATAGTGGTTTATGAATATTAAAATGAAGAACTTCTATTTCTGTTCTAGAGATTGACTCTAGGGGCATTTACTAGATATGTCACCTTTGAGAAAAGATGAGATCCAGAGGCTACCTGGCCCTTTACAAACTCCGCCTTTAGAACTTGTAGAAGTTAACACTCAACAGACAAACTAAAATCCTATGGAAGTTCAAAATCCTATGAGAGTTCAGCCACTTTAGGTTCAGTTTTTAGGCCTTATTGTTTGCCTTGAATGAATGGGTGAAATCCTTTAGTTTGTGGAAGAAATGGCATTTACATGGTTTGAAAAATTATTTTATGCACTTACTAAAACAACTCATGGTAGTGGTTTATGGAATTATGTCAAAAGTCACACCTTTATGAGTTTGTGGGAGAAATGACAAATTGTCTTATAGTTTATGGGAGAAATGGAATAGAAATGACACGTGCCTTAAATTTTGCCTAAAATTTTTTGGGAGAAGGGAGAAATGACACATGTACAAGGTTTTCCTTAAAGTGGTAGTGCTTTATGGATATTGAAATGAAGAACTTCTACTTCTGTTCCAGAGATTGACTGTAGGGGCATTTACTGGATATGTCACCTTTGAGAAAAGATGATATCCAGAGGCTACTTGGCCCTTTACAGACTCTTCCTTTAGAACTTGTAGAAGTTAACACTCAAGAATTTTACAATTTGAACATCAACCTACACTATCATAATATCACTGTACATAATATATATTATTAATATCCATTACATCATAAAACACTCCACTTTTAACATTTACAAGATTACAAGCATCATGGAAGGTGTAAATTTAGGTACACTAATGAAATACATTAGGCAAATTTAAATATTACAAGAATTATGAGTTGTTGAATTCTCTGTGTGAATTTCTTTGCGGTGTTTAATTTTGTTCATTCTGTGTGAATTTCTGTTCATTCTGTTGATGAATTCTGTGTGAATTTATATTCATTCTGTTTTTGAATTCTGTGTGAATTTATGTTCATTCTGTTGCTAAATTCTATGTGAATTTCTATTCATTCTGTTGTTGAATTTTGTGTGAGTTTTTTTAATTCTGTTTATTCTGTTGCAATTAACTCAAATAAAATTATTTCTGGAAATACATTGCACAAAATACATGAATTAATTGAAGTATCATAATTGAGATGTACATAGAAATATTTCTAATGTAATTATAAAAAATTAAATATGTACAGTACATGTGTGGAGGGCAAACACAAAGTATAAGAGACTAAGGATATTTGTACAAGATGGTTTTTCCTGAATTATAAAAGAATATATTTTTGTAAGAAAATATAAATCTAATTATACTTTGAACTAAGTTAAGAAATTCAAAGTAGTGATTCTAAAAAGCCTGGAATTTTAGGATGTAAATATATATAAGAATCAAAGGAAAATGGAATGAAATAAATGAAATCATATACCTTTGTTATCAAATCTGGAGTTGGATATAAATTATCAATTTTTGCAACAGAAGCTTGAAAAGAAAGAAATTCTAGATCTTTGTTATAGTTTCCAAGAGTGACATGAAGGATCGAAACAAGGGAAACAGAAAATCAACAAAAAAAATAAAGAAATTAAAAATAACAACATAGGAAATACGTAAGAGTGAAATTGAAATCGAATTTCATTAAGGCAGGAAAGTATCTATCTATCTCTAGGTGGGTAAATCTCAAAGTTAAGGCACTAACATGAAAGCATATCCTAGCAATGTTGGTTGTCTAAATAAATCAATTGTATTTGTAACTACCAGCTTATGCATAATATAATTACTACTATAATCGTGTTTACATGAATATAAAGTGTTACTATATACATCACTACTAGTAATTATGTAGAGACTTATATGCTTATATGTGAACAGTGTAAGTACCATATGTATTCAGACTAGTAATATTTCCATGAGAAGGTGATATAAAGCTTTTTGTAAGTACAAGCTATACCACCAACATCAAGCTTATTATGGAAACATAGTAGATAAGCTTATATGAACCAATGTAGATGAGTACTATAGCTTGTAAGGGTAATGAAAGAACAGAGAAACATGGAAGTTGCTTATACTTGTAATTAGCTTATACTGGTACAATGTGATTAGCACTTGTGGTATATAGTTGTACAAGATATGAGTGAGTATAAGTATTAGAAAGTCATGTTGTGTTGAAGGTATCTAATTGAGTGAGTTCTTGTGGTTTAGATGTTATCCTCTTATGTACGTGATGTTCTGGTTGGTGATGTGACTATGCAGTGTATGTGTTGTGTTTGTTCATGTTGTGTATCTAATGGAAAATGGTTGGGTAGTGAATTGGGAATGATGGTAAGTGATTAAAGTCGAGTACAAAGGGTTTAAGTGCTATCCAAATGATGGATATTACCCAGCCGAATTCCTAACTTAATTTGCTAGAGTTTGATATAAATTATCAATTTCTGCAACAGAAGCTTGAAAATAAAGAAATTCTAAATCTTTGTTATAGTTTCCAAGAGTGACATGAAGGATCGAAACAAGGGAAACATAATATCAATGAAAAAAATAAAGAAATTAGAAATAACAAAATCGAAAATACGTAAGAGTGAAATTGAAAGGAACTAAAGACAAACCAAACCAATAAGCTTATAAAGAAAAACCAAACCAACATAATTAATTTATATTGGTTTACTAATTAATTTACTTCATGTGCTACTCTACCAAATGTGTGTGCAGCCCTTTTCTTGCACATAAATTTTTTTTTCTAAGATCATAAGAATATCAAATACAAATTACAAGTTATTTTTCACCTCCAGGTTGTGATTTTAATATGCGTACTGTGGCCTATTTATCATTATGGGTATTGTTATTTATAAAAAAAATTCAATTAATTATCCTTATTAATTGAAAGATGACATAGCAACAACCAGTGAAAGATCTTTGGATCTTAGAGATGGCATCTCGGTATCTAGTGATATTTTACATAGTATTCTTTGACTCCAGAGCAAGTGGGCACAAATCACCGTTCAAATTTTGTAATTTATAATTGATATTGGTTCTAAAAAAACCATGTTCTTAAGATCATGGTTCGGCCGTAATTTTTGTCAAAAGCCACCTATCAATGTTCAATTTTTCCAAAAGCATAGATAAGTGGCAGGGGCCATGTGGAAGTATTGGATGATTATGAGAAAAATATTACCCCTGCGTGCAGGTGCAGGGATGATATTGGTGCCTCATGCATTTGGGAAAATTAAAAATTAAACACACAATAGATCAAATATTTTTCACATAATATAGTAAATTAATTGATAAACCAAGGATCTTTTAGTTGAGTTCTACAAACAATCTTCTAAAAACAAACCAAACCAACATAATTATAGTTGAAAGGAACTAAACACAAACTCCCAAATTTTTGGTTGATTCTCCATTCATCTATGATAGCATACCTGTAAATTCAATGATAGAGGATTAGGATAGCATACCTGGAAATTCGCAGTCGACAAGAGGACGAAGCCGCACCGAAAAGACGAGCAGGAGGTGGGAGATCGTCGAAGACAAATGGAGGACGCAGACCAAATTTCCTGCGACCAAAAAAAATTAAAATCAAAATCAAACAAAAAAAAATCAACAAAAAAAAATTACAACAAAAACGGAGCAACAGGAGAAACACCTCACCTCACCTCGTCGCCACGGCGCAACAGAGCAACACCTCACCTCACCTCATCGCCCTTGCAAACACAGATGCGAGACAACGGAAAAATGCAAGACAGAAACGGTAATACGCCCGAAACTCATTAAGTTTTGCAGGCCAATATATTTATAAGAACCAGTTCGGTCGAACTGTTTTAAAAGTTCGGCCGAACTAATTTTTTGGCCGAACTATTAGTTCAGTCGAACTTTTGTTGCCAGTTTTCCAACTTTTGTTGCCGGTTTTCCCATCTCTGGCCAAAAATCTGTTTGTCCATGTCGTCAATACGCCGTCAATGTAAACGGCAGAATTAGTCGGCCGAAATAATTTGGAAAGTTCGGCCAAACTCTAGAACAGTTCAGTCGAACTTTTAAAAATGTTCAGCCGAACTATTGGGAAAATGACTTTTCCGCCTCCGATTCTCACAAAAGTGTAACCCACCTTCGTGGGTTTACCCATGTAACAAATAAGAGAATTGGGATGAGTAGTGTTGCAGTCATACTAATTTGAGACCCCATTTCCCCAATCTATTATCCTTAACTAGACTACTGCATAGCAGTAATCTAGTTGTTAGGCTTTTTTTAATTAAAATATGATTCGACAATGAGACCTTTTATTCCAGTATCTTTTCCTCTTGATCTTTCACCAATAAACCATTATATTTAAAATCTATATGAATGCATGCTGATGAAATTAAATCAGATGAACAAATTAGAAATGATATGTCAAACCTATTTTCTCCTAAGGTTCATCTATGATTGATTATGAACAATTCAAGGAGATGGAGGGCATGTCCAAACTCAAGATCCTGGATATCAAGAAGCTTTTGGTGAATTTGAGTGCAGATAGGAAGTCTCGAATTGTATAGACAATCTACAGGTTTTTTATTAGGAAATTGAATTATCAAAGGGTGTGGATTTTGGAAGTGTAGGAAGCTGATTGTTTATGGATTGCACAATTTAGTTAGGTATAAGGTTGACCCCTTTTAGTTAGAGGTAAGATGATGCAGCTTAGCTCTGATTATATATCTAACGTGATACCATATCGAGCCAATCATTCTTGATTCAAATCTATTCTCAATCCAATTTTTTTGTATCCTCGATATTTTATACACTCATCAATCAATTGAGCTTGAATGAATCATATATATAAATGCAAGGAAAAACTACGAATGATATTGGTAGACGATGGCATAGAAATAAAAAGTTTTGAGTCCACTGAGCTACACACTTTGTATGGGAAAATTCAAATTATAGGCTATGAATTACCATTTCAAGAGTTATTCATTTGAATTCCACTTGAATTCTAAGCTCCTTTTGCCTATCTCTATCTATGAACTAGAAATTCTCAAGAGAAAAAGTCAAACTAGAGCGTTGAATGTAGCAATGGCGGTGGTTCTTACCCAACCAATTTATCTGACACATCCAAATGACTATAGATTTGTATCTATTACTCGTTCATGTTCACGGGCAATGAGATCAACTTCTTTTTTCTCCCCTATCTTTCTGGCTGCTATCACGCTACTGCAAGCAAGAATAGTATTCTACACACCAAACACACCATGAATGTAAGGAATGAACATTACCTACGCATCATAGATAGAATAGAATATTATTATGTTACTATAGAAATTCAATCTCCACTGTTGTTCGAGCCATTAGAACTCTTATCACCTACAAGTTATGGAGTATATATATATATATATATATATATATATATATATATATACATACATACATACATATACATACATACATACATACATACATACATACATATATATATATATATATATATATATATATATATCATTTGATGCATGTTACTAATATTTTTTCTTTAAATATGTCAGTTACTTCAGTTTATTACTCTTGTTCAGAGCTCTCCTCAAATAGGGCCGTCTCGCTCGATATCAGTAATAGCCAGCTATGCAGTCCAGAGCTCTGATCTGGCTTTTACAGGTTGTTGTGTGGAATTTCTGACCTCTATCAATTTTTTTCAGGTTTACTTCAATGTTTTTATGCTTTTTAAATCTTTGCAAATTTCTTTATTCATAGATCTATGCACAGGTATGAGCGTAAATTGTTTAGTTACGCGGGTTTACTAGGTCTATGCATAGGTATGAGCGTAAATTTTTTTGTTACGCATGTTTACTATATTGAAGAGTGTGCAGAGGCGATGAAGGAGGAGTGGAAGATGTGGTGAAGCAGGGGTTATGTGTCACACATGCACATCAATCGCAATACAGGTGTGCAAGAAAGTGGTGTGCCTGCAAAATGGCAAGGAAGACAAATGTATAGAAATTACAATTTTGCATAAAATGATATTGCCACTTTGCCCCAATAATTTATGGAAATTCAACTTTGGATAAAATGATATTGTCGCAATCTTCCTGCATAAGGCCACGTGAAGGTTGTAATAAAAGGTTGAATATTTTCAGAGCCAAAATGTTTGCTCAAAATTTCGGTCAATAATATTGCAAGCATTAAACTTTAATTAAAATGCAAGAAAATAAAATAAAATAAAATAAAAAAACAGTCAAATGATGAATTAATAAAACTCCAACAATCAAACAATTGCTTTAGTCCTACTAAAGTCCTACAAAAAGCAAAGGCTCATAAAATACCAGAGATTACATCTGCCGACACCGTAAATTCATTCCAAAGTGTGGAAGCGCTGAAGAGATACATGTTTCACCACTTTTTTACATGACTTGAAACCGCACTATTTACAAATGGCGTCGACAATACAACAACCACAACTAATGTATTTTTCTCAAGACCATGGTAGATTTCGACTTCTCACCAAAGTGTCAAAGCGCTGAAGAGATCACATGTTTCACCACTTTTTCACATGACTTGAAACCGCACTATTTACAAATGGCGTCGACAAGACAACAACCACAAGTAATGTCTGTTTCTCAAGACCATCGTAGATTTCGACTCGTCGAGGACAAAGGATATAGCTAAACATTAACTAAGTATTTGTGGTCATTTTATAATAATTTTTTAAATATACATTTGCCAACTAAAATGCAATTCCATTACATTAAATATACAATTTAGAATTTCCAAGTTTTTAATTACAAACTCAATAGCCAATTCTTCATAATTGAAAACGTGTACCTTTTATAATACTAAACCAATATTTAAATATATTAATTTGAAATACAGTGACTCCATTGAGGCATTTTTACTCATTAAATACTCTTTTATTAATTATTTAGATTGAATATTATATGTTATAGCCGTTGTTGGTCTTGAAGCAAAAAAATCGCTTTAATCTAGCCTTGCGTTAAACTAGTTACTTGTTTTTTTTTAAATTGATAGTTTGAGTGTTTGAATTTTGTTTTTGATGGTAGAAATGAATTGAGCATCATTAAAAGTTTTTGAGACATTTAAAATCTTGAAGCTTGATAACTGTAACTTGTATTTTTTAAAATTTTTGTCGGATTTTATCAAAATCTTGGCAAAAATTCCATTGTTTTCGAACAAATTTAAAGCCTTATTAAACTAGACTTATATTATATAATAAAAAGTTATATAATTGATGGTTTTAAAATATATTTCTAATTAATTATTTATTTTATTGAGAAATGTTCTACCAATAATATAATGAAAATGTTGAATGTAAATTTAAAATATAAAATAATGAAAAAATATTTGTGTATTTTTTTTAAATAGAATTTTTTAAAAATAAAAATAAAAAATTCAAAATTTTAAAATAAATTTATATTTATACGTTAAAATATATTCAAAGAAAATTAATTTTATTATATGTAATAATAAATATAATATTTTTTTTAAATGGGTTCTTGTGAATTTAAATTTATATTTTTATAGTAACCATTAATAATAATAATGATTTAATAATATTAAATTAATTAGATATTAAAAAATATTTATTTAATTAATTTGTAATAAGATAAATAATGAATACTTATTTTAATCCTAAATTTTTATTAAAAATTTAAAAATAATTAATTTTTTATTAGTTGGGAAGAAAATATTATATTTGTTCATTCTTCTTAATATTTTATATAGATTTAAAATAAATTTATGTTTGTGTAGTAATAATAATTTATATGATTTTATATATTATTAGTCCTTGACGTGGGCATAGCTAGGACTATAGTAATCGAAACGATAGGGATAACATTACTTTCAATAACTTAAAATAACCAATATTTTGGTTTGAACGTGTTTTCGATAGTGCAATTTTTTTTGTTGTCTTATTGGCCTCTTCCCGAGGCGGGGAGGCTATAACCATATGTGATATTCATCATTTTCTTTCATATTTTGAAATTGCTAAACTAATGTTAGCATTAGTTTAAGGCATTAAATGTTATCGATTAATGACTTGTTTTTTGACTATATATTAATTCTGGCCACTTTTTTTTAACACAGCTTCAAAACTACTTCCATGCCACCATGCTAGTACGGGAGCCATGTCCTCCATATATGCATGTACTCTTCCATGCCACAATGCTAGTACAACAGCCACATCCCATATCCAGTACCGCAACCACATCCCAGATCTGCATGTAGGCTGAAACAAATTCACAACATTTTCCAACCCGTCACTGCTTGTGCGACCTATACGAATAACATCTTGGAAGTATGCCAAAGCACCTTACAAGCTCTTCTCCCTGGTCACTCTTCTGTACTAGTCAGGCGATAACTCTTTTGTACAGGTCACCCTTATGTACTAGTAAGCCCCCTTAGCAATATCTCAATTAACCCAGCAACAAAGATGATAGAGATTATATTTGTACTGGATGATATAGATTATAGTTGTACTAGAGAACTTATGTGGATACCTATATGGCGAGAGAACAATGTTAACAATCTTCACCAACAGTAACAATCTTTACCGAATTGAACCGTGCAAATTTATAGGTGAAATTGGCGAAATCAGTTTCAAGAAAGCAACAATTGTGTAGATTAAAGAAATTTCAAAAAAGCAGTAAGAAGTATAGTATTTCCAAATTTGTAAAGAATGCATAATTGAATCATGAACAGCGGGACTTGTGGATGTAGGAGTCGACTTATGCTCCTATTTTTGTCACTCAAGATAATGTCTTTCCCACTCTCTGTCGTCCCTGCGGCGTTCCATTTCCATGATCAAAAGAGTCATCTCTGGATCATTTTCAGGTTAAGGCTCCTTAGGCTCAGGATATGCCTCCTCTTCACCTTGTTCCAGATCCTCGACTTGTTCTTTTCGTCACCTGTCTTATCTCCCCCTCATCTATTATCGAGAGTCATTTCCCTTGCCGTGTTTGGATTCTCTTCCATATCTTGACCTTGATGTATTGTTTCCTTAAAGGATGAAGTGACCTGCAAAAGGGCGTAACCAACCCTAGTATTTCCCCCTACTATGGAATTCTTGAATTCGTCACATGGTTGATTGAATTGGTTTCAGCAGTTGCCACGACCTACCCAGGATTAATGGATGTCCTCCCCCATTGCGCAGTATTATTTAACCAACTTAGTTCCTTGTGGAAGAATACTCACTCATATGGTGCCACCGGAAGGAAATCTCACCTAGTAGGGTGAGGAAAGAGAGAACGAAAATTAGATAATTAAAATACCACATACAGTACTCTTCACATTAGGGGCTCCTTTCTGGTAACTATGTGAGGAATATAACCACTTGACAAGCACTCTGGTAAGATATTTATGGATCGATAAGCTAGAAAATATCTCAAATGATAAGTTGTATTTAAATTCATTTGGTTCGGTTATTCCTCCCAATTCGATGTGGTTTCCTGTAAGTTGAAACCCTATGAGAAGTGTGTAATCAAAGTCATTCAATCACCCCACTATTAACAAACTGGCATTATATTACACTTGTGAGTGCAACATGCACCATCTGATCAAACTTGGATACTTAGTTGGGCTAATCAACTAAAATATGATTTAATGCAAACCTAATTCAATACAGACACAACTTAGAAAGAAGGAATATTTTGAGCCACCAACTTACCCAAGCGAGAGAGTCTTACCCTACGCTAGAATGGTACATGGCATTGTTGTCCTCCTTTCTTTTTCTTGGAGGGTAGCAATTTGGAAAAATTGCTATAGTCTTCAGCCACGTCTCCGCCATGCATCCGTCATGGATTATGGTTTGTTATCTTCAATCACGTCTCTGAAATAAGATATTGAAATTATTTAAAATTAATACTCGTTATCTTCAACAACGAATCTGCAATAAGATATTTCAATTAATTAAAAATTAATAATTTCTTAACTATTTTACATTTTACAAAGATTCCTACATTTGATAAAATAAACTAATGTTGATCCACCATACTCATGCATATAACGGTTTGAAAAAATTGCCACTCCTCACCTTACATTATATGTAGAAATTATATAACTTATGTGTTATATATCCAAGATTCTCTTGATCACACACTATTTTAACTTCATGCACTATACAGAATCTATTCCACCATTGATCATCACATGCGGAAATTAAATCAATTGCAATGCACACATGAAACCATAAAAATTCACACACATTAACACAGTTGTTTAACGAGAAAGCCTGAAGCTAAAAACCCCAACTATCTGTATATAATATATGTCATAGAGATCATGTAACAATCCTCATACAAAGCTGAACATGTCAAGCTCTCAGTACAATACAATCGCTACACACTAATCAGGCTCGATCTTGCAAATCCATGCACCGATCTCTGCCACCTGCTAGCCTGCCTCTACTGCGCAATCCCTGCTGAAGAATGGCTCTGAAACTCGAATCCACCAAGCTTGCAGTGCGCAATCCTCATTGGCATCTCCACTGAGTGTTGGATGCAATCAATGTATCACTATAGTCACAACTGATAGTCACACTTGCTCTTTCACCTACCTCTCCACTGGTCTCCACTGAAACTGCCATGCATTGTAGTTAACTGATGTATTCTTCAGTTGATTAATGAGTTATTATTTAGTGAATTAATTAACTAATTAATTCACACCACTCTCACTAATGTATCAATCAGTTAGACTAGATACAACTAGCTCAACTGAGTCTAACTGAGTTAAACTAAATACAACTCCACCAACTACTTCTATAACTCCACCAAACTCTGTCACATGAGTTCTAACTGAATTCCTCATGCATTAGCTCCAGTAAACCCTCAGGAATAGCGTAATTCCTTCTGTCAGCTGTTGTGCCACATCTGTGCACTTAACCGAAGTGCTCCAAGAGAATAAGATAATGTTTAGAGTCCAAATATTATTAAGAGCTAATAATATTCGACATATCTATTTTTAGACTGGCAATCTAAAAATAGATTCCGCCCAATATGTCTAAAAATAGAAGTCCATCTATTTTCCCAACTTGACCAACCATCCACAAATAGCATCCTACAACTCATAGAATATGATCGACATGTCTAAAAATAGACTTTGCGCCAAAAATAGCCTGCGGGCCCACTTAGTGAAGGCGACTCTTTTCACTAAGCTCATAATCTGGGTGAATCTCAACACTCCCTCTCAACAAGATAGGGATTATCCGCCACCTCGATCCCGTCTCTATGGTATTCGAATTTTCTCCTGGTGAGCACCTTCGCCAGAATATCTACAGCCTGATCCTCCGTGGGAATGTAAGAAAGTAACATGATCTTTCGCTACACACAATCTCTGATATGATGGTACCGGATGTCAATATGTTTGGATCTATCATGAAATACTGGATTAACCGAGAGTTTAATGCAACTCTGATTATCACAATATATCATAGTAGGATCTAAGTCTGAACTGAACAACCCGACCAGGATCTTCCTCATCCATATAGCTTCGCATGTAGCCAAAATTTCTGCCATGTACTCGGCCTCTGTTGAACTGAGTGCCACGGATCTCTGTTTCCTGCTGTACCAAGAAATTGTTGTAGACCCGATACTGAATATCCCTCCAGATGTGCTCTTTCTGTCTGTTGGGCTCCCTACCCAATCTGCATCCGTGAATCCATGCAGCTTCAACTCATCCGACTGTCTGTACCACAATCCATATCCTGATGTGCCCCTGAGATACCTCAGGACATGCTTGCCTACCTTCCAAAAGGGCTTGTTAGGCTTAACCTTAGCTTGTGAAAGTTGGTTAACAGCATAGCATATGTCTAGTCGTGTATTGACCAAATACATGAGTGAACCAACCAACTGTCGATAAACAGTGGCATCCACTACCTCTGTCGATGTAGCATCCTCTTTCCTCCAACCACCAGGAAGAGGAGTGTCGATAGGCTTGTAGCCTTGCATGTTGAACTTCTCCAGTATCTCCTGGGCATACTTGCCTTGAGACACAAACAGTCCACCCTTCTGCTGCCAAATTTCCAATCCCAGGAAATAATGAAGGAGACCCAAGTCCTTCATCTCAAACTCCTTTGCAAGATCTGCCTTGCATGAGTGTATCAAAAGTTCATCACCTGTTAGTATAAAATCGTCTACATAAAGCACAATGATCAACAAATTACCCTCCACCACAATCTGGTATAGGTTCGGATCCGCCTCACTCTTGGTGAAACCAAGTACAGTGAAATAACTGTCTATCCGTGTGTACCAAGCCCAAGGTGCTTGTTTTAGCCCATATAGCGCTCTTTTGAGCCTGCACACATGCAACTCGCTGCTGAAGATTTTGAAACCTTCGGGCTACTCTATGTACACCTCCTCCTCAATGACTCCATTGAGGAACACAGTCTTCACATCCATCTGATGAATGTGCCAACCCATCTGTGCTGAGAGAGAAAGGATGGTCCGTATGGAAGAATACCTTGCGACAGGTGCAAAGGTTTCTTCATAGTCAATCCCCTCAATCTGTGAGAAGCCTCAGGAAACAAATCTTGCCTTATACTTCTTGACGCTCCCATCAGCAGCTTGCTTCACTTTGTAGATCCATATCAAACCTACCACTGATTTCCCTTCCGGCCTTAGGACAATCTCCCATGCACTGTTTCTCACAATCGAATCATACTCTTCCACCATGGCATCTACCCATGCAGGATCTTCCACAGATTCCTCGAAAGAGAATGGCTCTGTCATGATACACTTTCTCATCAGAGCCATGTATCCATTAAATCGGTCAGGTGACTATCTTTGTCTGCGCTGTGATGTAGGTGTTCCTACATTCTACGCTGCATCAAGATTCAGTCGCTTAGCTTCTGTAGTGCGGTTCTGCCCTCTGATGTTTTTTGCTGCATGATTGGTTTCTTCCACTCCATGAACCTCCTCTTGTAGCTGATCCACATCCTGAGGCTCATCTTTAGGAACAAGTTGCTCCTCATCTGCATGCAAGTGTAGCTCCCTCTCAAGTGACAACTTCATGGCTTTCTCCTCATGAAATTTGATATCCCGTCGCACAACAGTCTTCCGACTGTATGGAAAATACACACGATAATTTTGGGTTGTTTCTGTGTACCCCACAAATATCTCAACCTCTGCAGTCGGCTCCAGCTTCTTTTTGGCATCCTTCATCACATGAATGTAAATAGGTTAGCCAAAAATCTTCAAATGAGAAATATCAGGCTTCTTACCAGAAAACGCCTCTTCAGGTGTACTCATGCCAATTACTCTATGAGGACAATAGTTTTTCACATAAACATCAGTGTTGCATGCCTCATCCCATAAGTGTATGGGCAGGCCCTGATCATGTAGCACCGCCCGTGCAACACCCGCGATCGTTCTGTTCTTTCTCTCCGCGACCCCATTTTGCTGTGGGTTATGAGGTGCTATGAGTTCTCTTCGAATTCCTTCTGCGCTGCAAAAGTCTTTGAATTCGCCAGAGATAAATTCACCACCATTATCGCTCCTTAGAGCTTTCACCTGCTTCCCCAACTCTTTCTCAACCAGTGCCTTGAACTCATAGAACTTTGAGTATGTCTCACTCTTCTTCTGCATGAAGAAGATCCATCACTTACGAGAAAAGTCATCAACAAATATCACATAATACCTGTGCTTTGATGTTGAAGCTACTGAGAAAGGTCCACACACGTCTGTGTGAATTCTCTCAAGGATCGTCATGGCGTGACTATCCTTCTCATGAAAAGTGGTCTTCACAAATTTTCCCAAAGTACATCCCTTGCACTGATCTGACTGCGCAAGTGTACCCTTGGGAAGCCCAGTAGAAATCTGGTGCAAAATTTTCAAAGCGCCATGATGAAAATGGCCCAATCTCCTGTGCCACGATTCACCCTCATCCCGGCTCACCACTGCTTCTGCTTTGCCTGCCATAGTTGCGCAGTCATCTACCTGCAATTGATAAAGGTTCTTAACTTGAACCCCTATCCTCCTGGTTTGACTAGTTGTCTTACTGCGCAGGAAAGCCTTTCCCTTACTAAAAACAACATCATAACCCTTCTCTTCCAACATCGCCACAGAGATCAGATTCTTCTTCAATCCTGGAACATGCATGACATCCTTCAATATGAAAGGTTTACCAGACTCCCTCTCAAAGGAAATGGTCCCGATACCAGTCACACTGTATCTACCATCATCGCCCATCTCGATGTGCACTCCAAGATCCTTTTCATCCAGATCACTAAACAAATATTTGTCTCCGGTCATATGGAAAGACGCACCACTGTCAAGAAACCACACTGATCCCATCACACTTGAAACCAAGCATGTGATCAACGAAAAATCTAGCTCAAACTGCTAGGCTAAGGCCTCTCCAGGTGCAGATCTAGCAGCCTACTTATTTTTCCTCTTCTGTGGACAGTTAGTGGCGTAATATCTGTGTTGGTGACAGTGACAGCACTTCACCTTGGACAAGTCTTGCTTCTTACCTTTCGCACCGAATTGAGAAGGATTTTTCTTTCCCTTCCCTTTCCTTGCTTTGGCAGCTAAAGCGCAATTTTATTCATCTTCATTCTTCGATGAAGATCCATCCCTGGTACCTCGCCTTATCTCCTCCTGCACAAGATCCGACCAAAGCCGCTCCCATCCTAGCAGTTTCTCCCCACCATTGACAGAGTCCTCATAGCTATTCCAACTCTTCGGAAGCCCAAGGAGAGCCAAGCTCACCAAGTCCTCTTCATCTACAATAACCCCCACACTTCCCAGCTCATCCTTGTAGTGGACAAACTTCGTGAGGTATTTTGGTATATTGTCGCCTTTCTCCATTTTTATTTTTCTGAGCTTGTCTTTAAGCGCCAACTTCCTTTGGTCGCTTCTACTTTGGAACAAGTCTGTCAAAGCTTTCCACATTAAGAATGGATTAGCTTTACTGTGAAGGCTGGACACATTGTGGTCCTTCACACCTTCCAACGGAATTCTTCGACACTTTGTTGTCTTCTTTTGCCATGTGTCAAGTGTGGATGCATTGCTAGAAGCAGGTTTTGGAATTTCTGCATCTATGAACTCCTTCAACCCATTATCATCCAGCACCGCCTCCATCCTGTCCTTCCATGCAATATAATTTGAGCTTCTATCAAGGGAATACTCCAATCGCAATCTGTTGAAAGACATTTCAATGAATGCTCAACTTCGACACCAAGAAAACACTACAGCAAATTTGAATTCCACCAGCACAAAACTCAACCGCTTCCATAATTGCAATCTGCTCCAAAGATCAACCACTCTGATACCATGTAGAAATTAAATAAATTATTTGTTATATATCCAATATTCTCTTGATCACACACTATTTTAACTTCATGCACAATACAGAATCTATTCCACCATTGATCATCACATGCGGAAATTAAATCAATTGCAATGCACACATGAAACCATAAAAATTCACACACATTAACACAATTGTTTTTACGGGAAAGCCTGAAGCTAAAAACCCCAACTATCTGTATATAATATATGTCATAGAGATCATGTAACAATCCTCATACAAAGCTGATCATGTCAAGCTCTCAATACAATACAATCGCTACACACTAATCAGGCCCGATCTAGCAAATCCATGTGCAATCTTTACTACATGCTAGCCTTCCTCTCTGCTAGCCTTCCTCTACCGCGCAATCCCCGCTGAATCCCCGCTAAAGAATGGCTCGAATGAGCTCGAATTCAAATGAGCTTGAATCCACCAAGATTTCACTCAAGGCAACCTCATTGGCATCTCCACCGAGTGTTGGATGCAATCAATGCATCACTATAGTCACAACTGATAGTCACACTTGCCCTTTCACCTATCTCTCCACTGGTCTCCACTGAAACTGCCATGCACTGTAGTTAACTGATGTATTCTTCATTTTATTAATGAGTTATTATTTAGTGAATTAATTAACTAATTAATTCACACCACTCTCACTAGTGTATCAATCAGTTAGACTAGATACAACTAGCTCAACTAAGTCTAACTGAGTTAAACTAAATACAACTCCACCAACTACTTCTATAACTCCACCAAAGTCTGTCACATGAGTTCTAACTGAAGTCTTCATGCATTAGCTCCAGTAAACACTCAGGAATAGCTTAATTCCTTCTGTCATCTGTTGTGCCACATCTGTGCACTTAACTGAAGTGCTCCAAGAGAATAAGATAATGTTTAGAGTCCAAATATTATTAAGAGCTAATAATATTCGACATATCTATTTTTAGACTGGCAATCTAAAAATAGATTCCGCCCAATATGTCTAAAAAAAGAAGTCCATCTATTTTTCCAACTTGACCAACCATCCACAAATAGCATCCTGCAACTCATAGAATATGATCGACATGTCTAAAAATAGACTTTGCGCCAAAAATAGCCTACGGGCCCACTTAGTGAAGGCGATTCTTTTCACTAAGCTCATCATCTTGTTGAATCTCAACATTATATACGTTGTCAATGTCACTAGCCAATTTCTTTTTGCACCTAGCTCGGTTCACGACACTGTGGTTCTTCAGATACTCTGTTATCTTCATGACACCTTGACATGTGCTCTTCTTCTTCCGTCTTCATCTCATCTTTTTTTACGTGCATATGTTGATGCAGAAACAAAGTCGGCATGTGGATCCCACCACGGCAGTTGAACACCTGCAAGATCCACGCACTAAGAGAATGTTGTGGTAGAAGGTAAATCCATATTTATAGTACTCTTATACGAGTTAATTATAGTGTAAATTGGTCACTTAGTACTAAGTAATATGTCTTATTAGAAAAATATTAGCATAGAAGAATCACACATAATTTTTGACCTAGTCAGTAGCTAAGCTGTCGAGCCAATAAAATTATGCTCCTAAACTTTCAAGAGCTCACATTAACAAGTATTCCTATTTTTATGCCTATGAATTCTGTGTTCAGCCCCTGCTTTCAAAAAAAGGTTGTTAAGGTTGATGTCCCTTAGGTCGATGCCATTTGGATTCTCTGTTGACACCACTTAGTGATTGTTTCATTCTCCTCTATACCCCCCCAGAACCAGGAGAAGGGTGCCATGGAGTATCAGAATTGGGTGCCTCGGATCGACTTCTTTCAACTCTGATGCCCACACGTTATAGAGCACCCTATAACTAATTGACATGTTTGGTATTAGAATGAA